>CM041776.1:21791481-22290506 GCA_023374045.1 Limonium bicolor
CTTTCTCCTCATGCTCTACCTTCATTTGAGCTCCAAATGTAATATAATTACATAATTGTAATCCCCTCATCATCCTCTACACTTCTCTCTTTTCAAAATCCAAAAATGAGGAAGTTTATTTTCGTGGGTATTCCCATTCAAAGAGAAAATAGCATCAATGGTAGCTTGGAGTCTCCTCTCTCCATTAAGGTAAAAATCTCCATGAAAACCTTAAGTTTTCTTCATCTCCCTTCATAACCGATTTTACCTTGTGTAATGCCTTGTTTTCTCTCTCTCTCTTTTGAGCATAATATCAATCTTGCAATGGTGGTGGATTCACCTTCTTGAACCAAGGGCTAAAACCCCTTCTAAACACTCCCAAGGTAAACCCTAGAAATCTTGCCTTAAACATTTCATTGAATTAGCATTGATTTACGGGTTATTGTATTAATGTAATTGTCTGTGTTCATTGGGTGATGGGAATGGAGTTTGGCAACTCCATTCCCCACAAAATCGATTTTTGAGGCAAGAAAGGAAGAAGGAGGAAAAATGAGAAAGGATTGAAGGAAATAAAAGCTCAAGGTAAGAGCTCCTTCTTAATGCTCAATTTAATGCATTGGAGTAATGGGAATGGGTAAGCAAATAAAAGAACCTAAACTATTGTATTGGTATTGTAGTATTGGGAGTTTGAGTATTTGTGAGTAAGTTTGAGTATTTGTGCATTAGTAAGTAAATTGTAGGCCTTAGAGCCAAGTATATTGTGTATGAGTATTGGTATTGACACATGATGGGGTATTGATGTATTGTGATGGTTGTATAGCTTTGTGTGCTGGTAGGACCCTCGTATGGGTGTGGCTAGAATAGAGATGAATGTGGTGAGAATGTGTATGTGTGGCCAAGTAAGAAAAGTAGATGATTATGGCAAATTTTAGTAGAAATATGTGCATTTGTGAATGACTTGGTGAATGGGAGAACCAAGGTGTGTATTGGGGATTGTGAGGATGTCTAATGACCATGGAATGGTATTGGAAGTATGGGAATACTAGGATGCAAAATCTGTAGCAAGGAGTGATAGGAATGCCTTGGAGAAACTAGGAAGAACTAGAGAGAATAGAGTATAAGACTTGGTAAAGTGAACGTTGGACTTGGGTATAGATGGTACAATTGCTTGGAAATGAATTGGCATGGTAAGAGGAGGTATTTGGGATGCTAGGGAGTGACATTGGTGGGGGAAATATTGAATGGTAGGAGTGGTAGAAAATCTGTAGCATTAGACAATGAAAAACTGTTGTAAGTGTTGAAAGGAAGTGAGGAAATTGTGTAAAAGGGTTGATGGATTTAGTAATGAGATTGGTGAATGAATTGAGGTATTTTAGGAGGCCTAAGTGGCACTAAAACATGTTAGGATGTATGTAGGAAGATTGGGGAAACAATGGGTGAAATTGGGAAAAGAAACAAGGCCTGTAGCAAAGTTCTGCTACTGTCCGACCCACAGCTGGATCGGACGCTGGGTCGGACAAGGCCTGAACAACGAAAATAAACTTTCTGGAACCGTCCGACCCAGAGCCGTGAGTCAGACGTGGGTCGGATGGGCTTGAGAAACGACGGTAATTCTTTTTGGAATGGTCCGACCCAGGGCCGTGAGTCGGACGTGGGTCGGACGGGCAAATTTTCTAAATGGCGAAGTTTCTGACTTCGTCCGACCCAGAGCCTGGGTCGGACGGAGCTAAGCCACAGAATCGAAACTTTCTGGAACGGTCCGACCCAGAGCGTATGGTCGGACGGAATAGTGCTGGGTCGGACGGGAGTAATTTCAGAGGACGAAAACCTACTGGAATGGTCCGACCCATGGTTGGGTCGGACGGTGGGTCGGACGGCCCAAACACTTACAAAAAAAAATGGTTTTATAATATGACTATAGTAATCATATGTATGTATATGTATATGCCTATACACCGGTATGCATATATAAGTAGTAATGCACCATTAATGAAGTAATAATGGTAAGAGAGTAAGTAAATGTGTAAGGAAGTAAGTTTATGAGGTAGTAAAGAAAAGAATGGTTTTGTAACCAAGTATGAATGTAAAGAAGTAGTAAGTATACATTGAGGTATCAATGGAGGAGTAAGTAGATCAATAAAAGATCATTGATCATACTACTTCATGTATGTATAGGAATCAAGTAGTTGATCTCCAAAGGAACCGGTAGTACGTGTTCGACGGTGAACGGTATGATTTCTTCATGCTCTGTATCCTAACCTGGTTACCCCGATTTGTGTGCTTATGTGATCACCAATAAGATAAATGCACGAATCGGATTTATATTGCACTTAATTGTGTTTGAACTACTTGTTCTTGTTGTATCTCCTTGAACAATTAGTTTGTATAATTCATGAAATGAATGAATGGAAACGAGAAGTATGTGTAAGTATTGTGTACTTGTGTATTGTATGTATGTATGGGAATGAAGTACTGACTTCTGCTAATTCCTAACATTCTAACTCCTAACTTGAGTAATGAGTAAAATGGAATGAGTAGAAGTCCGATATAGTTTCGGCCACGCGTGAGGATAAGGAAACACAAGAGGTTGGATCCGAATCCTGGTTGTAATCTTTTCCATGGACCAATTCCCTTGAATGGGTAGCATCCTGGATTAGTGGGCCACCCTAAAGCCCGGTGGTGGGATGAAAGTAATCCCTGCCCGGAGGTCATACCGACTTAACTGGAAGTAAAGTATGTAAGAAGTATGTATCGTATGTGTATTGGTCTTGACTATTTAAGTCATTGACCGAAGTAAAAGAGTATCGAACACCCGATAAACCCGGGTGTGTAATGAAGCTAACTGGACCTTGTATGTATTAGAGAATTGTATCTCCGTATTGCGTATTGGATATGTAATGAGTATGTATTGTGTATGTGTATTCCAGAAAATGGTAAGTAAGCTTGGTTGACTTGTATTGTCTTCCAAGCATGTATCGTACTGTGCGTATGTATGTATACCTTTGTGTAGTATTGTAGTATCGTGAATGAAAGCATGTATGTATGTATGTAGGAATGTATGTATTGCAAAATGAATTGCATGTATTCGACCAAATGGTCGGCGTACCCTCGCTAGTACGCGGGGTATGCGGTTATCATATTCAGCGTAAGCTGACCCCCTCGGGGGACCATTTTTAGTGTGCAGGTACTCGGAGCGAATACGGTCAAGGTAAGAGACCGGTGGCGCGCCTTGTAATTAGAAGTATCTAGTTTGCGAGGAATGGGTAGTAGATTGACTCCTAGTGAATATGTATAAATTTGGGAGAAGTATTGTATTGATTTGGAACCTAGTAAACTCGGTATGCGTAGTTTATTATCTTGTATTGAATGGAGTAATGTATCGAATGGAGTATCGTAGTATCCAGTATGTAATGAGAGTATGTATTGTATTAAGTAGTACTCGGATATTCCGGTCCATCAGACCGATGCTTGTATGTAGCAGTAGTAGCCTTGTTAGTCACGTGGGTGACTAACGGCATTGTATCACCCGATGTATGTAAGTATGTATCCGTTGCGTGACTCGGGAAGCACGAGGAGAGTGGCCGGTAATGACTGAATTATAGTAGGGGTGTTACAGCAGAGGAAGCACTATAACTAAATAGTGGCTTAGCCTCGCCAACAATAAGTTGGAAGAACTAGCGAATAATCGTGAGAGTACGAATAATATGTATAATAGATTACCAGGAAGCTGGTTATAATCCAAACTCGTTGAGTTCAAAGGCGGTAAAAGAATACCACACTTGTTGTAAACCTTATTCCCGCAGTAAAGGGATAGAAAGGCGATGAGTAACACATCTATCATAACCAAAGAGTGAGTTAAGCACTAAGGTTATCAGGGTCGCGCAGCAGAAGCTAGTGGGCCCTAGCTAGGAGATAATACACCTAGTAAGCATAACAGAAGGGCTATTAATGCTTGAAGCCTAACAGGCTAGAACCGAATTAATTATGAGTTAAATAAACTCATATAGGAGTTCTTGTGGTGCAAAGACTAAACCGTTGGTATGGTTAAGACCCCTTTGACCAGAGTATATTGTATAGTATACCGTAGTGAAGCTAAACGCTTCAAATTGCCCAAATTGATTAAACCAATGTTTAATAATAATAACATATGGTAGATTACATGGGCGTAATCCCTTTTAAGGGGGGTAGAGCGAAAACCGCTTAATGTAAGTTTTGTGAATAAAACACATAAACCATAATGTGCATAGCACAAATGAGAATCAAATTGATGATTGATACTATGTTAAATAAACATAAGTATTCATTCATATTATAATTATGGTAACTAGGCATTAGACATGCAAATACCATAGGATGAATGTACCCATCTTGTAACCCAGTGTAAGAGTATTAGTAAGAAGAGTAATGAGTAGTGGACGGAGCTCCACAAGTATTATAACCCCTAAAGAAGTAGTACAAATGTATTAATAATAGTAGAGGAATGTAACCAGGAGTAATGTATTCGTAAGTATATTATTGGAAGTAAATCAAGGACAATTGAATTTCATAAGTACGGTAGTCCTTAGCTGAACATTTGAGATGAGGAGGAGAGTAGTGAATGGAAGTAGTAACAACTATGAAATGAGCATTTAGGTATGGAATCTTGAAGGAAGTATTTGGGAAGTAGAGTGAGGGTGATTGATGGACCAATTCCATCCCTTGGAGAATTATAAATCGTATCACGACTAGAAAGAATAAAAATATAGAAAATGAAAACAACTGAATTTTTGCTTGTTTGAAACTGATGTGGGAAGTCGAACTTGATCCTGATCAGATCGAGGGAAACCGAACACAAATTGGGGTGGAAAGATAGTTTCAACACTGATGCTGATCACATCAGGGTCGAATGATTCTGGAAGCTCCCCTCAAGTGGTCACAAGAATCACACATAGGATAGAAGTAATGAATATAACGTGGAACTTGGAGTTGGATGCTTTAGAAGGATTTTAATTAGCTGTTGGGAAGGATTTTTTTTTCCTTAGACTGAGAATAAAGGATTTGGCTAGAAGCTTATACCGGAGAAGATAGTAGTGTAGCATGTTGTATTATTCCAAAGGCAGCGGGACATAGAGGAGTCCTGTGTCCAGACGACCTTGGTGCCTGAGGGATTGTAATGTGTAGTGCATTGCTTTGGGGATAGCTTTGCACTGTATGTATGTATGTATAAATTTGGTAATGAGGAACCGGATGGTTAGTAGTAGTGTGAATTGGGTAATATAGTAATTATAGTACATTTGTAGAGTGGGAATGTAGAGACTGTGAGTAGTGGATTTGGGAATTGTAAGGAGGAAGAATGTATGGCTTTGGTATTAGGCAAGTATAATGAGTAAGTACAGTAATCCCATAACCTCGAACAACTTTGAGGACAAAGTTCTAAAGGGGGGTAGATTGAAAAATACCCGACCTTAAATATGGCGATTAAATTATCTAATAGGTATTTAAGAGCCTAATAATTGTTAAGAAATTTGTAAGGGAAAAATAAATCCAAAAGAAATAAAGAACGCTTTAAAAGCGAAAAAAACGCTAAATAAGCGTTAAATATCCACAGGAGGTATGAGACCTCGGTTGGCGTATTATATGGATTCTAAAGGCTTAATTAAGTCTAAATAAATATTAGGGAACAAATCCCGAAGAAAACGGATCCTTAAAATGGATTAAAAACATTAATGAACACTAAAGCGCAGTTTTTCGAGGTCCCGGGAAAAACGTGACTTTAAGCGGGTCAAATAGACTCGTATACAACTTTGGTCAACTAAATATTCATTAATAAACTGAAATACCCCAAACTAGGTATGTTGTGTAAATGTTAAACTATGGTATTAAAGGCTAAAAAGTGCCTTAGAAACATAAATGAACCATTTAAACCATAGTTAAAACACAATAAAACACTAAGACACGGTGTGAGCAAAACATGCTCTAAGCTTGGAGTGAACTTGGTTAGGACCCAAAGAGCCTACCAAGACTTGATAATATCTAATTATGACTTTATAAGGCTAATTAAGTCCTTAGGAAACTTTGGTAGACAATGAAACCAAACAAAACACAAATAAATACCTTAAGGTCAATATGGGCTAAAATGTGCTCTAAGCTTGGGATAAAGGTGTATAAGACCTAATGGTCATACCTATGCCTTATTTATATTAATGAACATATTAAATCAATTACTAAAGAAAACCAAGCTTGAAAACAAGTAAAAACGCAAAATGTGCTTTAAGGAGTCTTAAAGCACGTTTTTGAAAAATTGTCTTGTAAATGAGTTTTGAATGGCTAAATGTCCATCATTACTCTTTAATTAACATGTGTACTATATAGTATCACATTTGGGTGGCTATATCAATGGGAAATCAAAAATTTCACTTCTATGTGCCTTGTTTTTGGTGAATAGTGATTTTTATAAGCTAGTTTGTAACATATGTTACTTTAAGTGAGACAATTGATTAATAAAGTCTAAAACACCCCTAGGTACTGTTGGGGGCCGGTTTTTAAGGTGTGGTGACTCACCACCCTTGTTAATTTACTAAGAAAAGAAAGAATGACTAATTAATGTACTATTTGCTTTAAAAGGACAAATATCTTCAAAAATCAAAGGTTATCTTCATTCTCTCATTCTTTTCTTCATTTCCCACGATGGCCACCTTCTTCCTCCTCTCTCCATCGGTTTCCAACAGAACCATACCATTCTTCATCCTTCTTCACTTGTAACTTATGACTCCATGCTCCGAATTTAATTCCGAGACTACCGTTCTCTTAGTTGGAGCAAGCTCTTCATTCCTATCTTTTCAAACCATCAAAACCACCATTTCGGTGCCAAGGAGAACTTCCATGGAAGGAGCTTGAGCTAATATTTTTATGCCTTGTTGATCACCTTTGCTTCAAGTAAGGAAAGGAAAAACCAAAGAAAACTCCTTCCTTCATTTTGGTGTTGACCGAAAATGCACCTTGTAATGGTGTCTTCTCTTGTCTTGTTTTAGCTTCATTTAAATCTTCCAAGGGCTAGGAGGAGTTCTCTCTTGATACTCATTCAAGCTCTCTTTCCATTCAAAGGTAAAACAATTACCTTGATGTGTTAAAACAATATATGTAATTAGGGTTTTACAATAGATGGACTTAAAGCTTTGAAAACTCATTATGATGTTTGTATATTGTTAAGTAGTTGACAAGGAGTGAAATGCCTTACCGGTTTTAAGAGGAAACAAGGAGGAAGTTTGAGTGGAAAAGAGGTAAATATGCTATCTCAATGTGGTTTAATGCCTTAGGAGAAATGAGCTTTTAATGCTTGCTAAAACTACCTAAAGAGCAAATGGTGAATGACATAGTAAAGTGTTCTCAAGGAGACTAGTAAAAGAACATATGTCTTGGTGTATGTAATTGCAGGTCAAAGGCTTATATATTGTGGAAATTCAGTGTTTAAGGTTTATGCAATTTAAGGGCCTAAGAGCCATGTTATTTAAGGGCCTAAGTGCCAAGCAATTTAAGTTATGCACTATATTGTGATGTAGTGCTAAATGTGTGAAGTCTTGTGTATAAAAATGTGTTTGATGGATTTTAGGTGTTCTTGAATGAAATAAGGTAAAAACCTAAGTGGTTGGAAGTGAGTATATACAAGAGAAGCTATGGCCAAATTTGGGAAAATGTGTAAGAAGATCTAAGTGTTTTAAATGGTTTTGATGAACTAGGAAGTGTTAAAGGTGAATAAATGTTTACTTGAGAAGAAAACAAGTATTAAGGTGATTTAGAGTGATGCAAGGATTTAGGTGATATCTTGGAAGTTCTAGGAATTCAATATGTGTTTATGAGAAGGTATTAAAGTCTTGGAGAAGTTTGTTTAAAGTTTAGGTTATGTGATGTGCAAGGTGGGAATAACGTATAGATAAGGTTTTGAGAAAGGAACTTTAAGGAGTTGTGAAAGAGAGATTTGGTTAGTAAGAGAAGATGCTTGGGAGATGATGTTATGATGGGTGAGGAAACACTTTGGTATAAAGGTTATTAAGGATGAAACACCACTTGTAAAACTAGGAGAAAACATTGTAAGTGTTAGAAATTTTGTGAAGATATAAGTAAAGGTTTAAGGAATTAGAAAAGAGTTTTGTGAGTGTTTAAGGATATCTTAAGGTGTGTTTGAAGTGCCCAAATGAGGTTAGGGTATACTAGGATATATGGGGTGAAGTTTGGAGTTGAATGTAAAAAGGAAAACAAAGATCTGGGGCAGACCGGACTTGCGACCGGACTTGCAAGTTTGGTCGGGCCCAGTTTACCCTGCGAGAATTAGTTTCTGGAATGGACCGGACATAGGACCGGACTTACAAGTCCGGTCGGAGTAGAAAAATTTTGACGGAAATATGTTCTGGAATCGACTGGACATGGACAAGTCCGGTCGGCAAGTCCGGTCGGACCAAAAAAAAACATGGCTTAAGGTTATGAAATGATATGTGATGATGGGGATTGATAGGTAATGATGTTATAAGGTTGTTAAGGACATGATAGGTGAGTTTAAATGGCAATTAAGTGGGTGAAAAGTTGAATCAAAATGTAAAAGTAAAACATGTTAAAATGTAAAGTTATGTAACTAAGTTAACGGGGAAAGTTAAGCATTAGACATTAAATAATCAAGCAAACCCCGATGTTAATAAGAACACATGTGATGTTAACAGTTGTTCGCGAATTGCTCGAGGAACATAAGTGGATGTGGTAAAGTGGACTCCGGTGACAGGTATGGTTTTCTTGCAACCTGTGTCCTACCGGATTACACCGGCTTGTATGCCAATATGTTTTACTGAGTGTTTGCCACCTTGTAAGATAAAACATGTAATGAGTTTATAGTAATTCATTTATGTGGCGAATTTGGCCTCCGATACCATTTAACCTCAAATATGTGTTAAACCTTAGCTAACCAAATCTAGGAACACATGAGTGATCGGTATTCGGAGTTGGCCCAAACCTTGGGAACGTGCTAACCACGGCTATGTGTGAGTTAGTTGGACATTGTTGTTGTATACAAGTGTGTGAACCTCCCTTGTGTGCTTAACTCGGTTATGATACCGTATGGTGTGTGGATGTGGTAGGCTCCATAATGGATCTCTAACTACTTATTATTAAGTGTATGTGTACTAATGGGGGGTGAGGAGTCCGGTTGTTCTGGCCACGCGTGTGATGGACGGGAGTCGATGTCATATCCGGTTCGGCCTCTTGGTGTATGTATAGGTGGTATTCCAATTTGGTTTCTACCTTCCCTTAGCTTATCCAAAGCTAGTTACTGACTCACGTCGGGCCACAGGGGCATACGAATGTTATTTCGGTGTGCTTGGGATCACTATAGCCGACACACCTTGGGTATAAGTTAACCGTTCAATATAACTGGACGGTAACGAGGTTGGTAACGAGCTTAACATGGGATTGGCAAAAATCCCTAGGCTCACATGGTATACTAACAATGGTGGAAGGTTCCTTGTGAGAACCGATTTTATGGTGTTATGTAATGTTATGGTGCTATGCAAATTCCCTTGCTATGCTATGGTATATATATATATACATTGGATGTTTAAAATGATTGTGATGTTATCATGTGTACGTCGAAACAAGAAAGGTTTGTTATGTTTTGTTATGTGAGGAATGAGATATGTTATAGGTTATGGAGTGTGTGGATCATGGAAATGAATCCCAGTTATGACAAGAGGCGTTTAAGGATAACCCGATTAGTGGGTACGTGTCGTTCATTAAGGAAGTAGCTCCGTTTTAGAGGAGAGCCACTCTAGGGTTTAAGGAATCGTTGGATGGTTGGTTAAGTGTGGATGTGTTGGTTATAGGTTGAGCCCATTGAGGCGAAATATTATGTGTTGTATGTTTATGGCTTGTATGCATGATTTAAATATAATCAACCGCATGCTAAGACGACAATTAGTTGTGTGTGGCCCGGTAGCATGTGGGCTGCGGGATTACCATACCAGCAAAGGTGCTGAGCCCCTTGGGGGCCACCCTTTCTCTCCTTTTCTATTTCAGGTACAAGGAGCTGGAAGCCGTTCGAGAGTAGGACGGGGTAGATGTTTACACATGGGTAGCCATTTAAATGGCGTAAGCATGGTAGGCGTAGTAAGACCGAAATTGTTATCGGCATTAGTTTGTAAATACTCGGTACGGTTGGAATGTAATAAGTATATGGGTTGTTGTTAAGGGAAGCAAATGTTACGTGTAGTTGCTCGGGAGTCTAGTCCATCAGACCGATACAAAGTACATGTATTAGCCTTGTTAGCCACGTGGGTGGTTAACGGCGTGTAACACCATTGAAATAAGTAATGTGATGAGTTGAGTTTCCGCTGCAGTTTGATGTTAAGTGTACGGTGGTGGTTGGGGTGTTACAAAAAGTGGTATCAGAGCGAAGTATCGCTCTGATGACTGAATTACCGAGCTTAGGAAGTACCGAGTTAGGATTTTAGTACTTTGGGTTAAGGGTTGAGTGATAGCGTGAGAGATACGCTAGTAAGGAACTACCAGAATACTGAATACTAAACCTTCCCACCCTCCACAATCCCTGTTTTATAACTTGGGAAACAACGCCAAAGAGATGGAAGTCCACTCTTACTCGGGAATACCCGATCTGGCTGCTATTAAATACCTTTAAGGTACGGGAACATGTCATACGGTAGATCCCGAAAACTGGGAATCCCGGAGACGGTCTCCATTTGAACAATGTTAACCGCATTTAATAGCGAGGAATGAAGAATCTTGTGTATAGAAGAATAGAATTTCCAGCAACCTGGGTCGACATGCCGAGCAGTCGAGAACAACCGGCTTGCAACGCACTGACCGTGCAACAAGCAAGAAGTGGATTAATGAAACCCGAGACGAATGTCTATGGACCACAGTTGGTAAGCGATACACCAACGGTATGCCAACCGACTAAGGAACTATAACATAGTGCCCAAACAGGAGACAAGTCTCAGTAACCACGACGATGCGTGGAACGGGCTACAAAGAGAAAATAATGCTAAGTAAAAGGGGACTCCAAGAATGGGAGACACCCCAGTTGATAACTATTATGTGAATACAGTGAGAAGTTACCCAAAGGTTATTGTCGAGACCGTAAGAACAAATAAGGGCCAACAAGGCCACTGATGATAGTGTGGGTAAAAACAATACCACAACCGGTATGTGTTAAACCGATAGCCAGTTAGCATGGCGCACTTGCCATAGCAAGTGCTGCTATAACAGGGCTGTTCGGGAAATTCATAACCACTACAAAGTACTTGGAAAAGTACCATAAAGTTAAATGTGATTGTCATAACAGTGGAAGGGCCTGTTAGCCTAACCTCTGCAATTGGAAACACCCAGTCAGCAAGAAGCTAGACTTGGCTAAGGTAAGAAGATGTTGTGAAACCATGAAAATTTTCTTTCAAACCCAAATTTATTCAAACCCCTTCTTTTCAAAACCAGATTTTCTTTCAAACCAACACTTCTTTCCAACCTTCTTTTAAACCAAACCAGTGAAACCAGGGGCAATTGACAAGGATACAACAGTGGATAAACCTTCCCTCGATTAAGTTCTGGAAGCAAGGAATGAATATTGTCACGGGACAATATAAGGGAGTTGACAACAGAATACTTCACCTAGGCGTGTGACGGACACTACAAGTGTACCAACTGTGTTGTGGGACGACCGCACTCCGATAGGAGCATGTGGACCTGACAGACCTACTTATAGGTTAGTTGGGTAAGTAGTAATGTATCAGTATGATACCCCATATATGTATACGAGTAGAGTCCGAAACACGGGAAGTAGTCGACTCCATCTACAGTCAGCAGTATAAATCAAACGAGAGCTAGAGATTACAAGGAATGGTTGAAGTTAAGGAACTCAGTTAAGTTAACGAGACTAAAGGAATTAGTGAAGTCCTTTCAAGGAAATGTTTAAGAGTCAGGAGGTGCGAAGTGCACTAACTGAATGTAAAGACAGCTTATATGACTTAAGGATCCCCAGGAACAAACATGATAGCTGGAAAGCAGGGCAAGGCAGATGCCTAATGTGGACACAGTAAAGTGCAATGGACGGGATGAAATTCCCAGAATGAGTACCTACATTATTAGGAAATGATGACCTTCACAGAAGAAGATAATAACCAGTGAAGAACGCAAAAAGGCGTGGCTAACTGAATGTACCAATAACTGTGAACCAGATGTAAAGGCATAACTTAACAACACCCAGGAGAAATCCTTGAAGGGTGTGCGCATCAACAATTGTTGAACGAAGTACATGACAAAAATGCAAGGGTTGAAATTAACACCCAGTTTAGACATAAATTGTCAGGAGACAGACTGACAAACCTAAGGGGCATCCCATGAAAGGAAACGGAATGCAACGACCTTGTCATGGAGCCCACTACAACCTCTAAACATGTAATGTTGTACAGAGAAGTACATATGTGTGGACAGCCTATAATGAGCCCAGCTCAAGGCAAATAAGGCTTATAAGCCATAAGCAAGATATGTTATATAAATTCGATTGATTGTAGAAGTTTATGTTGTATAAGTGGATAAAGTGGTAGGCGAACCACTGCATTAAGAGTGGGGATACCTCTCGTTATTGTGAGACCGCAGAAGCGGTAGTTATGTGAATCAAGTTCAAGAAATATGTTGAGGATGGACCACGTTGTTATTACCCCAGGGTGATTTGAATAAAATAACACGAAAAGAAGTGCTCGTACCAGTTGTGTACACAGGAAGAGTAATAAGTTTGGTAGCAATCACCGTAGGTGTGTGAAGCTAAATGTGAAGCGAACAACGCTCAAGGGGGAAAAATAGTAATATATTCAAAAATCAGCCAAATAAGTGGCCAGATAAACCTAGCGTAAATGCGGAAGCTAATATAATAGCGGATACAGTATAAGTTGATGCTATATAATGGAAGAGGATACGGTGTGCATTAAGCGACCGTTGTATAAGTATTGCTAAGTGATGGTATGACAAATAAGCAGAGTTGTGAGTTAACCCCAGTGGTGATACAACAGTAAGTGATAGCAAACGAACCGAGCAGTAAGCCGGTGACAAGTATCATGTGGTAAGGATTTCAGTGAAACACAGTGAAAATTCCTATCGCAATCGCATGAGAGAGTTGCTGTCAAGGGTTTACGCCTCCGCACTCTGTATGACTGAGTGTTTTGGTATTGCTCTTGCGCAGTAATGATCAAGTGGGATAGCTAGGAATCAGAAGCATGGTAATTGTGGAGGAATGATATTATAATGGCCGATGCATAGGTAATGCAAGGCCGCAGGAATGAAAGAATACTTGTACAAAACCAAAGGTGGAGACATGATTAACAGTAAATAACTATAGTAACACTAAATGCCAAATATCGGTATGGAATATACCCCAAATGTTGTAATTACCTGAGAGAGCACTACACCCTAAGTAGTAGCTCAATCTCAACCGACAGTAAGTCGGTAGAAGCAAGTCAATCATTGTGAATTACATAGTAGTTTACGCTGTAAGCTATTGGAGAAGTGGATGGAAAGTTTTGAAACTCACCGAATTCGCTCAGGGTAAGAGATACCATGCGTCGGTTGAGAAACCATCCTTCCCAAGATAAGGGTAATACATTGGAGATGTACAATACAGTAACAGTAACGAATGGGGCAAACTAGCTCTATAATTATCAGGGTTGCGCAATGAAGAGGGGAAAATACGCCCAAAAGACCCAAAAAGAGAGCAACAACCCAACGGAACAAAGAGCAAGAAAAAGGGAGGCCAAGGCAACGACCGGGCGTCTCTGTCCAGGCCCAAGCAGGCCGCAAGCATCGACCGGTCATTCATGACCGGTCATCAAGAACCCTAGAACATGGTATAGAGGACGACCGGTCGTCTGTGACCGGTCGCCATAGGAAGCATTTCGGTCGGTCATTTATGACCAGACGCCAGGAATTCGAGATATAGCGTAAAAGCGTCCGGTCGTTTGCGACCGGGCACCAAATACACCAAATAGAGCACGAACACGGCCGGTCGCCTGTGACAGGTCCATAAGATATTTATCAGATATTTTGTAGACTTACCAAGATATTTATGTGCCAACCTGGCACAATGTAATAGGCTAAAGGCCAGTAGGAAACACTATAAATAGGGGTTCACCCCCTCAATAAAAGGCACGCGAACAGTATTCCAGAATTCTCACTATTGCATTGCGTTGTTACGAATCTCTCTTTCTCTCTCCCCTCTTTAGCGCACCCCCTTCCCGGTAACAAGGTAATTCGACAGAGCTTGCAGAGTTTGATGATAGATTAGGATCCCGACCGAGGAATTACGTGAGAAGGCTGCTTAGGAGCCTAGGGATTTATACAATTTCATTTGGCGCCGTCTGTGGGAAAGCGAACAGCTCAGATCTAGCAACCACGAGTCCACAACGGGAATAATAACTTTGGAAAACATACGAAGTCGACACATCTGAGAACAAAATTGTGTTTTTTGCAGGTTAGGTACGGAGATGGCACCCAGAACAAGGAAAAATCCCCAAACCAACGACGGGAGCACTGGACCAGAGACAACCCACGACTCCATCTCCAAAAAGGACTTGGAGAACATGCTGGCAAGCCTCACTAGATCAATCGACGAGAAAATCGTGGAAGGAAACGAGCTCCTGCAACAGGAGTTGATGCAGAGGGACGAAGAATTCCAACGGAAGTGGGAAGAGATGTCAGAGGCGATAGACCTCCTAAAGGGCCGGGATGCGGCCGGGCAATGACGGGAAAAGAGGCACCCGAGGAGAGGCCTTAATCACCCTCGAAGAAAGAAGACGATGCCATTGACATGAGCCTGTACCCCTTCTCTGAGAAGATCCGCAGCTAAACTCTTCCGCCCCACTTCGTCGCCCCGGCGGTGGAGAAGTACGACGGCACTGGGGATCCGGCCCAGCACATCAAGAAATTCATGTTCGCCATGAACACCCAGGGGATTAGCTCCCTCGCCCTGTGCAACTTATTTCCCGGGACACTCACCAAGAGAGCCTTGAGCTGGATCTCGTCTAGGCCACCCCAGTCGATCTCCAGTTTCAAACAACTCACCGAGGAGTTTCAGCAGTACTTTGCGGCCAGCAAAAGGGTAAAAAGAGAAACAATAGAGCTCATGGATGTGAAGCAGGCGAAGGGGGAAACCGTGAAAGAATATAGCGAGCGGTTCCACAAGCAGGTGGCCGAAATCGATGATATAGACGAAAAGATACTGATCAAGGCCTTCGGGAATGGCTTGGCCCACCCCCGCCTCGCTGGAAAAATAGCCACCTGGGCGCCGAAGTCGCATGGTGAGTTGGCTGAGATGATCCATGACTTCCTTAAATCAGAAGTCGCGGAGAATAAGGCCAAGGAGCTCCTCAACAGCTTTAAAGCCCCCGCCACGGGTGAGAAGAAGGGAAGCCAGACAGGAGGGGCGGTCGCGACCGGAGGATCGCACCAAGGGGGAAGCCGATACAAGCCTTATTCTAAGACCCCGGCCCCCCAGGGACAACAGGCCTCGAGCTCCAGAACCTTCCCAACGGTATCTATAGACCCAGGGAAGTATGCGCGCTGCCGTGAGAGAGGGACTTCTGCCCCCCCAAGAAGCCCTTCCCAGGAGAGGTGCCGGTGGCCTTCTGTGAGTACCACGGGCACCGCAGCCACAGAACCATAAACTGGCGAACCTCGCCAAGGAGCTAAGGATAATTGAGGAGAACAAGAAGAAAGGAAGAGGAGGCCAGCAAAAGCACCATCATGGTAGCCAGTCCTCTCGGCCCAAACCGGAGGGAGAGGTCCACCCCGAGTTAGACCATAGCAAGTCTTTCGGGGTAATCACAGGACTATTCTCAGAAGTAGGGCCCTTGACCCCCAATGAAAGAAAAAGGCACGTCCACGAAGTTCACCAAGACTCCCGGACAAGAAGGATGCGAAACACCAAAAGCTCCCCCCGATCTATTTCACTGAGGATGATGAAGACGGAGTCCTATACCCGCATAACGACCCACTGGTCATAAGGGCTCAGGTGAATGACCGCATGATGGGAGGAATCCTGGTCGACAGCGGAGCGGGTGCCAACGTCATTTCTGCCGAGGCGGTGAAAAAACTCGAGATCCCGGAAGACAGGATCAAGCCTTATTCAGCTGTGTTGGGCGGTTTCGTAGGAGGGATCTCGGCCAAGTCTACAGGGAGCATCGACTTCACCATCACCCTAGGACAAGTGAGAGACGCACGGAAGAATTGACAGCCTTCATCCTTCCCGGGCTGTCAGGGTACAATATGTACCTCGGGCGGCCGGGAATAAATGCCTTCAGAGCCATCTGTAGCACCCACCACCTGAAGATGAAGTACCTGACCAGGTCAGGGAAGCTCGTCACGGTAAGAGGAAGCCAGAAAGTCGCGCGGGTATGCGAGGTACGGATCATGGAAAACCTGCCAGGAAATGAGACTGTCAGAACCGTGGGGTCTGAGAAGGAATTCAAGGGAAAACTCCCCCTCCCCGACGAAGCGACGGAGCGGTACGAGACCCCGGCTGATCTCCCAAAAGAGGTACCGCTACGAACTGACCCTAACAAATCCTTCAAGATTGGAAATGCCTTTGACAGCGAAGAACAAGTCCATCTAACAAGATTCCTGGAAAAAAGAAGGGCCACGTTCGCCTGGAGCACGGAAGAGATGCCCGGAATAGACCCAGGCGTTATCCAGCATGACCTCAATGTAGACCCCACACACCCAGCAATCCGCCAAAGAAGAAGGGTGATCGGGGCCGAGAGGGACCAGGCTGCTCGAGAAGAAGTCCAAAGACTCCTGCAGGCGGGTTTTATCAGAGAAGTGTCTTACCCCAAGTGGCTGGCGAACGTAGTTATGGTAAAGAAATCTAATGGGAAATGGAGGATGTGCGTGGACTTCACCGACCTGAACAAGGCATGCCCCAAAGATTTTTACCCGTTGCCATCGATTGACCGACTGGTCGTCTCGTCGGCCCAAAGCTCCGTCCTGAGCTTCCTAGATGCATTCTCCGGGTATAACCAGATAAAGATGAACGAGAAGGACTCCGAGAAAACTTCTTTCGTCACCTCGGCAGGAGTTTTCTGCTATAAGGTGATGCCATTCGGGTTGAAAAACGCCGGCGCAACTTTCCAACGAATGATAGACAAAGTGTTCCGGGAGCAGCTCTCGCGAAATGTGGAGGCTTATGTGGATGACATAGTCGTGAGAAGCCCGTCCAAAGAACAGCACATGAAAGACTTGGAGGAAACATTCACCACGCTCGACAAATTCCAAATCAAGCTAAACCCGGAGAAATGTGTATTCGGAGTCACCAAAGGAAAATTCCTTGGTTTCATCGTGGGGCAGCGGGGAATAGAGGTCGACCCAGAAAAGACCCAGGCGATTCTCGACCTCAGCCCCCCCAGGAGCATCAAGGACGTCCAGGCCCTTAACGGGAGACTCACCCCCGCAGGTTTTGTTCAAAATTGCAAGAAAAGGCAATCCCGTTTTTTTAACACATTAAGGAAAAACAGCAAGTTCCAGTGGAGTCAAGAATGCAAGGAAGCCTTCGAGAAGATCAAAGAAATGCTTCGAGAGTTACCCAAGCTGGGAGTCCCAACGCCCGGTCAAGACCTCTATCTCTACCTATCCGCATCGGCCTGGGCGGTGGCAGCGGCGTCCTGATCATGGAAGACGAAAAGAAGGAGATCCCCGTCTACTACACAGGAAAAATCCTGACTCCCGTAGAAAGACGCTACACCAATATTGAAAAGGTCTTCCTGGCCCTAGTGGTGGCGTCCCGGAAGCTACGACCGTACTTTCAATCACACCGAATCCTTGTAAGAACAACTGGCCGTTGAAACAAATAACGAACAACCCCAATGCGTCAGGACGCATGGTAAGTTGGGCAGTTGAACTCACCCAATACGAGATCAACTTTGTACCGCGGACGGCGATCAAAGCTCAAGCCCTAGCGGACTTCATAACAGAGACTAGCTTCGATCAAGAAGAGGGAAAGCCACCCACCCCCTTCATCATCCAGGTAGACGGCGCTCGGTGCAAAACGGGAGCGGGAGCGGGGATTGTAGTCCAGACTCCCGACGGACGGGACATCAACTACGCCTTCCGGCTGGAGTTCGAAGTAACTAACAACGAGGCCGAGTACGAAGCTCTCATTCAAGGCCTAGAAGTCGCCATCGCCCTAGGTGCGACAGACCTGGAGGTATACTCAGACTCCCTGCTGGTCACCCGCCAGCACGACAACATATATGAAGTAAAGGAAGAAAAGCTCTGGAGGTACTTGCTAAGGGTTCAAGAGCTAAAGGCAAGCTTCTCGAGATGTGAGCTGAAACACCTTCCTCGGGCAAAAAACACCGAAGCGGACGCACTAGCAAAATTAGCAAGCATGGCCGAAAGGATACCAAGTAAGGTGTGGTTGGAGACAAAAACCAGCCCAAGCGTAGACGAGGCACAGGTCCTGGCGGCCGAGTCCCTCGTGCCAGAAGAATCCTGGATGACCCCGATCGTGGAGTACATCCTCGAAGGAAAATTGCCCCCGGAGGATAAAGAAGCCAGAACCCTGAAGCGACGAGCGGCGTCATTCTTTTTTGAAGAGGGGCGCCTCTACAAAAGGTCTTTCGCCAGACCCGCCCTCAGATGCGTCACGGACGAAGAGGGAATTGAACTTATAAAGGAAGTACATGAAGGGATTTGCGGAAACCACCAAGGGGAAAGAGCCACGACCCACAAAATCATGAGACTCGGCTACTACTGGCCGAGAATGCAAAGCTACTGCAAGGAATACATCCGAAAGTGCACTAAGTGCCAGGAGCACGGCAGCAAAATACATAACCCCCCGGCCGTGCAAAAGGCCATACTATCCCCGATCCCGTTCGCAATGTGGGGACTGGACATCATTGGTCCTTTCCCAGAGGCATCTCCCGGGAGGTTCAGGTTCGTATATGTGGCTATTGATTATTTCACAAAATGGGTGGAGGCAATGCCAACCGTGTCCATCACAGCCAAGAGGTCGCAAGAATTCGTGTGGAGGCACATTGTGTGTAGATTCGGGCTGCCAAGAATTATAATAACTGACAATGGGACGCAGTTCAATTGCGACAGGTTCAGGGAGTTTTGTGAGCAATGGAAAATCGAGGTAAGGTTCGCATCGGTGGCACACCCCCAGGCCAACGGACAGGTCGAGAATGCAAACGGACAGATCATAAAAGCCTTAAAGAGAAAGTTAGGAAGCCGAAAAGGGGAATGGGCCGAACTATTACACCAAATCTTGTGGTCCTACCGAACGACGGAAAAGGGACCGACGGGAGAAACACCTTTCAGATTAACTTACGGCCTGGAGGCAGTCGTCCCAGCTGAGATTATGATCCCGTCGGTCCGTTGCGAATCCTATGATGAGCGGCTCAACAACGAAGGGGTAAAAGACCGCCTAGACCTTCTCGAGGAAGAAAGAGCCGTTGCGGCCGCCCGGATGGTGAAAGACAAGAGGAAAGTCGAGAGGTACTTCAACCGCAGGGTCAGGGAACGAAGCTTTATCCCCGGCGAGCTTGTCCTAAGGGAGGTTAAACAGCCCAAGAAACTCGACCCCCAGTGGGAAGGTCCTTACATCATCCATCAGAAGGTTGGACGAGCTTCATATCACCTGAAAAATGTCGAAGGATACGAACTGCCCCATTCCTGGCATGCGGAATGCCTCAAGAAGTTCTATGTATGAAAATCAATGTAACTCATTGACAACATCAATAAAGGAATTATTTTTGGAAAGATTCGAACGCTAAAAGAAACACCCGGGCAATGCCCTACAGGATGCAATGCCCTGAAAAAGAAACACCCGGGCAATGCCCTACAGGATGCAATGCCCTGAAAAAGAAACACCCGGGCAATGCCCTACAGGATGCAATGCCCTGAAAAAGAAACACCCGGGCAATGCCCTACAGGATGCAATGCCCTGAAAAAGAAACACCCGGGCAATGCCCTACAGGATGCAATGCCCTGAAAAATCTTGCTATGAGTTGTCGCACTCAAGCAAGAACAAAAACGGAAAACCCATCTCCGGAAACTCTAGGAGCTCTGGTCGCCTGTAATGGGTGAATCATTAGGTGTGGGACGCCACACCGTACCTCGGCTAAACTCCCCTGGCAAACTCTTTCTCCCTCTCTCGGGAAAAGGAAAAAGGGGGATAACCGCAAGTACCATCGCTTGGCTACCAAAAGCAAGGATTGGGAAAGAAAAAACAGAAGCGCCCGGTCGCTAAAACGACCGGGCGAGGACGGGAACGGTCGGTCGTCAAAAACGGCCGGATCACGTCCTTAAGACAATAGCGTGGCGACCGGTCGCTCGAGTATGACCGGTCTCGCCCGCAAAAACGAATCAACTAAAAGGCAATCGGTAACACGCGCAATCAAAAGCGACCGGTCGTAATGACCGGGCCGCGAAACAAAGATAGCATAAACCAGCGAAATAACTGGCAAGTAATTCCATTAATCATTGAAAGTATGTACAATATCAAAACAAACAAGATGGAAACGGACGATAACTAAGACTAATCTAAATTTCCTCTGATCTAAGTCTCCTAAACAGCGTCAAGATTCGCAGGAGCAGCCCCTTGAACACTCTCCGAGGACCCGGACTTCCCGGGAGACGACCGGAGGCCTACCCCACCCTGATTCGCAGTACTCCCGGGAGGCAGAAATGATGCCTGGCCAGGGACAAGGCACGTCTCCCCGGGAAGGCGCCCGAACTTCTCAAGAACCTCATAAAAGGAGGTCTTGTGCGCAACCCCCTTGAAGGATAACTCCTGGTAAAGACCGTCATCCATAACCTCACCCCTACCCGCGAAGAACCTCGAAACAATTTGACGGCAGGTCTTCACCATCCTCCCCATTGAGAGGTGAAGGATTCCTTCAAGTGAGCGAGCCTCGTGCTCTGCTGCCGCAGGTCCTCTCGCACCTTCCGAGAGTAAGCCTCGAGGCTGGCCACCTGCTGCTCCAACGTCTGACCCCAAGCCCGATACCGGTCGCGGCTAGCGTTGGCGGTAATCAACTCCTCCTCAAGATCATCAATCCGCAGGTTCAGTTTCTCCAGTCCCTCAACGGGATTCCCAGGCCTCGGGCCTAAGTAGGAAAAAAAAAGGAGGAAACCCCTTGTCAAAAAAAGAGTAAGGACAATAAGGAACGAGCGAAGAGGCGAAGAATCACCTCTTGAAGCCAGCTCGGAGTTTTCTAACCGCAGCCTAGCGGACTCCTCCCCCGACACCTTTGCTTTCTCTTCAGAGGAAAGCAGTTGCTCCTTACAAGCCGCAAGCTCGCCAGCCAACCTCTGGAGCTCGACAGACAGCTTCTCTTTCTCGGAAGCCAGGACCTCACCCGCCCGGGCCACCTCCGCCAGTCTCGCCTCGGAGGACGACAGGTCCCTTTTCAGGACAATATTCGCCTCGGAGGCAGAATGAAGTTCTTGAGAAAGTTTGGCCTTCCCCTCAATAAGCGACGCCTTCTCCTGCGTCAAAGTGGTCTTCTCGGCACGAAGGCCCTCAACCTCTCGGTCGTGGGAAACCCGAGCCTGCCCCACCAAGGACTCCAAATCAGAAAAAGCAAACGACCGGTCAGCAAACTCACTTCGTACCTTTTCAAAAGACGCAGCTTCCGTCTCCAGCGACCGGATCCGACCCTTGAGGGAAAAGTTCTCTTCACGCAACCTCTTCAGTTGCTCCTCGTACTCGTCACACTGCTTTGTATACGACCGGCGGGCATCGCCCAGCTCCTTCTTCATATCCGCGGTCTGCTCGCGCACCCGCCTGGAGATCTCCTCCTGAACGGTGTCAACAAAGATGCTGTTGGAGGATCGCTCTATCTTCAGTTCCTCCTGAGCATTGCGGGCCCGGCTCTCCTCCAGGCGTAGCTTCGAGAAAAGAGATTGCACGTGCAAGTCCACACCCTGTGCAAAGGCCACCGTCTGCACAAAATAAAATGATAAGCCAAAGAAAGTAAAAAGGAAAAAGAAGCAGCCCAAAAAAGTTAAGAAGGGATGAGCCGCTCACTCGGAAGATCCCCTGCCACATGAGGTTAAGCGAGGCCTCCAGCGGAAAGGAGTGTCGCATAATGGCGTCCGCTCCACCCCCACCGATCCTCAACCTCTCTTTGGCCGCGGTCATGGTCTTCAGAGGGGCGAAGAGACCATCAGGAGATCCGGACATACGGGTGGCTTCCTTCCACAGCTCGGTATAGGAGGATGACTCCGTCACGGACAGCACAGGAAAAGGCTGACCACGGTGGTAACACCAGCCATCCTTCGCAGACGGGCCACAGAAGGACTCACGAGCGGGCGGAGGAGGAGAGGACGATGGGGAGGCACCAACACCCTCCTTCGCCTTCGAGCGAAGCCCTGAGTCCGCGGGCTCCCCCTGAGCCGCACCTGGCGTAACGCCCGCACCACCGCCGTCGCCCCCGGGTAATGAAGTCCCAGGCCCAGAAGGAGCGATCTCCCCCAAAGGCCCCTGTTGTGGGGCGGCATCTGAAGCACCCGACCCATCAAGATGTACTATGTCGGAGGCTTTCGTCCTCTTGGCCATATGCTTTATCCTACCCTTCGAGCCAAGGGTCTTCTGGCGATGCTCAGTAGGGAGCGGCTGACCGGCCGCCTCCCCCTTGGCCCTGGCTTTCTCAGCCTCGGGAGCTGCAAAGCAGAGAAACACGCAAGAGTGGATAAGTAAAGAAAAGTAGAGCCAAGACATTAGCGGCAGGTAACGACCAAGGGAACGAAGAGGTAAATAAAAAAAAACAGGTGGAACACGAAGGATAAGACCGCACATGCACGCCCTCTCTCGTCCCACGGACTAAGATTGAGATCTGACCCGGGCGTAAGAGGAAGAAATACCCGACGGCCGGAACCTGGACTAGTGTACCAAGTACCTGGTTGGTTTGAAGTGTCAGGCGACCGGGCCTCTGGAGTCCGAGGGGAACTCCCTTCCCCATCCTTTGCCGATCTCGGCTTCTTGACCGGGTGATCAGCTTCCTCCCCGGACCGCTTCCGGCCAACAACGACCGCCTCTTCCTCGCGAAGAACGGACTCCTCCACAGCTTCCAAGGTGGCGTAGTAGTCCACCTTTCCTTCCCCGGTCTTGAAGGTCACCAGTTGCCAGCTGTGAAAGGGGCCAACCTTCGCCCCGAGCTGAGGAAAATCTGCGACGAAAAGGAGATAGGTAAGCCCAGGACGAGACAGAAAACGATAAAAAGAGCAGGAAGGAGAGAGGAAGACTCTCACCCTCAGAATGTGTAAGTGAGGCCAGGCGTGGACCGGTAAAAAAGTCCTCCACGCTCGGACGAAGGTCAGCCACCGCCTTCAGGGCTCGGGACATGGTGAGCTCCGACTTCGGAACCGTGGGACTATGCAGGGAGCCCCTGATAATCGAGGGGCAATAGGCGACCCCGAGATACCTCCCGGCAGGTGGGACGATGACAAACCACCGTGCGTTCCAGCGTTGAGCAAGCTTCTTGTATTCAAAAAGCGAATATCCGGACCGACCGGATATGGTTAAATTGTTGGAATCGACTCTGCTAGTGAAGAACTGAACAAACTCCGTAGCGGAAAGCGCCACCCCCCTTCTCGCACAGAGCAATGTAAGCATGGAGGTGACACACCGCTTTCGGGTGAAGCTGAGCAAGCGTACAGCAGCGGCGAGTTAGAAACCCCAATACGAACGGGTGGGGAGGAACCGTCATCCCGCGCAAAAAGAAGTCGGAGTACACGACATACCCACGACCAAAATCGTCCATGGGATGCGAATCTTCAGAGGGAAGAAAAACCTGGGTTCCTGTGGGAACGTCCACATTCGCAAGAAGCGAATCGAGAGCCTTAACATCAAGAATGCTAGGCAACGGCTCTCGATTACTGGAATAGGCGGACTTTGGTTTAAAGAGTGTCGGACGAAACTTCCCGTCCGATTTGAAACCCACGATGGCACTTTTAGCAGAAACACGGGATGATTTGGAACAAGAAGACGCCATTAAAACAGCGAAGTAGAGCAGGGAAGAAGAGGCAAAGTGAAGGGAGAGAGAGAAAGCGGAAATAGTGGAGCGAAAGAGAGAAAGTTCGAAAGTCTGAAATGCGAGAATTGGAGGAAAGAGAAAAACGTTGCCCTCCCAACACCTTTTAAAAGGAGGTAACACAATTTCCGAAATATTTAAAATATAAAAACGAACAAAAGGGCGCTTTTGCAGGAAAATTGCAGAGACTCTGCACATTCTGCAGTGACGGCTGGCGTGCGCGAGACGATAAAAATTCTGCAACGGCCACTTCGTACGAACGCAGGCGCGTGTGGGGCACGGCCATGGCGCACGCGCATCGCACGGACTATAGTAAGTCCCATCCTTTTGCCTGAGGGAAAAAGATGGAACTTGTGGGACTGGGAGACAGGAAACGAAGAGGCAAGGCCCAACGAGAAAGCAAAAAGCAAAATTTTTTACCCTCGCCCTCCAATCCGAGCCGAAAGAGTCAGGTTCTAAGTTCTACTTTCCTCACAAGACGCAAAAAGTAGAACTTGTGGGACTGATGAAGAGGGGAAAATACGCCCAAAAGACCCAAAAGAGAGCAACAACCCAACGGAACAAAGAGCAAGAAAAAGGGAGGCCAAGGCAACGACCGGGCGTCTCTGTCCAGGCCCAAGCAGGCCGCAAGCATCGACCGGTCATTCATGACCGGTCATCAAGAACCCTAGAACATGGTATAGAGGACGACCGGTCGTCTGTGACCGGTCGCCATAGGAAGCATTTCGGTCGGTCATTTATGACCAGACGCCAGGAATTCGAGATATAGCGTAAAAGCGTCCGGTCGTTTGCGACCGGGCACCAAATACACCAAATAGAGCACGAACACGGCCGGTCGCCTGTGACAGGTCCATAAGATATTTATCAGATATTTTGTAGACTTACCAAGATATTTATGTGCCAACCTGGCACAATGTAATAGGCTAAAGGCCAGTAGGAAACACTATAAATAGGGGTTCACCCCCTCAATAAAAGGCACGCGAACAGTATTCCAGAATTCTCACTATTGCATTGCGTTGTTACGAATCTCTCTTTCTCTCTCCCCTCTTTAGCGCACCCCCTTCCCGGTAACAAGGTAATTCGACAGAACTTGAAGAGTTTGATGATAGATTAGGATCCCGACCGAGGAATTACGTGAGAAGGCTGCTTAGGAGCCTAGGGATTTATACAATTTCACGCAACAGAGGCCAGTGAGCCCATGCGTCAGATACCGGATATACATTGTGAATAGGAATGGATGGCTAGTTAACAATGCCTAAAAGCCTCACAGGCCAGGACCGAAACCGGTTATGAGTTACAACTCCAATGCGAATTCTTGGTTCAGGGATTAAACCACCAATATGGTTAAAATCCTCTAACCAGAATCCATTGTGTAATAGACCGCGTGGAAGTCAAACACTTCACGACGGCTGTGAGCCTCGATTTTAAACCCTATCCTATGTGGATTAAGTTGATTAGGATCTAATCGGGTTTTAGGTCCACTTATAACCTAAGATTAATAACTATGTCATATAACAATAATATTAAAACCTAAGCTAGCTCACTGGAACCTATTATGAGTCGCCACCTAATTTTGACCTAGATTAAATTGGGAAAGGAGAGTTCGGGTTCGGGGGCTTGATATTCGACTTAATTAGGGTTCAATTACTTTCATTACCCTTAGAAGTCGTTTTTCCTCTACTCAGTTTAATTACGGCTTATTACGAGTCGTTTTAACTTAAGTGCGCGAGCTTCTGTTTTTTTTTTATTTTTAATGTTTTTTGACAGAAAATTAAAGTGAAATTGAAAGTTACCTAAACTAGGGTTTCGGAGGCAGAATTAGGTCAAATTTTTATTCCGTCCGTGGCCACGGACCTAATGTCCGAACCCACGGACCCCAGTTAACCTAATTACACAAAAAAGTCAAATTTAAACAGAAACGAGATTTTGAAAAGTCCGGGGCCACGGACAGGACGTCCGTGGGCCCGGACATGTTTTATAAAACCCTAACTTTTGAAAATAAAATATCCCGCCACCGTCCGGGGCGTCCGGCTTTCGGACAGAGCGTCCGGGACCCCGGACATAGCGTCCGTGGGTGCGGACCGACCTCGGACGGCGGCGTTAAGGCTGTTCCCGGCGGTGTTTTTGGCTCAAAATTTATGGGTACGTAGCCTGAAAGATTCTAAACATGTTAGTGATCAAAAGTTTTCAATTTGACTACGAATTAAGGACGAAACTTATTGAACAAGTTAGTGGACAGAAACACAAACAAACCTTAATTCAGAAGCAAAGAAAAGTCAATTCGGTTAGCAATTTCAACCAGAAGTGTATTTAGACCAGAAGGGTTAGAGAATTTGGTTTTTACCCTGTTTTGATTTCGAAAACTTGTTGTTCCTTCACGTCGGGAATCTCTGAAAGCCTCGTTGGTGGCCGATCCGGTTCGACTTTGACCCAAGCTTCTGGCTCCTTCTTCCTTGTATTGTTAGCCACGGTTTGCTTCTGTATTTTCTGTGTTTTGGTGCTAGGAATCTCAATGGGAGAAGAAGGAATGTGTTATTTGGTGATTTCGGGATGATTTCGGTATAGATTCGAGGCTCGGGGTTGCAAAACGTTGGAAGTAGGTTGACGGCTGAGTTCTCTGACTTTGGGGATGATCTACTCTGCCCTAGGTCGTTTTTTGGAAGGCCTTTTATAGAAAGCATGGCCAAGTTGATAGAACAGAATTTTTATCTAAAACCTTGATTTTGTGCTCTAAGAGAATCTGATTTTTTAAAATATGTTGCAAGCCGATAAAAATTATGAAAATTTAACTGAAGGTAAAGATGATTTTAGGAATTTTGAGAGTTGGAATCGGGTTATTTTGATAAATAACCGATTAGATAAAAAATCTCACAATGTGGAATCTCCCAAAATTCATAACTTATTATTGGAAATTCGAAATTACGAAATTCCAACGGCATTAGTCTCTAATAATCATCCTCTACCCTGTGTTAAAGTTTCATGACATTTTGTTTTGATTTCGGTATTTTCCATAGGAGAGAGAAAATTGCAAAAACGATTGAATTTCGCTTTTAAATTTTGGGATAAGGTTCCAAATAAATAAATTCAGGTTTATGACTGTGTGTAGTCATGCTAACCATGTGACAATTTTATTTTAATTTTGAAAACCCTTTTATTTCTATTTTGAGTTATTTCATGTGTTAATTATTAAAGAAACTAGCTTATTAAAAGCTTAATTTCCAGAATAAATATTATAGAAAATCATGAAATACCTTTCATAATGACTATGATATTTGGAAGTGTTTGGAGATAATGAACAAGTCATATGAAAATAGAAAATCCCGAGAATGTCCTTGGAAAATCCTGCATCGGTGCATTTTGACCATTTGCCCTTCGTAACACGTATGCCTTAGAGACTACTCCGAGGGGGTTGGAATTTTGGGTATAACAGATTGCCCCCCGTCAACTAGACTTTGTAATGGAAATGAAAAGGCTAGTTGATGCTTGAGTGATACCCCAAAATTTTGGATCTTAAAAGACCCCTCGTGCAATTGAAAACCAACAAGTTGTGTCGAGCTGTTCTAAGGCGCTGACTACCTATGAGTAAAGTGGAAGGATGTCGAGCGATTCTAAGGCGTCGGCCACCTAAAGGTAAAAATGAAGTAATGTCAGACTATTCTAAGGCGCCGACTACCTATAAGGATGATATGATGTCAAGCTATTCTAAGGCGTTGACTACCTATAACGAATGAGATGATTCAAGCTATTCTAAGGCGTTGACTACCTATAACGAATGAGATGATGTCAAGCTATTCTAAGGCGTTGACTACTTATAACGAATGAGATGATGTCAAGCTATTCTAAGGCGTTGACCACCTAAAATGAAATGAAGTATGCCGAACATTCTAAGGTGCCGGGAACCTGTAATGCAAATTGATGTCATGCGGAAGAAGATGATTGATATGATGATGATGCTCGGATGCTTCTGGGGACCGAAACCCGTTCCAATGCTCCTGGTTGGTATACTATGGGGACTTATTGCCTCTGCCCACCAACTGGGGTGCTGGGATAACTTCTAGATTACCAAGGGGACTTATTGCCACGCCCACTAGTTGTTCCTCCCAAGAAGTTGACATGAAGATGGGGACTTATTGCCTCTGCCCCGCCAACTTAGATCACGCTCTACCTCGCACTGAAGATGATACTGGGTCTCGTACTGGTCTCGCACTGGATGATGACGCTCGATCTCGCACTGAAGAAAATGATGGGTCTCGCACGGAAGATGATACTAGGTCTCGTACTGGTCTCGCACTGGATGATGACGCTCGGTCTCGCACTGAAGAAGATGACGGGTCTCGCACTGAAGATGATACTAGGTCTCGTACTGTCTCGCACTGGATGATGACGCTCGGTCTCGCACTGAAGAAGATGACGGGTCTCGCACTGAAGATGATACTAGGTCTCGTACTGGTCTCGCACTGGATGATGACGCTCGGTCTCGCACTGAAGAAGATGACGGTCTCGCACTGAAGATGATACTAGGTCTCGTACTGGTCTCGCCACTGGATGATGACGCTCGGTCTCGCACTGAAAAGATGACGGGTCTCGCACTGAAATGATACTAGGTCTCGTACTGGTCTCGCACTGGATGATGACGCTCGGTCTCGCACTGAGAAGATGACGGGTCTCGCACTGAAGTCTCGCTAAATGGATGAAGGAAAAGCTGGATCTCACACTGATTCTTGGTCTCGTACTGAATGAAGATGCTGGGTCTCGCACTGAAAGAGGAATCTGCAGGGCCTTGCACGATTTTGGGTCTCGAACTCAAAAATAAGTTAGGAGGATAATGGTCTCGTGCAAATGGTAAAACGGATCACTGGAGTGCCAAACATGGCAATGATGATGATAAGTATGCAATCAAAATATATGAAAGATACTCGTTCAGAACAGGAATTTGTTGGAAAAGGTGCCAAACGTGGCAGTGTTTGAAGAAATTTTGTTTACTGAAAAGGAAAGTGAAATTATCATTTCCTGACCATAGATTTCGGACTTGCAATTTTATCTCCTAGGAGAATGACATGCCATCGGTGGGGTATGGTTATGATGTAAAGGTAAGGGCTTATGTGGGCCTGTGTAGTTTGATGTGCAGGTAAGGGCTTATGTGGGCCTGTGGTGAATGGTGGTGGTGATGTTTGAGCTTTGGGTTCCAATTGGCGTTGTCATAGCAATTGTTGGAACCAACAATTGCCCCCAGTATTTTCCCTTAAGACAATCTGAGCTAGAGTTCATGGCAATCGATCGGAACGATCGATTGCCCCCAGTATTTCCTTTTATTAAACGTGCGAACGAGTCTCGTCCTCACAGGGTCAAGGCTTATGTTTTTACGTGGTGCTTCCTAACCTACACTCGGTGTTTGGTGTTTGCACTCGTTCCTCACCTACGGTCACAACTTCTAGACCATTGAATTCGATATTGATGAATTTACGCATTCGATCTGTTACTTTCACGTGATTAGACACACAACTATCAAGTCGGAAGTCTTTAAAGCTTATAACATGGCCATAGGGTGTGAATGATGACAACAGGATCATGGAGGGATTTTGAGGTATGTGGAGCTTAAATGGGTGACCAAAGCTGCAACTTGTGTCTTCTCTCAGATTCATCTTCCTTGTCTTGAAGTCGTCTAGCTGCTTCATGTCGACGTGGTTTTCGAGCTTCTGGACTTGGACTTTTGAAGTTGTCCTTTACACCATTTCTCTTTTTGTCATTTGGATTTCTTCGAGGTACTTCGGGATTGCCTTTTGTTTTATCCTTTCTTGACTTTTCCTTCGGGGTTCTTGTGTTTCCCCGGTTTTGAACTTTGAGAGCTGTTTTTGATGTTAGCCCATTTGATCCTGTGTCCCTCTGGGACCATTTGCGGATCGCTCGCCATACTGATAGCGGCATTGCTTCTCTGGACTGATGAGAATGTTATCTGAGAGTCGGGCTCCTCGCTTCCTTTGGTCACCGGGGTCGAACATTCATCATTGGCCGGGTTATTTTGTGGAGTTCATAATATCAAAAGGGGATATATGAAAGGCTCAGCGGGGGTGCCTAGGTTTAACGTCAGGGTTCACAAGCTTTTGGCTATGTGGTGTTGTACCTAGGTGCTTCGTCATTCCTGATAGTTGTGTATCCATTCTTTTGTTACTTTTCACAGGTCTAAGCGTAAATTTACAAATTATCTCCTTCGGTCGGAGTTATGCCGTTTACCCTACCTTTGAATGTGGTCTCACCTGAGCCGTGCAAAAATGACACGCTCGTTCACTCATGGTTTTTCCACTCGAGGCACTCTCGTGAATGGTCACTCAGAGACTTGTTCACACAATTAAACGAAAGAAATAATCATTATTGGTCTTTAAACTCAGATTGCCCCCAGTATTGATATGGGGTTTATGACAATAATTTGAGAGATATGGATTTTGAACCGCTTCGTGGGTTATTTTGGATGCTTTGGGATAGGTTGTGGTGCTTAGCAACGCATGCTCACCCTTTTAGAAATAAAAGACAAGTCGTTATGTTCCATAGCCGAGGAATGATTACTCCGTGATTCTTTTCCTTAAAAACAATTTTGCTTTTTCTTTTTCGATGAACGAAAATGGCTCATACAAGAATTGTGAAAATGGAACTATGATTTTATTTAAGAATCATGAGAGAAACGTAAAGATTACAATCGGTGGTGACTGAAAACTACCTAAGAAGATAAGCAACCAGAAGGTGCAACAAAACGATTTGCATACTTAGAAGAATTGGACTCCTTGCTCGAGGAGGTCTTGAATCTTGTGCTTCAATGCTCGGCAATTGTCAGCATAATGGCCAGGCAACTGATGGTAGTGGCTGAATTGATTAAGATGCCTTCCCAAATGAGTGGTTCCCGGTCGAGGGGCCAAGGGCTGTAGCAAGTTTCTCTTCTGAAGCTCTTCAAACGCCTGACTTGGTGCTCGGCCATGTTGGTGAATTCCCTTTGATGAGTGTCGGCGTGGTAAGGGTACCGTCCTAAAGTTTTGATGCGGGGCTAGGTTGTTGAACCATATTCACTTCTGGGAAACTGCTTTGAGCGCAAGCTACTGGCTGAAGACAAGCCTTTTTCCTCCTGGCTTAGATAATTTGGAGCTACTGCCGGAGTCTCTTGAGCGCTCGAGCTCCAACCCTTCCTTATGAATCCTTTCCTCTAGAACACCGACTTGTCCCATCAACATGTCAAAACTTGGAAAATACATAAATTTTAGCTCATGGTTGTGTTGTTTCCGCATGTTCTCAATTATCATGCGGATTTGCTCTTGCTCGTCCATTTTGGTAGGCATGGCCGCGGCCTTTCTCCTCCAACGCTTGATGAAGTCAGACATGGACTCGCCGTCTTTCTGTCGGGTTCCTGCAAGATCAATTCTGGTGACCTCGAGGTTCTTAGCATACTCGAAATGATTTAGGAAAGCCTCGCAAACCTCCTCGTAGGTCTTGGTATTCATCTTCTGAGTGAGATACCAACGCTGAGGAGTCTCGTCTAGATAGGCGAGCAAAAACTTTGGCTTTTTGCATGTCGTTGAGCCCCAAGATGGACATTTCCCGGTCGAACATAGCCAAATGAATCTGTGGATCTGAGGAACCCTTGTACAAAGCGAGTGTGGGCATCTTCAGCTTTGGGGGAAGATCACCTCGGATACGATGTCATGGAAAGGTAATCGAGGCCAACCGGCTTGCTAGCCTTTTCCATGCGCTCGATCCTTTTCAGAGCCTTCTTGAATTCTGCGGCTAGTTGGTAGTCCGGGACGACTTGCCCTACAAATCCTTGTGCATCCTGGGCCTCAACGGAGTTAACTTCGATGTAGTCGCGCCCGTTCCCAGAGTCGGCTATCTTTCCTGAAATGTTTTTCCTGATGACCAATCTCAAGGGAATTGATTTTGCTTTTCAACTCTTCGATGATGGTGACATACTTAGCCTCCATGTCATTAGTGGCGGACCTATGTTTCTGTTCCATGGCGTCCAAGGCAGCCATGTACCTTTGATCTAAGGCTGCAAACTGGGCCTCCACGCTGACTGGGTTTCCTCCTTCTGCCATACTTTGGGATTCGGGTTTATCTGTTGGAAAATAACAGTGGACTGAGCTAAAATTCTGGACCGTGAAGAAGTTCTAGGTAAAAACTTGTTTGGGCCAAGAAAAGCATATGAGCTGGAATGACCCCTAAATCACAAATGGGCCTAACTTTCTTTGGGTCAGAGAAGATGGTTGCTAAGCTGACAAAGATTTTATTGCAGGACTTGTGAGTAATTTCGAGTTCAGGTGGATTTCTTTTTATGGGCCTAGAACTAATTGGATAATTCAAATTGGGCCAGAAGAGAAATCACCTAAGTCTAGGCTTTTGGGCCGAAGCCCGAACGACTCACATGTTAAACCACATAGGGCCTCTGGGCCGCAAACAAATAGAGCTGCCAATTCGTGTTGGGCTAGGTTGATGTAGGAGAAGTTCCTATCAATCTCTAGGCTGGGTAGTGGGCCGATCATACAAGCAAACAAGGCCCACACAATTCAACATGTCCTCACTAGACGTTTAAATCAAACAGGGTATGGATCGATCCGGAGAGGTGCTTGGGGCGCGGGCCCAGGTCACCACAAAGGAATAGGGCTTGCACGCTATTCTCTTTGGGCTTCCCCACTTTTCACATCACCTGAAGGTGTGCGTCTACGGTCGGGTCTTTGAATGACCAAACAAAGGGCTAGGTAAGGGCACTGCCAGGAAAACGCTTGGGGCTAAAGCCCAGGTATTAAGGGGGTGTGGTTAGACGACACCCTCCTCTTTTCCCCGCTTATTCACATCACCTAAAAGGTGTGAGTCCCTGACAGGGGACCCTCAATGGGTCCCGGGGTGAATGGTTTACGTGGACCCTCGCTCTCATATGATGCAAGGTACAGAAAATTAAAGTGCGCACGAAAGTAAACAAACAAAGTAATAAAGCCATAAATAAACATTTTCGAGTTAAGCCCTCTTTCTTAAATTAAACAAGTTAAATTAAGAAGTCGTTCCCCAGCGAGTCGCCAGTCTGTGAGCCTCGATTTTAAACCCTATCCTATGTTGACTAAAGCTGATTAGGATCTAAACGGGTTTTAGGTCCACTTATAGCCTAAGATTAATAACTATGTCATATAACAATAATTATTAAAACCTAAGCTAGCTCACTGGAACCTATTATGAGTCGCCACCTAATTTTAACCTAGATCAAATTAGGAAAGGAGAGTTCGGGTTCGGGGCTTGATATTCGACTTAATTAGGGTTCAAATTACTTTCATTACCCTTCCACTCGTTTTTCCTCTACTTGGTTCGTTTACGGCTTTCTACAAAGTTTTTTTAACCTAGGTGCGCGCTTCTGTTTTTTTTTATTTTTTAACGTTTTTTGACAGAAAATTAAAGTGAATTGAAAGTTACCTAAACTAGGGTTTCGGAGGCAGAATTAGGTCAAATTTTTATTCCGTCCGTGGCCACGGACCAAATGTCCGAACCCACGGACCCCAGTTAACCTAATTACACAAAAAAGTCAAATTTAAACAGAAACGAGATTTTGAAAAGTCCGGGGCCACGGACAGGACGTCCGTGGGCCCGGACATGTTTTACAAAACCCTAACTTTTGAAAATAAAAATATCCCGCCACCGTCCGGGGGCGTCCGGCTTTCGGACAGAGCGTCCGGGACCCCGGACATAGCGTCCGTGGGTGCGGACCGACCTCGGACGGCGGCGTTAAGGCTGTTCCCGGCGGTGTTTTTGGCTCAAAATTTATGGGTACGTAGCCTGAAAGATTCTAAACATGTTAGTGATCAAAAGTTTTCAATTTGACTACGAATTAAGGACGAAACTTATTGAACAAGTTAGTGGACAGAAACACAAACAAACCTTAATTCAGAAGCAAAGAAAAGTCAATTCGGTTAGCAATTTCAACCAGAAGTGTATTTAGACCAGAAGGGTTAGAGAATTTGGTTTTTACCCTGTTTTGATTTCGAAACTTGTTGTTCCTTCACGTCGGGAATCTCTGAAAGCCTCGTTGGTGGCCGATCCGGTTCGACTTTGACCCAAGCTTCTGGCTCCTTCTTCCTTGTATTGTTAGCCACGGTTTGCTTCTGTATTTTCTGTGTTTTGGTGCTAGGAATCTCAATGGGAGAAAGAATGTGTTATTTGGTGATTTCGGGATGATTTCGGTATAGATTCGAGGCTCGGGGTTGCAAAAACGTTGGAAGTAGGTTGACGGCTGAGTTTCTCTGACTTTGGGGATGATCTATTCTGCCCTAGGTCGTTTTTTGGAAGGCCTTTTATAGAAAGAGCATGGCCAAGTTGATAGAACAGAATTTTTATCTAAAACCTTGATTTTGTGCTCTAAGAGAATCTGATTTTTTAAAATTGTTGCAAGCCGATAAAAATTATGAAAATTTAACTGAAGGTAAAGAATGATTTTTAGGAATTTTGAGAGTTGGAATCGGGTTATTTTGATAAATAACCGATTAGATAAAAATCTCACAATGTGGAATCTCCCAAATTCATAACTTATTATTGGAAATTCGAAATTACGAAATTCCAACGGCATTAGTCTCTAATAATCATCCTCTACCCTGTGTTAAAGTTTCATGACATTTTGTTTTGATTTCGGTATTTTCCAGAGGAGAGAGAAAATTGCAAAAATGATTGAATTTCTCTTTTAAATTTTGGGATAAGGTTCCAAATAAAATAAATTCAGGTTTATGACTGTGTGTAGTCATGCTAACCATGTGACAATTTTATTTTAATTTTGAAAACCCTTTTATTTCTATTTTGAGGTTATTTCATGTGTTAATTATTAAAGAAACTAGCTTATTAAAAGCTTAATTTCCAGAATAAATATTATCAGAAAATCATGAAATACCTTTCATAATGACTATGATATTTGGAAGTGTTTGGAGATAATGAACAAGTCATATGAAAATAGAAAATCCCGAGAATGTCCTTGGAAAATCCTGCATCGGTGCACTTTGACCATTTTGCCCTTCGTAACACGTATGCCTTAGAGACTACTCCGAGGGGGTTGGAATTTTGGGTATAACAGATTGCCCCCCGTCAACTAGACTTTGTAATGGAAATGAAAAGGCTAGTTGATGCTTGAGTGATACCCCAAAATTTTGGATCTTAAAAGACCCCTCGTGCAATTGAAAACCAACAAGTTGTGTCGAGCTGTTCTAAGGCGCTGACTACCTATGAGTAAAGTGGAAGGATGTCGAGCGATTCTAAGGCGTCGGCCACCTAAAGGTAAAAATGAAGTAATGTCAGACTATTCTAAGGCGCCGACTACCTATAAGGATGATATGATGTCAAGCTATTCTAAGGCGTTGACTACCTATAACGAATGAGATGATGTCAAGCTATTCTAAGGCGTTGACTACCTATAACGAATGAGATGATGTCAAGCTATTCTAAGGCGTTGACTACCTATAACGAATGAGATGATGCCAAGCTATTCTAAGGCGTTGACTACCTATAACGAATGAGATGATGTCAGGCTATTCTAAGGCGTTGACCACCTAAAATGAAATGAAGTATGCCGAACATTCTAAGGTGTCGGGAACCTGTAATGCAAATGTAGATGTCATGCGGAAGAAGATGATATGATATGATGATGATGCTCGGATGCTTCTGGGGACCGAAACCCGTTCCAATGCTCCTGGTTGGTATACTATGGGGACTTATTGCCTCTGCCCACCAACTGGGGTGCTGGGATAACTTCTAGATTACCAAGGGGACTTATTGCCACTGCCCACTAGTTGTTCCTCCCAAGAAGTTGACATGAAGATGGGGACTTATTGCCTCTGCCCCGCCAACTTAGATCACGCTCTACCTCGCACTGAAGATGATACTGGGTCTCGTACTGGTCTCGCACTGGATGATGACGCTCGATCTCGCACTGAAGAAAATGATGGGTCTCGCACGGAAGATGATACTAGGTCTCGTACTGGTCTCGCACTGGATGATGACGCTCGGTCTCGCACTGAAGAAGATGACGGGTCTCGCACTGAAGATGATACTAGGTCTCGTACTGGTCTCGCACTGGATGATGACGCTCGGTCTCGCACTGAAGAAGATGACGGGTCTCGCACTGAAGATGATACTAGGTCTCGTACTGGTCTCGCACTGGATGATGACGCTCGATCTCGCACTGAAGAAGATGACGGGTCTCGCACTGAAGATGATACTAGGTCTCGTACTGGTCTCGCACTGGATGATGACGCTCGGTCTCGCACTGAAGAGATGACGGTCTCGCACTGAAGATGATACTAGGTCTCGTACTGGTCTCGCACTGGATGATGACGCTCGATCTCGCACTGAAGAAGATGACGTCTCGCACTGAAGATCTAGGTCTCGTACTGGTCTCGCACTGGATGATACGCTCGTCTCGCACTGAAGAAGATGGGGTCTCGCACTGAAGTCTCGTACTAATGATGAAGGAAAGCTGGATCTCACACTGATTCTTGGTCTCGTACTGAATGAAGATGCTGGGTCTCGCACTGAAAGAGGAATCTGCAGGGCCTTGCACCGATTTTGGGTCTCGAACTCAAAAATAAGTTAGGAGGATAATGGTCTCGTGCAAATGGTAAAACTGATCACTGGAGTGCCAAACATGGCAATGATGATAAGATGTATGCAATCAAAATATATGAAAGATACTCGTTCAGAACAGGAATTTGTTGGAAAAGGTGCCAAACGTGGCAGTGTTTGAAGAAAATTTTGTTTACTGAAAAGGAAAGTGAAATTATCATTTCCTGACCATAGATTTCGGACTTGCAATTTATCACCTAGGAGATGAACATGCCATCGGTGGGGTATGGTGTATGATGTAAAGGTAAGGGCTTATGTGGGCCTGTGTAGTTTGATGTGCAGGTAAGGGCTTATGTGGGCCTGTGGAATGGTGGTGGTGATGTTTGAGCTTTGGGTTCCAATTGGCGTTGTCATAGCAATTGTTGGAACCAACAATTGCCCCCAGTATTTTCCCTTAAGACAATCTGAGCTAGAGTTCATGGCAATCGATCGGAACGATCGATTGCCCCCAGTATTTCCTTTTATTAAACGTGCGAACGAGTCTCGTCCTCACAGGGTCAAGGCTTATGTTTTTACGTGGTGCTTCCTAACCTACACTCGGCGTGTTTGGTGTTTGCACTCGTTCCTCACCTACGGTCACAACTTCTAGACCATTGAATTCGATATTTGATGAATTTACGCATTCGATCTGTTACTTTCACGTGATTAGACACACAACTATCAAGTCGGAAGTCTTTAAAGCTTATAACATGGCCATAGGGTGTGATGAATGACAACAGGATCATGGAGGGATATTTGAGGTATGTGGAGCTTAAATGGGTGACCAAAGCTGCAACTTGTGTCTTCTCTCAGATTCATCTTCCTTGTCTTGAAGTCGTCTAGCTGCTTCATGTCGACGTTGTTTTCGAGCTTCTGGACTTGGACTTTTGAAGTTGTCCTTTACACCATTTCTCTTTTTGTCATTTGGATTTCTTCGAGGCACTTCGGGATTGCCTTTTTGTTTTATCCTTTCTTGACTTTTCCTTCGGGGTTCTTGTGTTTCCCGGTTTTGAACTTTGAGAGCTGTTTTTGATGTTAGCTCATTTGATCCTGTGTCCCTCTGGGACCATTTGCGGATCGCTTCGCCATGCTGATAGCGGCATTGCTTCTCTGGACTGATGAGAATGTTATCTGAGAGTCGGGCTCCTCGCTTCCTTTGGTCACCGGGTCGAACATTCATCATTGGCCGGGTTATTTTGTGGAGTTCATAATATCAAAAGGGGATATATGAAAGGCTCAGCGGGGGTGCCTAGGGTTTAACGTCAGGGTTCACAAGCTTTTGGCTATGTGGTGTTGTACCTAGGTGCTTCGTCATTCCTGATAGTTGTGTATCCATTCTTTGTTACTTTTCACAGGTCTAAGCGTAAATTTACAAATTATCTCCTTCGGTCGGAGTTATGCCGTTTACCCTACCTTTGAATGTGGTCTCACCGAGCGTGCAAAAATGACACGCTCGTTCACTCATGGTTTTTCCCTCGAGGCACTCTCGTGAAATGGTCACTCAGAGACTTGTTCACAATTAAACGAAAGAAATAATCATTATTGGTCTTTAAACTCAGATTGCCCCCAGTATTGATATGGGGTTTATGACAATAATTTGAGAGATATGGATTTGAACCGCTTCGTGGGTTATTTGGATGCTTTGGGATAGGTTGTGGTGCTTAGCAACGCATGCTCACCCTTTTAGAAATAAAGACAAGTCGTTATGTTCCATAGCCGAGGAATGATTACTCGTGATTCTTTTCCTTAAAAACAATTTTGCTTTTTCTTTTTCGATGAACGAAAATGGCTCATACAGAATTGTGAAAATGGAACTATGATTTTATTTAAGAATCATGAGAGAAACGTAAAGATTACAATCGGTGGTGACTGAAAACTACCTAAGAAGATAAGCAACCAGAAGGTGCAACAAAACGATTTGCATACTTAGAAAATTGGACTCCTTGCTCGAGGAGGTCTTGAATCTTGTGCTTCAATGCTCGGCAATTGTCAGCATAATGGCCAGGCAACTGATGGTAGTGGCAGAATTGATTAAGATGCCTCCCAAATGAGTGGTTCCCGGTCGAGGGGCCAGGGCTGTAGCAAGTTTCTCTTCTGAAGCTCTTCAAACGCCTGACTTGGTGCTCGGCCAATGTTGGTGAATTCCCTTTGCGATGAGTGTCGGCGTGGTAAGGGTACCGTCCTAAGTTTTGATGCGGGGCTCTAGGTTGTTGAACCATATTCACTTCTGGGAAACTGCTTTGAGCGCAAGCTACTGGCTGAAGACAAGCCTTTTCTGGTCCTGGCTTAGATAATTTGGAGCTACTGCCGGAGTCTCTTGAGCGCTCGAGCTCCAACCCTTCCTTATGAATCCTTTCCTCTAGAACACCGACTTGTCCCATCAACATGTCAAACTTGGAAAGTACATAAATTTTAGCTCATGGTTGTGTTGTTTCCGCATGTTCTCAATTATCATGCGGATTTGCTCTTGCTCGTCCATTTTGGTAGGCATGGCCGCGGCCTTTCTCCTCCAACGCTTGATGAAGTCAGACATGGACTCGCCGTCTTTCTGTCGGTTCCTGCAAGATCAATTCTGGTGACCTCGAGGTTCTTAGCATACTCGAAATGATTTAGGAAAGCCTCGCAAACCTCCTCGTAGGTCTTGGTATTCATCTTCTGAGTGAGATACCAACGCTGAGGAGTCTCGTCTAGATAGCGAGCAAAAACTTTGGCTTTTTGCATGTCGTTGAGCCCCAAGATGGACATTTCCCGGTCGAACATAGCCAAATGAATCTGTGGATCTGAGGAACCCTTGTACAAAGCGAGTGTGGGCATCTTCAGCTTTGGGGAAGATCAACCTCGGGATACGATGTCATGGAAAGGTAATCGAGGCCAACCGGCTTGCTAGCCTTTTCCATGCGCTCGATCCTTTTCAGAGCCTTCTTGAATTCTGCGGCTAGTTGGTAGTCCGGGACGACTTGCCCTACAAATCCTTGTGCATCCTGGGCCTCAACGGAGTTAACTTCGATGTAGTCGCGCCCGTTCCCAGAGTCGGCTATCTTTCCTGAAATGTTTTCCTGATGACCAATCTCAAGGGAATTGATTTTGCTTTTCAACTCTTCGATGATGGTGACATACTTAGCCTCCATGTCATTAGTGGCGGACCTATGTTTCTGTTCCATGGCGTCCAAGGCAGCCATGTACCTTTGATCTAAGGCTGCAAACTGGGCCTCCATGCTGACTGGGTTTCCTCCTTCTGCCATACTTTGGATTCGGGTTTATCTGTTGGAAAATAACAGTGGACTGAGCTAAAATTCTGGGCCGTGAAGAAGTTCTAGGTAAAAACTTGTTTGGGCCGCAAGAAAAGCATATGAGCTGGAATGATCCCTAATCACAAATGGGCCTAACTTTCTTTGGGTCAGAGAAGATGGTTGCTAAGCTGACAAAGATTTTACTTGCAGGATTTGTGAGCTATTTCAAGTTCAGGTGGATTTCTTTTTATGGGCCTAGAACTAATTGGATAATTCAAATTGGGCCAGAAGAGAAATCACCTAAGTCTAGGCTTTTGGGCCGAAGCCCGAACGACTCACATGTTAAACCAAACAGGGCCTCTGGGCCGCAAACAAATAGAGTTGCCAATTCGTGTTGGGCTAGGTTGATGTAGGAGAAGTTCCTATCAATCTCTAGGCGGGGTAGTGGGCCGATCATACAAGCAAACAAGGCCCACACAAATTCAACATGTCCTCACTTGACGTTAAATCAACTTGGGAATGGATCGATCCGGAGAGGTGCTTGGGGCTTGGGCCCAGGTTACCACAAAGGAATAGGGCTTGCACGCTATTCTCTTTGGGCTTCCCCACTTTTTCACATCACTGTTAAGTGTGCGTCTACGGTCGGGTCTTTGAATGACCAAACATTGGGCTTGGTAAGGGTACTGCCAGGAAAACGCTTGGGGCTAAGCCCAGGTATTAAGGGGGTGTGGTTAGACGACACCCTCCTCTTTTCCCCGCTTATTCACATCACCTAAAAGGTGTGAGTCCCTGACAGGGGACCCTCAAATGGGTCCCGGGGTGAATCGGTTCGTGGACCCTCGCTCTCATATGATGCAAGGGGTGAGGAAAAATTAAAGTGCGCACGAAAGTAAACAAACAAGTAAATAAAGCCATAAATAAACATTTTCGAGTTAAGCCCTCTTTCTAAAATTAAACAAGTTAAATTAAGAATTCGTTCCCCAGCAGAGTCGCCAGTCTGTGAGCCTCGATTTAAACCCTATCCTATGTTGACTAAAGCTGATTAGGATCTAACGGGTTTTAGGTCCTTATAGCCTAAGATTAATAACTATGTCATATAACAATAATTATTAAAACCTAAGCTAGCTCACTGGAACCTATTATGAGTCGCCACCTAATTTTAACCTAGATCAAATTAGGAAAGGAGAGTTCGGGTTCGGGGCTTGATATTCGACTTAATTAGGGTTCAATTACTTTCATTACCCTTCCTACGTCGTTTTTCCTCTACTTGGTTCGTTTACGGCTTTCTACAAAGTTGTTTTAACCTAGGTGCGCGCTTCTGTTTTTTTTATTTTTTAACGTTTTTTGACAGAAAATTAAAGTGAATTGAAAGTTACCTAAACTAGGGTTTCGGAGGCAGAATTAGGTCAAATTTTTATCCGTCCGTGGCCACGGACCAATGTCCGAACCACGGACCCCAGTTAACCTAATTACACAAAAAGTCAAATTAAACAGAAACGAGATTTTGAAAAGTCCGGGGCCACGGACAGGACGTCCGTGGGCCCGGACATGTTTTACAAAACCCTAACTTTTGAAAATAAAAAATATCCCGCCACCGTCCGGGGGCGTCCGCTTTCGGACAGAGCGTCCGGACCCCGGACATAGCGTCCGTGGGTGCGGACCGACCTCGGACGGCGGCGTTAAGGCTGTTCCCGGCGGTGTTTTTGGCTCAAAATTTATGGTACGTAGCCTGAAAGATTCTAAACATGTTAGTGATCAAAAGTTTTTCAATTTGACTACGAATTAAGGACGAAACTTATTGACAAGTTAGTGGACAGAAACACAAACAAACCTTAATTCAGAAGCAAAGAAAGTCAATCGGTTAGCAATTTCAACCAGAAGTGTATTTAGACCAGAAGGGTTAGAGAATTTGGTTTTTACCCTGTTTTGATTTCGAAAACTTGTTGTTCCTTCACGTCGGGAATCTCTGAAAGCCTCGTTGGTGGCCGATCCGGTTCGACTTTGACCCAAGCTTCTGGCTCCTTCTTCCTTGTATTGTTAGCCACGGTTTGCTTCTGTATTTTCTGTGTTTGGTGCTAGGAATCTCAATGGGAGAAGAAGGAATGTGTTATTTGGTGATTTCGGGATGATTTCGGTATAGATTCGAGGCTCGGGGTTGCAAAAACGTTGAAGTAGGTTGACGCTGAGTTCTCTGACTTTGGGATGATCTATTCTGCCCTAGGTCGTTTTTTGGAAGGCCTTTTATAGAAAGAGCATGGCCAAGTTGATAGAACAGAATTTTTATCTAAACCTTGATTTTGTGCTCTAAGAATCTGATTTTTTAAAATATGTGCAAGCCGATAAAATTGAAAATTTAACTGAAGGTAAAGAATGATTTTTAGGAATTTTGAGAGTTGGAATCGGGTTATTTTGATAAATAACCGATTAGATAAAAATCTCACAATGTGGAATCTCCCAATTCATAACTTATTATTGGAAATTCGAAATTACGAAATTCCAACGGCATTAGTCTCTAATAATCATCCTCTACCCTGTGTTAAAGTTTCATGACATTTTGTTTTGATTTCGGTATTTTCCAGAGGAGAGAGAAAATTGCAAAAATGATTGAATTTCTCTTTTAAATTTTGGGATAAGGTTCCAAATAAATAAATTCAGGTTTATGACTGTGTGTAGTCATGCTAACCATGTGACAATTTTATTTTAATTTTGAAAACCCTTTTATTTCTATTTGAGGTTATTTCATGTGTTAATTATTAAAGAAACTAGCTTATTAAAAGCTTAATTTCCAGAATAAATTTATCAGAAAATCATGAAATACCTTTCATAATGACTAGATATTTGGAAGTGTTTGGAGATAATGAACAAGTCATATGAAAATAGAAAATCCCGAGAATGTCCTTGGAAAATCCTGCATCGGTGCACTTTGACCATTTTGCCCTTCGTAACACGTATGCCTTAGAGACTACTCCGAGGGGGTGGAATTTTGGGTATAACACAGCGCCTGTTTCAACGTTGCGCTCCAATAAAACCTCCAAATTTTCGTAAACTGTTGTATAGTGATGTGTTTCTCTATTGCTTAATGTAAACTAACTTCTAGATCGGGTTTCCCTGAGTAAGAGAAGGCCTTCTTCTTTCTGGCGTTTGTTCCCCGTATTTCAAATCTAGGGATGCGGAGGGCGGGTTTAGGTATTGTAGATGTCCGGTAAATACCGGGAAGTCCTAACTAACGCACCTCTCGCACTATCTCTCAACCCTTAACCCATAACTGAAATCTTAACTCGGTATCCTCCTAAGTTCGGTAACTCTAGTCATCAGAGCGTAACTACGCTCTGATACCACTTTTTGTAACACCCCATCTCATAAATCCATTCTCAACTCATAATCCTCTAACCAATTATATTAACAACACAGTGGAATTCTAACAACGATTGGTATTACCGCCGTTAGTCACCCACGTGACTAACTAGGCATACTAAGTTCTCCAAGATCTAGCTACAGTCTGATCGACCCGAATATACCGAACCTTAGTGTATACTTGACCTTAACAAATACATATTCTTAATACAAGTATATCATATCCTAATACATCATACTACAACTCATACCATTTACTAAACGAGTGTACATGCACAACTCGTACAACAAAAGGAAAACAACCAGAAGTACTTCTACCCGATCCTACTCTCAGGACGGTCGTCTTCTGTCGTTCATCTGCAAATTTAACAGTTGCCCCGAGGGGGTCAGCACATTTGCTGGTATGATTCTCTTATAGCCCCCAAGCTAATGGGGCTACAACGACTACTTGTCGATAGGATGCGGTTGATTAATAACACAACATAAATAAGAAGTGCAATAAACATCACACCACATATGAACAATTATAGTTCAAACACAATGAACGACTTAAAAGTGTTCCTTAAGTAAGTGAGTTAATATTTTAACTCCTTAGGTTATAAATTCTCTTAATCTCAGTCCATTCTTATCTTATCTCAAGTCTTATCTTAGTCTCATTGCACCAACTGTTCTTTAATTAGAATTGGTTGTTGCTTATCTCAATGTTTATTTTTGTCGGGTCAAAATAACCCTAGCCAATGAGCTACTAACTCCATTGGTTGAATAAACAACTTATCTTAAATTTAGGATTAAGGTGATCCCACCGCACCATCTTAATCTTGCCTCCCACTTCGAACTGTAACCCAAGGTGGCTGAGTCGACATTCGACTCTGGGCAACAAGTCCGAAAACAAGTCTCAAGCGGAAGTCGGATCTGATACAGTTACCAAACCCCTTTCCTTAACATGCATGACCAGAGTCAGTCCCGGATTCCTCACACCCCCAAGTTCCAGTTAGTGAAAGTCTCAAAGACAATGTGTTAGTTAAACCTTTCTCGGGTATTAACCAACCAATATAAATGGGAAGGTGTTCTTATTCATACCATAGTTACTAAACATTATTAGTAAGTAATCTCAAGTAAAGTGTGTTAGCTTTAATCACAAGCACACAACTAATACACAAGCTGAGGGACATCTCGTTAGCAAGCAGGCTACAAGAAAACCATACCGTACACCGTCGGTCGTTTCGGTTGCCTATTCTCCTTCTGAGTCCCAATTCACAAGTCCTAAAACATTCATTCAATTTAGGTTGTTAATTTCTTTCAACCAACCTAACTTACTTAGCCACTAATGATTCCCAACTGATAACCACTAAGTCCTTATAAACATAACCTTAAACACTTAAATCATTTTACTTAACTTGATCTCTTAAGTCCTTATATGCTTATCTTTCTAATCATCATTACCCTCCTAATGGTGGACTGCTAATGCCACTCTTTCTTTTCTGTTTTTTTATATGGTCCAACCGACCAATGCCCTGGGTAGGTCGAAGTCCGAAACTCTCCGACAGGAAATCTTACAACCGACCGACCCACGACTGACCCAACGCCCTCGGTAGGTCGAAGTCAAAAAACACTCATTTTGACTCGTTTCAACTCCGTTCTTCTTCCCGTTTCTTCCCTAATCTTTTCACATGTTTTCTAAACATGTTTAAACACCTTAAACACTCTTAAAACCTTCCAATACACCCATCAATCTAATTGAATAACTCACCATCAAGCTCCTTGATCATTTACTCAAATTCTACTAAATCCTTAACACATATCTTAGTTTCTTGTACTTCCAACATATAAACTTTGCCTAAATCTCAACTAACCAAAGTGTTTCCTCTCAACCATTTTGACTACTTCTCAAGCATTTAATCATCCTCATTTCCTTAACTCAAAGTTCTCAAGATCATATTGCATCTCCATGCACAACTTTTTCTCTATTACACTTACTACTCATCATTCCTAAACTTGTACAGACCTTTGCTTTTCTAGCCATCCTCTTAGCACCTTAACATTGTTCCTTACCCAAATACACAATCCCTTAGCCTTATACACACCTTTACTCCTTCAACATGACCATTTTAAATTCCTCTTAAACATTTCCATCTCCTTTACTCAATTTACTCAAAATTAACATGGGTATACTCTCTTATCCATTCCAAGTCATTCCCTTGACAAGCTACTACATTCTCTTATAGTTTTCATCCCATCACCCAAGTCCACTCATTACCATCAAGATTATGCACACTAGTTCATACCTAATCACCACAAGGTACTACACATCCTTTCCTACAGATTTTTGCTCAAGTCTTAACATTCCTTATATCATGACCTTGGTGTATTTAATACACCCACCTAACCTCTAATTCCTCCTAGACAACTCTAGGTCATTCTAAATCTGAAGATCACCTTAATTCCTTCACTCCCACCAATTTAACTCTTAATGACTCCTAGAACAACCTAGGTCATATTAATTCACAACAACCACTAAAACACTTTGTTTTCTACTCAAATTTCGCCATAGCCTCTCTAGTATATTGTCATTCCCAAATGCATATTTTTTCTCCTCTAATCATCACACACATCAAGTCCTTTTCTCATCATATTTTCTCACCATATCCAAACCATTCATAGAAAACCCAATATAGTGCAATAATCTTAAATTGCATAGCACTAAGGCTCTTAAATGACATGGCTCTTAGGCCCTTAAATGACACGGCTCTTAGGCCGTTAAATGACATGAATTTAAACACTGAATTTCCCACATATAATAGCCTTCAACCTGCAATTACACCCATCAATCACATAGTAGGTATAATGCTCTTAAAATCCATCTTAAGCTTATCTTACTAACTCATTTCTCATTGGCTCCGTAATCACAAGTTCACAAGCTTTTCAAATTCTTTTTCCTAGGTTGTATAACCCATTACATAATGTAAGCTCTAAGCTACATTTAGTATCTATCTACACACCATGACCTTACGACAATAAACCACCTTAAGGTAAGTAATTTACCTTGTTTCTCAAGCTTTTCCTTTTCTCTCTTCCTTTGGTTCCCTTGACTGATTTTTCGGCCAAGGGCCTTAGTTCCCTTGCTAACCTTATAATCAACATTCAAATAATCTAATGAGTGCTAAGGAATGCACCAAAACTTAAGGAATCATTTCCTAGGTTTCCAAGGATTGCGTAATGCATTAAAATGGGTGATTATCTTTGGAGTTTGGAATGAACTTGACAAGGAAGCAAGGTAAGACCCTTCTAGTCCTTTGGAGGTTGAAACAAAGCTAATTCAAGGAGTAAAACAAGGTCCCATGATAAGTCATTTTTGGACATTAAGGAAAAATGGTGAAAACTTGGATTTTTCAAGCTTTTCTTACCTTAAATGAAAGAGGATGTAAAGGTGCTCTTAAAACTGAATCTTTCTCTTCAAATGAAGCTATTCAATGGAGTTTCTTCATAGAATCAACCATGAGCTTTTGGATATTTGAAAAGAAGGAATTGAAGGTCTCGACTCAACTAGCATAAATATGCTCTTAGTTTTGCATTTGGAGCTTTGTAGTGTACTAGGCAAGTGAATGAAGATGGAGAAGTGTGAGAGCTGTAGCATGAAAGGTTTTCCACTGGGAGAATGAACAAGAATTCAGTAGGGAAGGAAGGAAATGAAGAGGAGAGAAGAGAGAGGTAGACTAAGTAAGATATTTGGTAAATAAAGGTAAATAGTCATTTACTTTATCTTCCCTCTTCTTTTTCTAATATGCTGAAGTCTCTGTTGACTCATCACCTTCAAAACCGTGCCCCCTCCTTTCCCTTAGATATTTATGGGGTTATTTGACCATTGACCACTTAAAGAAGTCATTTGACTTATTGTGGGCACTATTTGGGTACTATTCATAATTAGTGCACAAATTTATGAAATTTTTTATTTCTCTTTGATTTAGGCTTCATAATGTGATACTAAATAGTACACATGTAAATTAAGGTATAATCTTGGTCATTTAGCCACTCAAAACTCATTTTTAAGACAATTTCTCAAAAACGTGCTTTAAGACTCCTTAAAGCACAATTTGTGTTTAAACTTGTTTTTGAGCCTGGTTTTCTTTGGTAATTGATTTAACATGTTCATTATCATGTTAACAAGGTCTAAGAATGACCTTTGTGTCATAATCAAGGTTACACCAAGTCTAGATCAAGTATTTGCTTAAATTGACTTTTTGGTGTTTTCTTGTGTTTTATTTGGTTTAAATTGTCTACCAATGTTTCTAAGGCATGTTTTAGCCTTATTACATCATAAATTGATGTTTACTTATGATACTTAGGTTTGGGGTATTTCATCCCCGGCTTCATGATGGAGTAATGCAAGATTTCACCCGCAGGTACCAACTATCGGACGCTTACGCTCTCTTGTCCGCAGTCCTTTGAAGATTAAAACCAATCACATAACTTTTTTCCTATTCACTCATGTCACCGGTCCAAAGACAACGGCACGTTCTTCCTCGCCTTCATGAGCAAGAATACTAAACCACTCTGTTCTCCCCATGTCACCAGTCCGAAGATAAAGGCTCATGCGTCCTCGGCTTCATGGGCGAGACTCAGTAAAAAAGAAATCCTTTTGACGAGGTCAAGTAAGGAATAATTCCTCTATTTGAAAATACAATCACTCCAATTCCACTTTTATGCAATGCATCCATTCTTAACATGATTAATTGTGACCACTTGTAAGGAGTTTCAAGAATCATCCGACCCTGATGTGATCAGCATCAGTGTTGAACTATCCTTCCACCCCAATTTGTGTTTGGTTTCCCTTGATCCCTAGGAAATCAAGTTTCACTTCCCACGTCAATTTCAAACATAAAATAATTAACTCATTTCCAATTTTCTTTCTTTAGTGATTCTATTCATAATCAATGCATCTCCAAAATGTGGACTCAACCCATCAATTAATTTCAATTCACCTCTTAGCAACTACCTAGGGAATTTTAATTCCTACTGGGTTCTACACCGGTTTCATACTGATTCTTACTCATAATCATATCGACTCATACCTTATACTCATACCAATTCTTATCTCATAATCTTTTATGCGCAATAACCATTATTATTCTAACAATGCATACACATGTTAATGTAAAACAAATTCTTTTTGCTATGCACACCGAAGTTTATGTACTTAGTACATAAACATACGCTAAGCGGTTTTTTGCTCTACCCCCCTTAAAATGGATTACGCCCACATATTCAACATTATATCCTCCTTGAACATAGGGTCAAGACGTCTATGTTTTACAGAGCATTCTGGATTCCATGTGGTCTATCTCACGTTATGATCCGATTAGAGGGTTTTAACCATTTTAATGGCTTAGCCTCTGTATCAGGGATTCTTATGGGTATTTACACCAATTTCTCATAATTGGGTTCGGGTTTAGCCTCGAAGGTTCTAAGGCATTCAGTCAATAAGTCATATATTTGTCCAACTGGAAGATGTGCGGTACATCGTTCCTTTTACCGTTCATTAGATATATCAAGCCTTTAAGGTAACAGTCTACTAGCTTCTGCTGCGCGACTCTGATAACCTTAGGGCTTAGTTTGCCCGTTTTTATCGTTTTGATGTATTGTACATCCCTTTTGCATCCCTATAATTTAGGAATAAAGGTCTCTTAATGGACGTTTGTTATCTTTATTTATGCACGGCCTTAATGAGTTGTCGCTTGTCTATCCATTCTCTCTGAAGATCTAATGTTCATACTCTTAGTGTTCTCTCAAGTGTCTCAATTGTTCTTTCCAACTGACCTTGGTCTGAAGATGATACTTAATCCGAAACTACTGTTTAGTGCTTATTGCCCTTTACCATTTTCTCTTAAGTCTACAGACATATCAGATGTTTGTGCTTAACAATCCGTGCTCCTTGCACTTCATAATGCTTAATTATTTTCCGTCTGGAATGAGTTCCCTAGTTTCTTTTTTGTCATTATTTTAAGTGCGATCTTTCTCTTCAACTGTTCGAGGTAATTGGCTGCTCTTGTCTGATCTTGTGTCGCTGACCGTTGTACGGAGTCGACTACTTCTCGTGTTCCTTACACCACTCGTTTACATGCATGGGGTAACATACTGATATATTACTACTTACCCGACTAAGTCATAAATGAGTCTGTCAGGCCTGTAAGCTCCTGTGGAGTGCAGTCGTCCCACATCTCGTTTCAGTATACTCGTAGTGTCCGTCACACGTTTAGCTATTCCTAATTATGAAGTATTCTATTGTCGATCTCCTCTTTCATCGTCCTATGATAACACTTATTGTTCTTCTTGAACTTAATCAAGGGAAATCCATTTACTGTGTTCTTAGATATGATATGTCGTACCTTGTTTCTATATTTGGTACGGATTCGATCATTTGCCAATTGAGGTCCCTTCCCATAGAGCCTATTATCTTGTCTCTCATGTTTGGTCTACGAGGAATGCACTTCCAGTTCCTTAAGGAATGAGCAGTGTGCTTCCTACGAAATCTTTCATTGCATGGTCTAGACGACTGGCGTTAATGCACAGTTCGTCTACTATCTCATTTCCTCACTTACATCGGTTGAACTCATAAGTCTAATTGCCTCAGTGTCATTAATTTCCGGTTAATCATAATGATCGCTTAGCTGCGCACCGTAACTTAATCCAATTAGACAGGTATTGTCTCACGGCTTCCGTTTACGGTAGCTTGCCTTTATTCTGTTGGCCACTGTTGGCGTAACTCCTTAACCATTTACTCCAACGTCTTGTCTTATATTCAATCCCTTTATGGTGTAAGCACACTGGAGTTGCCTAGTTTTAGGTGTATGGCGGTTGCCGTATTACGCCGGAAGATCATTATCTCTTAAGGTGAAGATGTTTTGCTTCAAATTCGGGTTCATGTGTATATTAGTCTCTCTCACGTTCTTTCATCATTTATGATGTTATTCACCAAGTCATTTGGCTGGATAAAGAAAAATTACAACATTGAGTCACAAGCTCTTCTGAGCATTGGTCACTTCACGTGTCATTTTATGCACTCACAGTGTTTATCTCTGACTATTACTGCTTTTTTGAGTTCCGGGCATCGGATATAAGGTCTGTCCATGCAGTCTTCCTTATTATATAAGTAACTGGAATGTTCTAAGGAAACTTCAAGGTTTACGGTTTCAATTCTCTAACAAAAGAATTTTCCATCTCTAATAAGTGAAAGCCCTTTTTGAGGGGTTTATTCCCATCCAATGTCCTCACAACAAGGAGAGGTATCCCCCCCTAAAAGGAATGGTTTGTTCTTCACCCCTGTCAATAGTATTATCTTTCTATTCTTACTGGTGCCCATTCTGACAATTTCTCTACAATTAAGTAATAGGTTTGTTACCGATTGTATCTACACATTGTAGTTCGTTCATGGCTTAAATAAGCCCTGTTATGCTTTCCTGGCGCATTGGGGCTCTGATGTGGTTAACATTTTTGGCTCGTAGGCTCTTAGCGTTAACTTTCTCAAGTGTGAGTCGGTGCTCTGTTCACTGTTGTACTCTTACTCATTATAGGTTATTCTTACAAGCTTCTGGTTCCTTGAATTCTCTCAACTGTTAGGTCACATATTAAATGTTACCGGGTTTCATGGTAAGTTACTGCCTTCTGCTTCCCACTATGGAAGTTCGCTCAGGTGATCTGACGTTAGTCAGGGTCTGCATCAATTTCTTCACTCTTATAGACTGTGTCTTTTTGCGATCAAGAAATTACTCGCATTAGGCATCTACCTTACGGTGTCTAAGTGGATATTTATCCTGGGTATCATGTGCTTCCGTCTCAATACGTCGTTCAACATTGTTGACTATGCCACCCGTCAATGATTAATCATACTTGGGTGTTAATGAGTTAGACAAACAATACTTGCTATCCTTTATAGGTTTCTTCGGTTCAACTACATCGACTCTGTGGTGTAGTCCTTTGACCTTCTCTCATTCGGGATTTTATGTCTTTGATCCTTGGTAAGTTATTACTTAAGTTCTTTCCTCCTGATTCCGTTTCCGGGGTTTACCAACATCTTCAATGAAGAATGTTGTTAATGGTATTCTTAGTGGTTATCCTGAGATTCTATCCCGTTCTTGTTGAAAGTCGATGCGTCAACTATCTTCATTGTATCTCATAATACATTCCTTTGTAAGCTATACTTAGGTAGGTTTCTCTGCTCGCATTGTTGAGCGATCTCTTAGGTTTTTCGGTTCGAGGTTTGGGATTGGTATTCTTACCTGTAGTGTCAGTTATTGTCGAAGTAGGTTTTACCGTGGCTGTTGGTTACATAGTTTAGGGTTCAACCAAGTCCAGCTCCTGCTGTCTGGTGCGTCGAGTTAGTTCATCATGGTCAGGCCGTTCGGCCTTTCCAAGGTCTCATTCTCAAGTTCTTATGGATCGTAATCCGGTGTTAATGTGTATTATAACTGTAGCATTCCGCTATCTTGCCATGATGGCTTCCCGTATAGCTTCATCGTGGTAGCACTTGCTATGGCAAGTGCGCCATGCAAGATGGGCTCGGTACTATGTACGTCGGTAGTAGTACTTTCTTTTAGTCTCCATGTAATTGGTAGTCCACGGGACTCCTTCTTCGCCCTTCTGTTTGGATAACTGATCATCCGAGCAGTTTCCTGATTGTTTTTGACAGTGTAGTCACTTATCAGGGTGTTCCTCCTCTGAGGGAATCCCTTTTTATTTGCTTACATCTTAATCCTTGCTCTCGTTCCCAGGCATTTGTCGTGGTTACCAAGTACTGATTCTCTTTAGGCACTACGTCGTTGTCCTATTTTGGTATGCAATTTGTATGCGTTTCCATTGTTGCCTGTACTATGTCAGTCAGGTTATTTTTTGTAACCTTTCGAGTTGTATGGGGTTTGGGTTTCCCTGTTCATGATAGACCTTCAGGTAGTCCTTATTCTCATGCGTGGTATTATCCCGCTGTTACTACTCCTTTTGGACTGGTGTCTGGTATACATGTCGCTTCTCCTTTATCCTCTCCACTGCACTCATAGTGCTTTCCCTTATATTGGTTATGACGGGTTTCTCGACTGCGTAGCATGTCGACCCATGTTGCTGGTAATTACCGTTCTCTCATTGGTAGGATTCGTTGACAGTGCCAGTTGCAATGTTGCGCTCTAATTAAAACCCCCAAGTTTTCGCAGACTGCTGTATTTCTCGTATTGCTTAATGTTAACTAACTGCCAGATCGGGTTTCCCCGAGTAAGAGAAGGCTTTCTTCTCTCTGGCGTTCGTTCCCTGTATTTTAAGGCTAGGGACGTGGAGGGCGGTTTAGGTATTGTAGGTATCCGGTAAGCACCGGGAAGTCCTAACTAACGCACCTCTCGCTCTATCTCTCAACCCTTAACCCATAACTCAAATCTGCAACTCGGTATCCTCCTAAGTACGGTAATTCTAGTCATCATAGCGTAACTACGCTCTGATACCACTTTTTGTAACACCCCATCTCATAAAGCCATATTCATCTCATAAACCTCCAACCATTTATATTAACAACACGGCGGAATTTTCTACAACAGTTTGTGTTACCGCCATTAGTCACCCACGTGACTAATTAGGCATACTAAATCCTCCAAGATCTAGCTACGGACTGATGGACCCGAATATACCGAACATTAGTATACACAAACGTTAACTGAAATACAAATCTCAAGTACAAGTATCTCTCATATCCTAATACATCTACCATAGACTACCATACAAGTGTACATGCAAAACTCGTAGGTCAAATGTAAACCCGTTATACAACTACCCCTTCCTACTCTCAAGCCTGGTCGTCTTCTGCCTCTTACCTGCAAAATGTAATATGGATGCCCCGAGGGGCTCAGCACCTTCGCTGGTACGGTTAACGTGTAGCCCTCAAGCTAATGGGGCTACGCACGACTATTTTTTCGTATACATGCGATTGATTATTTATACAACATAATAAGAAGTATAATAAGGCACAACGCAAACATGTGAACAATCACATCAAACTAAATATTGAACGACTTAATAAGTGTTTGTTAAGTAAGCGAGTTAGCTTTTTAACTCCTTAAGTTAAGAATTCTCTTATTCTAATATCCATTCTTATCTCAGTGTTCCAACCGTTCTTTAATTAGAATTGGTTGTTGCTTAACTTAATGTTTATCTTTGTCGGGTCAAAAGTAACCCTAGCCATTGAGCTATCAATTACATTGGGATAAATAAACAATTTTCTTAAATTTGGGATTTAGGAGATCCCACCGCACACCATTAATCTTGGCTCCCACCTTGAACCGTATCCAAAGTGGCCGAGTCTATTTGTCGACTCTAGGCGACAAGTCCGAAGACAAGTCTCAATGGAGGACGGATCTAATAAAGATACCGACCTCCCACCTCAACATGCATGACCGGAGTCAGTCCCGGATTCCTCACTCCCCAAGTTCCAGTTAGTAGAAGTATCAACGACAATGTTTTTAGTTAAACCTCTTTCGGTTACTAACAAACTAATATTAAGGAGTGTTCCTTGTTCTCATACAATTCTTTACTAAACATGTTAGTAAGTTCTCAAGGCTAGTTGTGTTAGTTTCATACAACACACAACAATACAATAAACTGGTTGCATGCTTTATCTTGTTTAGTCAGAACATATAAACAAATAGTACACACCGAGGGACACCTCGTTAGCAAGCAAGCTACAAGAAAACCATACTGTTCACCGTCGGTTGTTCGGTTGCCTAAATCCCCTTCCGAATCCAAATACTCAAATCCTATAAGATTCATCCATTTTAATATCTTAATCACTTAAGCCATTTTACTTCTCATTATTTCTTATGTTCTTATGTGCATATCTTTCTAACCATCATTACTCTCACAAGGTTTACTAATAATGCCACATTGTCTATTTTTTTATAAGACCCGACTGACCAACCAGGTCGGTCCCAAGGTCGGTCGAAGTCAGAGGACATCTGAGTCTGGAATTTCAACCCAACCCGACCAACCCTCCCAAGGTCGGTCGAAGTGAGAAGACTTCGGTTTGAAAATTTTAACTCGACCGACCCTCCCAAGGTCAGTCCTTAGGTTGGTCGAAGTCAGAAGACTCCGCCCTTTGGAAATTTCAGTCTGACCGACCCAACCAAGGTCGGTCCTTTGGGTCGGTCGAAGGCAGAACCTTTTCCAAAGTGCTTAATTAACTCCAATTCTTTCCATAGGTATCCTAGCATGTGTTAACATAATTTTGTTACTTTAATACCCTCTTAAATCATCCACTAAACTCATTGATTAACTCACGTCTAATTTCCTTAATCATTTACTCAAGTTATTACTAAATTCCTAACACTTAAAACTTAGTTCCTTACACTTCCAACTTGTAAACGTTGCCTAAAACCTCAACTAACCAAATTGTTTCCTCTCAACCATTTTGACTACTCCTCAAGCATTATTAGACATCTTTATCTTCTCTTCCAAGCTACTCAAAGTCCCCAAGGGTATATTGCATCTCCATGCACCATTCCATCTCCTTACATTTTCTATTAATCATTCCAAAGCTTGTACATATATTTGCATCCCTACTTATACTCTTAACACCGAACACCTTTCCTCATTCACCTCGACCATGCTAAATCCTCCTTAGACATTTCTATCTCCTTTAACCACTTTCCTTACCATGCACATGGTTATACACTCTTATACATCCTTAGTCATTCCCTTGGCAACTTACAACATTCACCTACAGTTTTCACCTCCATCACCCAAGTCCACCCATTACCAACATGGTTATACTTATTAATTCACCACTAGACAATCTCTTAGCATCTCACAACATTTTTCCCCCCAACTTCACCTTAATGTTAACAACTCTTCCCTTGTAGTTTAAAGGTGACTATCACTCCCATTTAACCTCTAATTCCTCCTAATCAACTCTAGGTCATCCTAATCCTCAAGAACACCTTAGTTCATTTACTTCCACCAATTTAACTCTTAATGGCTCTTAGTAATTTCTAGGTCCTAATGATTCACTAGAACACTTAAACACTTGGTTTCCACTCAAATTTTGCCATAGCTTCTCTAGTATATTGCCATACCCAAATGCATAGTCTTTCTCATTCAATCATCTCGCACTCATCAAATCCTTTTCTCATCATATTTCTCACCCAATTCAAACCATTTATAACAAACTCAATATGGTGCAATAATCTTAAATTGCATAGCACTAAGGCTCTTAAATGACATGGCTCTTAGGCCCTTAAATGACATGGCTCTTAGGCCCTTAAATGACACAAATTTAAGCACTGAATTTCCCACATTTAGAGCTTTCAACCTACATTTACACAACAACAATCCCATAGCAATTATAAATGCTCTTGTAATCCACCTTATGTATATTTTACTAACTCATTTACCATTGGCTCCTTAGTCACAAGTTGACAAGTTCTTAAGCTTGTTCATATTCTATTCCTAGGTTGTATAAACCATATTGTATTGTAAGCTCAAGGCTACATTTGGTATCTATCTAAACATCATTCCTTAAGACACTAAATTACATTAAGGCAAGAAATTTACCTTATGTTTCAAACCTTTCTCGCATTCTCTTCCTCTTTGTTTTCTTGATTGAAAATCGTCCAAGGAGGTTCCTCTCTTGCTAAACTTCTAACCAACATTCAAATAGGTATAATGAGTACTAATTAAGTAATATACCCAGACTCATGGAATCATCCTTAGGTTACCAAGGAGTTCTTAGTGCACTAAAATGATGTTTACCTTAGGAATTTGGAAAGGGCTTTGATAAATAATCAAGGCAAGACCTCCTCTATTCTTTTGAAGATTTAATCAAGGCAAAAACAAGGAGTAAAACAAGCCATCTTAAGAGGCAATTTTCGGCACTAATTAAAACGGATGGAAACTTGATTTTCGTTAAGCTTTTCTTACATTAAACCAAAGAGATCATATACTAGCTCTTGAAACTTAATTTTCCTCTTCAAATGGAGCTCCTTCGATGGAGTCCAACTTCTGGTTTTTTTAATTTTGAAAAGAGAGGATGGAAGGCCTTGAATCAACTAAGACAATATATGCTTAGTTTTTGACTTGGAGCTTGGAGTGGCATTTGGCAAGCCATGGAAGTTTGGAGAAGATGAAGAACCATGGGGGTCTGCTCCTTTATGTAGGAAGAAGAGAGAATGAAGGTGGTGACCAGTTGGAGGAAAAGAAATGAGAGGAGAAGAGAGAGAAGAGAGTAAAGTAAAGTAAGATATTTGTTTACTTTACAAATAGTGAATTTTCCTCCTCCTTTCTCTCTTTTAAACATTCTGAATGAGTTAAATGATGAGTCACCATGTACAAACCGGCCCCCATAGATATTTAGGGACTAGTTTGACCATTGACTAATCAAAAGAGGTTAAAGTCTAATTGGGCACTATTTGGTCACTATTCATAATTAGTGCACAAATTTATGAACGTTTTGGTTTCTGATTGAATTAGGCTTATTAATGTGATACTAAATAGTACACATGTTGATTAAGGTTTAATCTTGGTCATTTAGCCTCTCAAAACTCATTTCTAAGACAATTTCTCAAAAATGTCCTTTATGGAGTCTTAAAGCATAATTTGTATTTTAACTTGTTTTTGAGCTTAGTTTTCTTTGGTAATTGATTTAACATGTTCTTTATCATGTTAATAAGGGCTAAGAATGACCTTTGGGTCCTAATCAAGGTTACACCAAGTCTAGAGCAAGTATTTGCTTAAATTGCCTTTATGGTGTTTCCTTGTGTTTTCCATGGTTTAACTTGTCTACCAATCTTTCTAAGGCCTGTTTTAGCCTTATTACATCATAAATTGATGTTTAATTACCATATTTAGGTTTGGGTTATTTCAGTCCGAAAGTGTAACACCCCAACTCATAAACTGACAATAACTCGTAAAGCTCCATTTACATATATCAACATTACAGCGGAATTCTTACAACAGTTGGTTACTGCCGTTAGTCACCCACGTGACTAACTAGGCATACTATATCCTCCAAGATCTAGCTACATTCTGATGGACCCGAATATACCGAACCTTAATGTATACTTAACCTTAACCAATACATATCCTCAGTGCAAGTATTTCATATCCTATTACATCTTACTAACCTCGCATACCTTTACTAAACGAGTGTACATGCACAACTAATATAACTAAGAAAACAACCCAAAATAATTCTACCTGATCCTACTTAGGACGGTCGTCTTCTGTCATTCACCTGCAAAATTAAAACAGTAGCCTCGAGAGGGTCAGCACCTTTGCTAGTACGATTCTCTTATAGCCCCAAGCTAACAGGGCTACGACGACTAATTGTCGATAGCATGAATTTGATTAGATGCACAACATAAATAAGAAGTGCAATAAACAACAAGCCACACATGAACAATCAGAGTTCAAACACAATGAACGACTTAAAAGTGTTCCCATAGTAAGTGAGTTTGTCTTTTAACTCCTTAAATTATGATACCTCTTATAATCTCAGTCCATTCTTATCTTACCTCAATCTTAATCCTTATCTCTTTCTCAATGTACCAACTGTTCTTTAATTAGATTTGGTTGTACTTTATCTCAAATCTTATCTCAGATCTTATCTTAATTAAGACAACCGTTCTTAATTAGAATGGTTGTTCCTTAATTCATTGTTTATCTTGTCAGGTCAAAGTAACCCTAACCAATGAGTTATCAGCTCCATTGGTTTACATAAACAATATTTGTTAGAATTAGTTGGGATTTAGGTAGATCCCACCACACCATCTCAGTAATGCCTCCCACTTCGAATAGAAATCGAGGTGACCGAGTCTTTATGTCGACTCTAGGCGACGAGTCCGAAGACAAGTCATATTTGGAAGTCGGAATCTGATAAGGATACCGACCTCCCCCAATACACAGGTGCCGGTACCATTTGTATTCCTCACTCCCCCAAGTTCTAGTTAGTAGAAGTCTCAAAATCAATGTTTGTTAGTTAACCACTTTCGGTTACTAATAAAACAATATTTAGGAGTGTTCCTTATTCTCACACAGTTCTTTACTAAACATTGTTAGTAAGTTCTCAAAGGTAAGTTGTGTTAGTTTCAGACAACACACAACAATACAATAAACCGATTGCATGCTTTATCTTGTTTAGTCGGCACACATAAACAAATAGCACACAAGCCGAGGGACACCTCGTTAGCAAGCAGGCTATTAGAAAACCATATCGTACACTATCGGTTGTTCGGTTGCCTATTCTTCTTCCGAGTCCCAATTCTTAAGTCCTAAAACATTCATCCAATTTGGATTATTAATTAATTTCAATTAACCTAACTTAATTAGCTACTAATGGTCCCCAACTAATAACCACTAAGTTCTTATAACTTAACCTTAAACACTTAATTCATTTTACTTAACTTAATCTCTTAAATCCTTATATACTTACCTCTCTAATCATCATCACCCTCCTAATGGTGGACTAGTAATACCACCCTTTCTTTTCTGTTTTTTTTTGTGGTCCGACCAACCCACCGACCGACCTAGCCCCTGGGTAGGTCGAAGTCAGAAACTCGATTTTGCATATTTCAGCCCGACCGACCCAACGCCCTGGGTAGGTCGAAGTAGAAACACTCTATTTGACTCATTTCAACTCCGTTCTTCTTCCCGTTTCTTCCCTAATCTTTCACATGTTTTCTAAACATGTTTAACCACCTTAAACACTCTTAAACCCTACTTAAATCATTGGTTAAACTCATCATCCAATCCTTGTTCAATACCAATTTCAATTTCCATTTTCAACACTTATGCATACTAGTGCATCTCCAACCTCTATTCTTATCCAATATTTTCCTGACCATTCCACATGTGTTATGCATGTTTCACCCTCATTTTAACACTTTAAAAACCTTCTAATTCATCCACCAAACTCATACTCAATTCCTTGATCACTCAAACTCTTACAAAATTCCTAACACTTATCACTTAGGTTCCTACATTCCAACATGTAGATTTTTCCTAAAACCTCAACTAACCCAAGTGTTCCTCTCAACCTTCTTAACTACTCCTCAAGCATCATTATTCATCCTTATCTCCTTTACCCAAGCTACTCAAAGTTCTCAAAGTCATATTGCATCTCCATGCATAATTTCCTCTTCTTTACACTTTCTTCTCATCATTCCCAACTTGAACTTATATATATGCATTACTAATCATTCTCTTAACACTTAAATCTGTTCTCCTTCATCTTGACCACTCTAGGTTCCTCTTAAACACTTTCATCTCCAACATCTGAGTCTCTCATTACCATCAAGGTTATACTCACTAGTTCACATCTAAACCTCTCAAAACATCTTTACAACATTCTCCTACAAAATTTTGCTCCATCCAATACATACCTTATATCTCAATCATGGTGTGTTTAGTCCACCCATTCAACCTCAGACTCCTCCTAATAAGCACTAGGTCATCCTAAATCTCAAGGTCACCTTAATTCCTTCACTTCCACCAATTTAACTCTTAATAACTCCTAGTACAACCTAGGTCATAAAAACTAACAACAACCACTAAACACACTTGGTTTATACTCAAATTTTGCCATAGCCTCTCTAGTATATTATCATGCCCAAATGCATAGTTTTTCTCATTCAATCATCTCACACTCAACAAACCCCTTTCTCATGATATTTCTCACCCAAATCAAACCATTCATAACAAACTCAGTCTGGTGCAATAATCTTAAATTGCATAGCACTAAGGCTCTTAAATGACATGGCTCTTAGGCCCTTAAATGACTTAAATTTAACCACTGAATTTCCCACAATAATAGCCTTCAATGTAAATACACACATCAATGCTCCCATTGCAACATAAGTGTTCTTATAATCCACCTTATGCTTTTCTTATTAAATCATTTCCATTGGCTCCTTAGTCACAAGTTCACAAGCTTGTTTAAATTCTTTTTCCTACGTTATATAACCCATTACATAATGTAACCTCTTAGCTACATTTAGTATTGAAATACCCCAAACCTAAGTATGATAAGTAAACATCAACTTATGATGTAATAAGGCTAAAACATGCATTAGGAAGACGGTAGACAATCTAAACCAAAAAAAACACAAGAAAACGCCATAAGGGCAATTTAAACAAAAATGTGCTCTAAGCTTGGAGTGACTTTGATTAGCACCCAAATATCTTTCTAAGACCTTATTAACATGCTAATGGACATGTTAAACCAATTACCAAAGAAACCAAGCTCAAAAACAAGCTTAAACACAAATTGTGCTTTAAGGACTCGTATAGCACATTTTGGAAAAATTATCTTTGAAATGGGTTTTGAGTGGCTAATGCCCATGATTACACCTTAATCAACATGTTACTAATTAGTATCACATTAGGAAGTCTAAATCAATGGGAACCAAAATTTTCACAAATATGTGCACTAGTTGTGAAGAGTAATCAAATAGTGCCCAAATTAGACTTTGTTAACTTTGCTTAATTAATTGGTCAAGATAGGCCATAAATATCTCCATTATGAGAGGGGGCGGTTTTTAGATGGTGAGTCACCATATGGAGCCAGCAAACTAAGGAAAGAAGGGGGAAAGTGAGTAAATTACTATTTGCTTTAAAATGACAAATATCTTAAAATAGCTACCTCTCTCCTCTCTTCTTAATTCCACTTCTTCCCCCCGATTTTTCTTCTTCTTCTTCCCTGCTCCAAAACCGTTAGTTGCAGCCTCCATACCCCTCCACCTTCATTTCTCACCAAATGTACAATATTGTTCCAAAAAAAACTAAGCTTAGATTATTCTTAGTTGGAGCAAGGCCTTCATTCCTATCTTTTCAAATCCTTCAAATCTCAAGTTTGGTGCCATGGAGAAACTCCATTGAAGGGGGAAAATCAAGTTTGAAGAGCTAATTTGGTTCTTCATTCATTCAAGGTAAGGAAAGTGAAAGAAAAATCATCTTTTCCATCCTTTTTCATTAGTGCCGAAAATTTTCCCTTTTAAGGTGGTTTTTTTACCTCTTGTTTAGCCTTGATTCATTGTTCAAAAGACTTGGGGAGGTCTTGCCTTGCTTCATTTTCAAATCCATTCCAAAATTCAAAGGTAAACATCCATTTAGTGCATTAAGCAATTCTTGTAAACCTAGGAAATGATTCCTTAAGTTAAGGTGCAATATTTAGCACTTATTACATTATTTGATGTGGATTAGAACATTGGCAAGAGGATTGAAGTCCTTGGCCAAGAATCATCCAAGAAAACCTAAGGAGGAAGTTAAGAGAAAAGTTTGAAAAACAAGGTAAATAACTTACCTTAAGGTGTTTTGTTGCTTAAGGGGTGGTATTTAGATAAGTAATATATGTAGCTTAAAGCGTACATTATGTAATGGGTTGTATAACCTAGGAAAAGAATATGAACAAGCTTGTGAACTTGTGATTAAGGAGCCAATGGGAAATGATTTAGTAAAATAAGCTTAAGGTGAATTATGAGAACACTTATATTGCTATAGGAGTATTATTGTGTGTATTTGCAGGTTTAAAGCTTTTATATGTGGGAAATTCAGTGTTTAAGTTTAAGTCATTTAAGGCCTAAGAGCCATGTATTTAAGAGTGTTAGTGCTATGCAATTTAAGATTAATTGCACTATAGTTGAGTTTTGTTGTGAATGAGTTGATTGGGTGAGAATATGGTGAGAAATAGATTTGATATGTGTGTGTTGATTTGTGGGGAAAAACTATGCATATGGACATGATAATATACTAGAGGAGCTATGGCGAAATTTGAGTAGAAAGTAAAATGTTTTAGTGGTTGTTGTGAATTAAAGTAACCAAGGGTCTACTAGGAATCATTAAAAGGAATTTGAGTGGAAATGAGTTAACAAAGGTGTTCTTGAGGATTAAAATGACCTAGAGTTGTCTTGGAAGAATTAGCGGTAAGGTGGGTGTATTAAACACACCAAAATCATGGTATGAGGAATGTTAAGACTTGTGAAAAAATCTGTAGGAAAGGATGTGTAGTACCTTGTGGTGATTAGGTATGAACTAGTGTGCATAATCGTAATGAGAGGACTTGGATGTTGAAGATGAATATGTTTAAGAGGAACCTTGCATGGTCAAGGTAAATGGGGAACAATATTAAGGTGTTAAGAGGATGGCTAGAAAAGCATATTGTACAAGTTTAGGAATGGTGAGTAGTAAGTATAAAGGAGAGGAAACTATGCATGGAGATGCAATATGACTTTGAGAAGTTTGAGTTAAGAAAATGAGGAGGATTGATAATGCTTAAGGAGTGGTAAAGTTGATATGGAGAAAACACTTTGGTTAGTTGAACTTTTAGGCAAACAATTTGCATGTTGGAAGTGGTTAAGTGCTAAGTGTTAAGGATTTAGAGAGAATTTGAGCAATGGTTAAGGACTTCGATTGTGAGTGGATTAAGAGGTTATGATGGATGATTTAAGAGGGACTAAGTGCCTAAATGGTATTAGAGCATGTTATGGCACTTGTGGAAGGATTTGGTATTGATTGAACAATTAAGGAGAATTTTCTGTAGTGCACCGACCCAGGGGACCGACCCTGTCTGGGTCGATCGGACTGTAAAATGTTAAGCGAGAGAGTTTCTGGAACGGACCGACCGAGAGGGTCCTGGGTCGGTCGGGTTGAGCTTGGGTCGGTCGGGAGAAAATCAGAGAACCATAATGTTTCTAGAATGGACCGACCCAGGGGTTGGGTCGGTCGGTGGGTCGGTCGGCCCTTATTATTAGAAAAAAAAAAAGAATGAAATGGTGACATTAGTAGTCCACCATTAGGAGGAAAATGAAGATTAGAAAGATAAGAACCTAATAACTCAAGCAGTTAAGCTAAGTAAGAGGATTTAAGTGTTTAAAGTTAAGTTTATAAGAACTTAGTGGGTATAAGGTGAGGATCACTAGTGACTAAGTAAGTTCAGTAAGTTAAGTCAAGTTAAGTTAATTAATAACTCAAATTGGGTGAATGTTTTAGGGTATGAGAATTTGGACTCCGGAGTAGAGTAAGCAACCGAATGACCAACGGTGAACGGTATGGTTTTCTTGTAGCTTGCTTGCTAACGAGGTGTCCCTCGGCTTTTGTGCTATTTGTTTATGTGTGCCGACTAAACAAGATAAAGCATGCAACCGGTTTATTATGTTTGTTGTGTGATTGTGATGCACTAACACAACTCACCTTGAGAACTTACTAACAATGCATAGTAAAGAATGGTGTGAGAATAAGGGACATTCCCAAATATTGTTTACTTAGTAACCGAAAGAGGTTAACTTACCAAAATTGACTTGAGACTTCTACTAACTAGAACTTGGGGGAGTGAGGAATCCGGAATGGTACCGACACATGTGTATTGGGGGAGGTCGGTATCCTTATCAGGTTCCAAATCCAAATATGACTTGTCTTCGGACTCATCGCCTAGAGTCGACATATAGACTCGACCTCCTCGGACTTCTTGTTTTAGGAAGGAGGCATACTGAGATGGTGTGGTGGGATCTACCTAAATCCCAACTGATTCTAACAAATATTGGTTATATAAACCAATGAAGTTGATAACTCATTGGTTAGGGTTACTTGACCCACAAGATAAACAATGAATTAAGGAACAACCATTCAAATTAAAGAACGGTTGACTTAATTGAGATAAGAACTTAGATAAGATTTGAGATAAGGTTTGAGATAAAGTACAACCAATTCTAATTAAAGAACGGTTGGTACATAAAACTGAGGTAAGATAAGAATGGACTAAGATTAAGAGGAATAAAAACTTAAGGAGTTAAATCATTAACTCATTAATTAAGGGAACGCTTTTAAGTCGTTCTTTGTGTGTGAACCTTGTGCGTTCATATGTGGTTTGTTGTTTATTGCACTTCTTATTTATGTTGTATCTAATCAACTTCATGCTATCGACAATTAGTCGTCATAGCCTCGTTAGCTTGGGGGCTATAAGAGAATTGTACCAGAAAAGGTGCTGACCCCCTCAGGGGCAACTTTTTATTTTGCAGGTGAATAGCAGAAGACGACCGTCCTGAGAGTCAGAACGGGTAGAGTACTTCGGGTTGCTTTTACATTTGTTACACGAGTTGTGCATGTACACTCGTTTAGTAAACAGATGGGATGTTAGTATGATGTATTAGGATATGAGATACTCGGATTAAGAAAATGTAATTGGTTGAGGTTTTAGTATACTAATGTTCGGTATATTCGGGTCCATCAGACCGTAACTAGATCTTGGAGTGTTTAGTATGCATAGTTAGTCACATGGGTGACTAACGGCGGTAATACCAACTGTTGTAAGGATTCCGCTGTAATGTTAGTTAAGTAAATGGAGGTTTATGAGATGACTATGCATTTATGAGTTGGGGTTTACAAAAAGTGGTATCAGAGCTACTTACGCTCTGATGACAGGAATTACCAAACTTAAAGGGATACCGAGTTAGAGCTTGAGTTATGGGTTAAGGGTTGAGTGATAGAGCGAGAGGTGTGTTAGTTAGGACTTCCCGGTGTTTACCGGATATCCATAGTACCAAAAGCCTCCATCCATATCCCTTGCTTGAATTTCGGGGAACAAACGCCAGAGAGAAGAAAGCCTTCTCTTACTTGGGGAAACCCGATCTGGCAGTTAGTTAACATTAAGTAATACGAGAAACACATCGTTATACAGCAGTTTACAAAAAAAATGGAGGTGTTAATTGGAGCGCAACAGGCGCTGCCAACGGAATTCTACCAATAAGAGAACGGTAATTACCAGCAACATGGGTCGACATGCTACGCAGTCGAGTTACCCCCATACCAATAATAAGAAAAGCACTACGAGTGCAATGGAGAGGAAAAGAGAAGCAACAAGGATACCGGACAGTAGACCGGAAGAGCATAACAGCGGGATAATACCGTGCATGAGAATAAAGACTACCGGAAATTCCAATCTGAAACTGGAACTCCAAACCCCATACAATGAGAAAGGTTACAAACCTGGCCGACATAGCGCAGACGACGATAAAAACACACAAACGTATACCGGAACAGGACTACGATGTAGTGCCTAGAGGAGAATTAGTACTTAGTAACCCCGACATAACATGTGGAAACAGGAGTGGGGATTAAGGCATGATTAAATAACAAGGGGTTCCCCCAGAAAGAGGAATGCCCTGATAAGTGACTGCACCGTCAAGCGAACAGGAAACTGTCGCAAGGTCAGTTATCCAAAACAAGAGAGCATCGAAGGAGTCCCAAGTACTACCGATTACATGGAGAATATAAGAAAGTACCACTACCGATGTACACAATACCAATAACCCATCTTGCATGGCGCACTTGCTGTAGCAAGTGCTACCACGGTTAAGCTATACGGGAAGCCTTCAAGGTGAGATAGTAGAATGCTACATTTGTAATACGTGTCATACCGAATTGCAAATCCTAAGAACGTGGGGAATGAGACCTTGGAAAGGCCTGACGGCCTGACCATGATGAGATGAGTCGACACCAGTCAGCAGGGAGCTAAACTTGGACGGAATACTAAACGATATAAATTTTCACAAAGGTACAACCTACGATAACGACCGACAGTATGGGTAAGAACACCAATCCCGAACCTTGAAGAGAAGAACCTAAAAGACCACTCAATAAATCGAGCAAAACGCTACGCCAGTAATAACCTACAATGAATGTATTATGAAATACAATGAAGACAGTCGATGGAATGACTTCCAACAAGAACGGGATAAAACTCCCTGGATGGCCACAAGAAATACCAGTGACAAACATTCTTCATTGAAGATGTTAGTAAACCCTGAAAACATGGATAGAGGAAAGGAACTTGAGCTATAACCTACTAAGGATTAAAGACATACAACCTCGAAAGGGGAAGCTCAGAGGACTACCCCATAGAACGGGCATAGTCGAGCCGGATAAACTGATGAACAATAGTTAGCATTGCTACCTAACCGTTAACACCAAGTATGCTTAATCATCGACGGGTGGCGTGGTCAACAAATTTTGAACGAAGCGTTGTGATGGAATCACATGATGACCTGGATAAATATCCAACTTAAACATCGTAAGGCAGATGCCTAATACGAACAAATCCATAATCGTTTAAAAGACGCAAGTCTACCGAAACGACGGTAATGTCACAGACACTAGTTAACGCCAGATCATCTGAATGAACTTCCATAGCGGGAAGCAGGATGCAACAAATTGCCATGAGACCCGGTACTACATTCAATATGTAACCTAGTGGTGGATAGTGTTCAAAGAACCCGAAACGTATGGAGATAGCCTATGGATGAGTAAGAGTACAACAGTGAACCGAGCACCGGCTCTCACTCAATGACATTAAGCACTAAGAGCCTACAAGCCAAGGATGTTAACCACATCAGAGCCCGAGTCGCAGGAAGGCATAAGAGAACTTATTTAAGCCATGAACGAAGTACAATTCGTAAATATGAACAGTTACAAAACCTATAACTTAGATTGTGGAAGCATTGCCAGGAAAGGGCACTAATGAGAATATTGAGATAATGCTATTGACATGGGCGGAGAACGAACCATTCCTTTTAGGGTGGGGATAACTCTCCTTGTTGTGAGGCCATGAGTGGGAATAAACCCCTCGAAACGGGCTTTCACTTATTAGAGATAGGATACTTTTGTTAGAATCAGTAATTGAGTAATAAGGGAGGCTGCATATACAGACCTCATATCCAACACCCGGGATTAAGAATCAGTAATTGTCAGAGGTAAACATTGTGAGTGCACAACATGGCATGTCAGGTGACCAACGCTCAGAAGAGCTTGTGACTCAATCAATGAATTTTTCAGTAACTAGTTAAATTACTTGGAAAAATAACATCATAAAGGATGGAAGAATGTGAGAGAAATTAGCCTACTTACGAACCCGAGATTGAAGCAGAACAGCTTCATATTAAGAGATAACAATTTTACAACATGGTACGGCAAGCATCATACACCGAAATTAGAGAGCTCCCAGTGTGTTTACACCAGGAAGGGATTGAATATAAGATAAGACTTTAAAAAAAATGATTACGTAGTTGCACCATCAATGGGCAACAGAATAAAGGCGAGCTACCACGGTAACAGAGGTCGTGATGACAATACTTATATATAAATGGATTAAGTCATGGTGCGCAGTAAAGCGACCATTATGTATAAACCGTCAAATATTGACACAAAGGCAATTAGATCTATGAGCTAAGACCGATATAAGTAAGGAAATACGATGGTAGACGAACTGTGCATTGACGCCAGTAGTCTAGACCAAGCGAGGTAAGATTTCACAGGAAGCACACTTTTCATTCCTTAAGGAACTGGAAGTGCGTTCCTAGTAAATAAACATAAGAAACAAGATAAGAGGCTCTAGGGAAAGAGACCTCAATTACTAAGAGATCGAGTCAGTATGGAATACAGAAAGGAGCTAGAGCATACCATACCCAAGAACACAGTAAATGGATTTCCCTTGATTAAGTTTAAGAAGAAAAATAAGTGTTATTATGGAACGATGAAAGAGGAGAGCGACAATAGAAAACTTCATAATTAGCAATAGATAAACATGTAACGGACACTACGAGTTTACTAAAAGGATATGTGGGATGACTGCACCCCACAGGGGCTTACAGGCCTGACAGACTCATTTATGCGTTAGTCGGGTAAGTAGTAATGTACCAGTAAGGTACCCCATGCATATAGACGGGTAGTGTAAGGAACACGGGAAGTAGTCAACTCCGTACCACGGTCAACAACGCAAGATCAAACAAGAGCCGCTACTACCACAAACAGTTGAAGATAAGAAACTCAGTTGAACCAATGACACAAAGGAATCAGAGAACTCACTTCAGATAGAAAATAATTAAGAACTATGAAGTGTGAAGAGCACGGATTATTAAGTACAGACATTGGACATGTCTTAAGACGTTAGAGATTAAACTGTGAAGCGCAATAAGCACTAAACTGTAGTTTTAGATTGAGAATCATCCTCAGACCAAAGGTCAGTTGGAAAGAACGATTTAGACGCTTGAGAGAACGCTAAGAGTATGAACATTAGATCTTCATAAAGAATAAATAGACAAGCTACAACTCATTAAGGCCATGTATATGTAAAGATATCACGTGTCCATTGAGAGACCTTTAGTACTAAATTATAAGCATGCAGGATGAGGATATACAATACTATGAAGGATAAGAAAGGCAGTTAAGCCTAAGATTATCAGAGTCGCGCAGCGGAAGCTAGCAGACCGGTAGCTTAAAGAGGTTTCACATACCTGATGAACGGGGAAAAGGAATGATGTACCACACATCTTCCAATGGAACAAATATAAGACTTATCAACTCAATGCTTTAGAACCTTTGAGGTAAGACCAAACTAAGTTGAGGAAATGGTATAAATACAGTTAAGAATCCTAGGTACAGAGACTAAGCCATTAACATGGTTGAGACACTCTGATCGATTCATAAGTGAGATAGACTACATGGAAGCCAGAATGCTCCATAAGACTTAGACATCTTGAACCTATGTTCAAGGGTGACATAATGTTGATTACGTGGGCATAATCCATTTTAAGGGGGGTAGAGCAAAAAACCGCTTAGTGTATGTTTATGTACTGAGTACGTAAACTACGATGTGCATAGCACAAAAGAATTTGAGAATTTGTTTTACATAAACATTTTGAGATTAGTTATGGTCACTGCGCACAGGAGATGTGAATACCATACATAATAAGTACCTATCTTGTTAACTCCGGTGTGAGTACAAGTTAAGTGAATTAGTGAAGAGGATTAAGGAGACTTAAGGAATATATGAGGTATGAGTCGATATGAAAGTATGTGTGAGATAAGAATAATATAACACTATGAGATATCATTCGATATGAGTATGAGGAAGGAAATAGTCATGCTATGAGGTATAAGATGGTAAGAACTGGTATGAAACCAATATAGAACTTAGTAGGAGTAAAAGTCCTAAGGTAATTACTAAGAGATCAACTGGGAATGATTGATGGACTGAGTCCACACCTTGGAGATGTAATGATTATGACTAGAAAGATTAAAAAGATAGAAAATTGGAAATAAGTGAATTATCTTATGTTTGAAAATGACGTGGGAGGTGGAACTTGATTTTCTAGGGATCAAGGGAAACCAAACACAAATTGGGGTGGAAGAATAGTTCAACACTGATGTTGATCACAACAGGGTCAGAAGATTCCTGAAACTCACTACAAGTGGTCACAATTAAATCACGCTAAGGATAGAGGCATTAGGATAAAACAAAAATGGAGTTGATTGTATTTTCAATTAGAGGAATTATTCCTCACTTGACCTTGTAAAAAGGATTTCCTTTTTACTGAGTCTCGCCCATGAAGCGGACCAGTGACATGGGGAGAACAGAGTAGTTTTGTATTCTTGCTCATGAAGTCGAGGATGAATGTGCCTTTGTCTTCGGACCGGTGACATGAGAGAGTACGACAAAAGTTATATATGATTATTTTAACCTTCCAAAGGACCGCGGACCAGAGAGCGTAAGTGTCCAATAGTCGGTACCTACGGGCGATATCTTGCATCACTCGCCCATGAAGCCGAGGACCTGTGAGCCTTCGTCATCTTCCGGTGACATGGGGAGGATGCAACAAAGGGAATTTTGAGTGTTATACATGCTTAAGCATGTTGTGTGATATTTGAGTATAAGTATATGACAGACCTAATGATTCAATAAGTCTAAGTACATATAAGCATGATCTATATGATCTATGGAATGAGATAAACCGTGTAATCTAATAAAATAAGATGCATGGGAACTTTGGGGACAAAGTTCATTTAAGGGGGGTAGATTGAAATACCCCAAACCTATGTATGATAAGTAAACATCAAATTATGATGTAATAAGGCTAAAACATGCCTTAAGAAGATTGGTAGACAATCTAAACCAAAGAAAAACACAAGAAAACGTCATAACGGCAATTTAAGCAAAAATGTGCTCTAAGCTTGGAATGACTTTGATTAGCACCCAAATATCTTTATAAGACCTTATTAACATTCTAATGGACATGTTAAACCAATTACCAAAGAAAACCATGCTCAAAAACTAGCTTAAACACAAATTGTGCTTTAAGTACTCTTAAAGCACATTTTTGAAAAATTGTCTTAGAAATGGGTTTTGAGTGGCTAAATGCCCATGATTACACCTTAATCAACATGTGTACTAATTAGTATCACATTAGAAAGTCTAAATCAATGGGAAACCAAAAGTTTCACAAATATGTGCACTAATTATGAATAGTAACCAAATAGTGCCTAAATTAGACTTTAGTCTACTTTGCTTAATTAATTGGTCAAGATAGGCCATAAATATCTCCATTATGAGATGGGGACAGTTTTTAGATGGTGAGTCACCAGATGGAGCCAACAAACTAAGGAAATAAGGGGAAAAGTGAGTAAATTCACTATTTGCTTTAAAATGACAAATATCTTAAAATAGCCTACCTCTCTCCTCTCTTCTTCATTCCACTTCCTCACCACCGATTTTTCTTCCTCTTCCCTGCTCCAAAACCGTGAGTTGCAGCCTCCATACCCCTCCACCTTCATTTGCTCACCAAATGTACAATATTGCTCCAAATTAAAAACTAAGCTTAGATTATTCTTAGTTGGAGCAAGGCCTTCATTCCTATCTTTTAAAATCCTTCAAAGATCAAGTTTGGTGCCATGGAGAAACTCCATTTAAGGGGGAAACCAAGCTTGAAGAGCTCATTTGCTTCTTCATTCATTCAAGGTAAGAAAAGTGAAAGAAAAATCATCTTTTCCATCCCTTTTCATTAGTGCCGAAAATTTGAATCTTAGGTGGCTCGTTACCACCTCTTGTTCTAGCCTTGATTTATTGTTCAAAGACTTGGGGAGGTCTTGCCTTGCTTCATTTCAAAGCCATTCCAAAAGCAAAGGAAACATTCATTTAGTGCTTAAGCAAGCTTGTAAACTAGGATATCCTTAATTAGGTGCAATTATCACCTATTACATTATTTGAATGTGGATTAGAACATTTGGAAATAGGATTGAGTCCTTGGCCGAGAATCATCCAAGAAAACCTAGGAGGATGGTTAAGAGAAAAGTTTGAAAAACAAGGTAAATAACTTACCTTAAGGTGTTTTGTGGTTTAAGTGGAGTATTTAGATAAGTACTATTTGTAGCTTAAAGCTTACATTATGTAATGGGTTGTATAACCTAGAAATATGAACAGCTGTGAACTTGGATTAGGAGCCATGGGAAATGATTTAGTACTAAGCTTAAGGTGAATATAGAACCTTATATTACTATGGGAGTATTGTTGTGGTGTATTGCAGGTTGAAAGCTTTTTTATGTGGGAAATTCAGTTTGTTTAAGTTTAAGTCATTTAAGGGCCTAATCCATGTCATTTAGAGCCTTTGCATCAATTTATGATTAGTGCACTAATATTGGTTTTGTGTGATGAGTTGATTGGGTAAGAAATATGGGTGAGAATAAATTTGATATGTGTGTGTTGATTTGTGGGGAAAAACTATGCATAGGGGCATGATAATATCTAGAGGAGCTATGACGAAAATTGATAGAAAGTAAAATGTTTTAGTGGTTGTTGTGAATTAAGTAACCAAAGGGTCTCTGGAATCATTAAAGGAATTGAGTGGAAATGAATTAAAAAAGGGTTCTTGAGGATTAAATGACCTCGAGTTGTCTTGGAAATTAGCTTAGGTGGGTGTATTACACACCAAAATCATGGTATGAGGAATGTTAAGACTTGTGAAAAATCTGTAGGAAAGGATAGTATTACCTTGTGGTGATTAGGTATGAACTAGTGTGCATAATCGTAATGATAGGACTTGGATGTTGAAGAGAGATGTTTAAGAGGAACCTTGCATGGTTAAGGTAAATGGGGAACATATTAAGGTGTTAAGAGGATGGCTAGAAAAGCATAAGTACGTACAAGGTTAGAATGGTGAGTATAAGTACAAAGGAGAGGAAATTAGCATGGAGATGCAATATGACTTTGAGAAGTTTGAGTTAAGGAAATGAGGAGGATTGATAATGCTTAAGGAGTGGTAAAGTTGATATGGAGAAAACACTTTGGTTAGTTGAACTTTTAGGCAAACAATTTGCATGTTGGAAGTGGTTAGTGCTAAGTGTTAAGGATTTAGAGAGAATTTGAGCAAATGGTTAAGGATTCGATTGTGAGTGGATTAAGAGGTTTTGATGGATGATTTAAGAGGGACTAAGTGCCTAATGGTATTAGAGCATGTTAGGGAACTTGTGGAAGGGTTTGGTATTGATTGAATAATTAAAGAGAATTTTCTGTAGTGGACCGACCCTGTCTGGGTCGGTCGGACTGTAAAATGTTAACCGAGAGAGTTTCTGGTACGGACCGACCCAGAGGTCCTGGGTCGGTCGGGTTGAGCTTGGGCGGTCGGGAGAAATCATAGAACCATAATGTTTCTGGAATGGACCGACCCAGGGGGTTGGGTCGGTCGGTGGGTCGGTCGTCCCTTATTATAGAAAAAAAAGAAATGAAAGGGTGGCATTTAGTCCACCATTAGAAGGACAGTGAAGATTATAAAGATAAGAACCTAAGAACTCAAGGAGTTAAGCTAAGTAAGAGGATTAAGTGTTTAAAGTTATTTTATAAGAACTTAGTGGGCATAAGGTGAGGATCACTAGTGACAAAGTAAGTTCAGTAAGTTAAGTTAAGTTAGTTAAGTAAGTTAATTAATAACCTAAATTGGGTGAATGTTTTAGGGTTTGAGAATTTGGACTCCGGATGAAAGTAAGCAACCGAACGACCAACGGTGAACGGTATGGTTTTTTTGTAGCCTGCTTGCTAACGAGGTGTCTCTCGGCTTGTGTGCTATTTGTTTATGTGTGCCGACTAAACAAGATAAATCATGCAACCGGTTTATTATGTTTGTTGTGTGATTATGATGCACTAACACAACTCACCTGAAACTTACTAACAATGCTTAGTAAAGAATGGTGTGAGAATAAGGGACATTCCCAAATATTGTTTACTTAGTAACTGAAAGAGGTTAACTAACCAACATTGACTTGAGACTTATACTAACTAGAACTTGGGGGGGAGTGAGGAATCCAGAATGGTACCGGCACATGTGTATTGGGGAAGGTCGGTATCCTTATCAGGTTCCGACTTCCAAATATGACTTGTCTTCGGACTCGTCGCCTAGAGTCGAATATAGACTCGACCTCCTCGGACTTCTTGTTTTAGGAGGGAGGCATACTAGATGGTGTGGTGGGATCTACTAAATCCCAACTAATTCTAACAATATTGTTTATGTAACCAATGGAGATGATAACTCATTGGTTAGGGTTACTTGACCCGACAAGATAAACAATGAATTAAGGAACAACCATTCTAATTAAAGAACGGTTGACTTAATTGAGATAAGAACTGAGATAAAATTTGGGATAAGATTTGAGATAAGGTTTAAGATAAAAGTACAACCAATTCTAATTAAGGGACGATTGGTACATAATACTGAGGTAAGATAAGAATGGACTGAGATTAAGAGGAATAAAAAACTTAAGGATTAAATCATTAACTCACTAATTAAGGGAACGCTTTTAAGTCGTTCTTTGTGTGTGAACCATGGTGTTCATATGTGGCTTGTTGTTTATTGCACTTCTTATTTATGTTGTGTATCTAATCAACTTCATGCTATCGACAATTAGTCGTCGTATTCCCGTTAGCTTGGGGGCTATAAGAGAATCGTACCAGCAAAGGTGTTGACCCCTCGGGGCAACTGTTTATTTTGTAGGTGAATAGCAAAACGACCGTCCTGAGAGTAGGAACGGGTAGTAGTACTTCGGGTTGCTTTTACATTGTTACACGAGTTGTGCATGTACACTCGTTTTAAACGGATGGATGTTAGTATGATGTATTAGGATATGAGATACTCGGATTAAGAAAAGTAATTGGTGAGGTTTTAGTATACTAATGTCGGTATATTCGGGTCCATCCGACCGTGACTAGATCGGAGTATTTAGTATGCCTAGTTAGGCACTGGGTGACTAACGGTGGTAATACCAACTGTTGTAAGGATTCTGCTGTAATGTTGAGTTAAGTTAATGGAGGTTTATGAGTTGGGTTACATGTCTCCTCTCTTTAACCCATAATTCCCAGCTTACCTCTTTAGACGGTAAGTCTACTAGTCTTACTCCAAATGGGGCCACTATGTGGCACACGGCCCCGCAGGGCACCATTATGTGGCACACGGCCCTGTAACAAGGGAGTTCAACATGAAATCAGAAAACAAACGCTCTGTTGTTTCCTCTTCCTTGCACGCGTGACTCACAATCCTCCTAACCCACACTAGAGTTAATAATATATACTCATATACAAATATAGTCAGTAGCATCTCTCTTGATGCCATCTCACAACTTAAGGAGGTTTCCTAATTCATTGTTTTCACCGATTTAAGGGTTGCCCCTAATTCCATACTAAGAAGTTTGATTATTTTCTTATGCTGGGTCGGTTCCGCATATAGGAGACCGACTAGTTCATTAAGAAGGGGTTTAATAAGCCTTTATCTCTTTTTACCTTTCTCATGAGTTCATACCATTGAACTATCGTTGTTCTCTTAACGAGGTTCCTTATATTCTGTCCACTATTATTTATTTCATGGACTGTTTCATTTCACTTCTCTAACCGTTGTTGTCTTTCTTTCAAGAGTTGGTCACTATTCAAATTTAGGTTGCAAACTCCAAGTAAAGACGGTTGCCTCACCAAGGAACAACAAGTACAAGATATAACATGCAATAACCATTTTGATGCATTTATCTTATTAGGTCGGTGCACATAAACAGGTAGCACACAAGCCTAGTGAACTCGGTAAGGACACAAGTTGCAAGAAAAACATACTTGTCACCGAGGGTTTACTCTAACGTGTCATCTCACGCTCCTCGGGTAATTCCCGAACACACTGGTTAATCACGATGTTTCTATTAACGTTAAGGCATTACGGAGTTTAAACTACTAATGTGCCCGTATTAACCCAGTTGTCCCATTGTCTTATCTTTACTCATGTGATCTTAAGTTTTCACTTACACATTCAATCTCACACTTGTTCAATCATCCTAATGAACTTTACATGTCACCAACACAAGTCCTAATAATCATATAAAACCAATTGAGAACTGAACTTTCTGCTGAAAAATAAGGCTGGTCCAGGACTTGGTCCTGGTCTTTGGTCCCGGACCAGGTGCAGTAATTCCTCTTGGGGCATTTTAATGGGGTGGTCCGGGACTTGTTCCTGGTCCTAAGTCCTAGACCATAGCAAAATTGTCAAATTTGACAGTTTTTCAATCTCTAATCCCTCCTCATTCTTACCCAATATATTCCTAATCTTTCCACATGTTTCCAAACATGTTATAACACCTTAAACACTCATTAAACCTCTTTAATTCATTGCTCAAACTCATTATCCAATTCTTGCTCAATTCTACAATTTTCACCCAAAAATCCTGCACTTGCACACTAGTGCATTACCAACACCCTCATGACAATTTACAACCTTCTAGCAACCATTACCAATTCACTTGTTGACCATGAGCATTCATTCCTAGTCATTTGCATTTCCAATACCCAAGTCCATCCTTCATTTTGAAGGTCATACACACTAAGCCTTTTCTAGAAATTCCAAGACACTTCAATACCACATTACTACAGATTTTTGTTCAACTTAATCCAAACCTTCCACTAACCTTCTAGGGTGATTAATCAACTAAATCAATCCCTAACAACACCTAGCTAACCCTAGGTCATTCTCCACTCATAACACCACCTAAACTCCTTAGGTTTCTACCAAAATTCGTCATAACTCCTCCACAATTCTAACATGCCAAATGCTTAATTTCTCACCTAAATCAATTCCAACTAGCCATATCTCTAGTGGATTCTACCAGCGCACAAATTCCATTCCAAAATTCACCAATCAACAATATAAGCACCAATCATATTGCATGGCTCTTAGGCCCTTAAATCAGATATCAATTCACAATGTATTAAACATCATCACAATTCTCTCTCATATCTATTCAAACATTTCCAGCATAATTCTTTTGGGTTCATTCTTTCATTACCCATCCCAAAATTCCAAATGCAATTAGGACATACATTAAGGTAGTTATCTTACCTTAAGCTCACAAGTGTTTCCTTCTCACTCCTTTTCTCTTCCTCCCTTCTTCTTTCTTGAAAATAGGCCAAAGGCCATGGAGTTTCCCAACTCCAAATCAACACCCATGAGGAAATGAGAACAAGTAAAGACACTTAGACAATTAATTACTCTAGAGTACAAAAGGGGTGTTTAAAGCTCAAAATTTAGGGATTTACCTTTAAACCTAGAATTGGGTTTGGTCATGAATCAAAGGAGAGTTCCAACCACCATTTGAGGCTTGAACAAATGCTCAAACAAGGAAAGAACAAGACACCATGAGGACCCATTTTCGGTCTACCAGGATTGAAGGAAGAATGTGAGTTTTTGAGTTTTTCTTACCTTAAAACAAAGACGAGACAATCTCGCTCCATAAAATCTGATTTTCTCCTCAAATGGAGCTATACCCATGGTGGTGGACTTCAAGCTTTTGAGATTTTGAAAAGGGGGAAAGGAAGCCCTTGATGAGAGGAGTAAGAATATGTGTTTTTTTCCCATTTGGAGCCTTGTAGTGGCTTGTACAAGGGAGAGAAGTGGAGAGTGGGAAGAGGGGCTGCAAATCGCCATGGAAGGCTGGTTCAAAAATGAGAGGGAGGAGAAAGGGAGGGTGGAGCAGGCTGGGAAGGAGAAGAATGGGAGAAAGAGAGAGAAAAGGTAAATATGTACCTTTTTACTTTTCCCCTTTTGTCTTCTTTTAGCTAATTATCTAGTTTATTAATAAAGAGGGGAGAGTGCTGATCATTCTAATAAAACCGGACTCCACTGCTACTTAAGCAGGGGCGTTTTCCTCTTTTCGCAAGTACCGCTCGTTAGTTCCCAGCAGTTTTGGCACTATTCACTAACCGGGTCCGTTTTCCAGAATTTTTCTCGTTTCTTTAATTTTAATGGTTCTTAAACCTTCATTAATGTTTTATTATAGTTATATGATCAACTATAATTTTTACGAGTCCATTTGACAACATAAAGTCATGTTTCCAGTTTTCTCGAAAAAAAATGTGCTTTAAGACTCGTTTGCGTTTTTAACCCACTATGGATCCGTTTTCTTCGGGAATTGTTCCCACATACTATTTAGGCATAATTAAGCTAGGAGTCCATCTAAAACCATAATAGAGGTCACATACCTCCTATGGTTGTGTCACGCTAATTTTTACGGTTTATGCTTTTTAAAGTGTTTTCTTTTTTTCTTTTGGTTTTAATTTCTTTACCAATATTCTTTAGGCATCATTAGGCCTCAAAATATCATATTAGAATAATTTAATCACCAGATTTAAGTTCGGGGTATTTCAATCTACCCCCCTAAAGAACTTTCCCTCAAAGTTGGTGAATCTAATATTTTGGTCATTAAGACATATCATGTGCCAAGGTCATTATCTCTATATAACCTTACAGGCTCAAATCTGCCCTCCAGTGTGTACATACCCGTACAACACAAAGTAATCAACAAGCAATTAACAACTGTGTGTACCTACAGTACATCACAAACGTACATTACAGTACCATGCAAACGTGTGTACACACCAGTACAACACAAAAATTTACAACTATGCACATACCAGTGCAACACAAACAAACATCACAGTACGATTCAACCGTGTGTACATACCAGTACAACACAATCATACATAACAGTACTGTAACGACCCCAAAACCACCCTAGGAGTTAGGGACATTACACGCCGCGTATCTATTACCTAATAACGCAAGGCTCTAACATACGAAACCCAAAACCGAAGAAAAGTACACTTTTATTAACTGAAAACAGATTACAAGGTCTATCTGACATTACATGCGAAAGCCCACTTCATTACATAACAGAATCAAATTATAAAGGGCCTTAAGCCACAACTACAAATACAAAGCAAAAGACGAAGCAGATAGCAAAGAGGATCTTAAAAGGAAACTTAAACCTAGAAATCAGACGAAAATAGGGGTGAGCCAAACTATAGCTCAGCAGGTGATAAACTTCATCAGCTAAGCATGCTCAAAACATATACTGAACATAATCGTATACTAATACATAAACTTAGCAAATCAGACTGGAAGTTGTAACAGAAATCAGATAGAGAATGAAGCTTTCTCAAATCAGAGGAGTGACAGGCCAGAACCAAAGTAGAATTTGTCAAATCAAAGCAGAGAAGCAGAAACTGAGCAAATTGAACGGAAGTATTAAATCAGAACAAAGCAAATCACAAACTCAGACGTTCATATCAGAAGCTTAATCAAAATAGAGGTGGGACACTAGACACCAGCTGACACATCAGAAGGACTCACATAACCTCCTATGGATCTGAAGATCCCACAATAGAAGCCGTAGAGACAGCTATAGACCCGTCGGTCACTAAACATCCAAGGGACCCTGAGAGATAGAACAGAAGGGAACCCGAGGGAACAATAGAAGGAATTCCTGCGCAGCATGCTACGGGACAGCCAGACCCGACTATCCAAGGCTCAGAAGCTAAACATCTAGGTCCCAAAACAGAAACTTTACAAAATGACGCAGAAGCCTTTAACATAACAGAACGGAGGGACAAAGCACATCAAAAGGATCATAATCCCTTATCAAAACAAAATTCATACACTGACTAGCAAACACGAAAACCAAACAGAAGCATAGAAGCTCAAACACTCTTTTAGAGCAAATCAGAGTTCCAAGGCTTGTTGAGAACTTTCAAAATAAAGTACACATATACATGTGCTAAAACATATCAGAACAGATAGTAATCGAAAAGAGGAATCCAACGCCGCAAACGGCACTCAAGACGGAGCTAAACGAAGAAGTTATGCTAAAACAAAGGCCGGTCCGAACATACGTCCGACCTTGCATGTTCGGACCTAAATCGAGAGTCTGAAAATCTTCCGGCGTATGATGTCCGAACTTCAATGTTCGGACACATGTTCGGACATTGCGAAAACTGCAAATCACCTTCGGAAATCAGCCAGAACCAAGCCATAATCCCCAACAAAACATACATAACTTATTGTAGCAAATTAGCCAATCGAAAACACATTTCCACGGGGTTTTAACGCATCAACGCACATCAAAATCAACCAAAAACATCTCCACTAGAGAATCAACCAATCATATACAGAAAACTAATAAGAATGGAAATCCCCCGTGGTTGAACCACCCACCCGAATCCATCACCACCTACCTCACATCCGATGCTACGCAATCTCTGCGGACCCGACAATATGCTTCACTCGAATTCCTACCCGAAATCACGAACGCTCGAATCACTCGAAGAGAACCAACGCTGAAAGAAGAGCAAAGAACTTGATTGAAGAACGACATCTCACTCTCGGCATTGACGAACCCGAACAATCGACGATGAAGTCAGAACACCAGTCCAATTAATTTGCAAGATTGAGGATTGTGAAGAAGAGAGCAAGGGAGGGGAAGTTTCTGTAGAATGAGAGTTGAGGGAGGAGGAAGAAAACTGTCGAGAGGGATGATCGAGAAATAAAATGAGAGAGAATAAAAATAAGATTAGGATATCTAAAAAGAATTTAGTTTTCTAACTCTCCAACTCCTTAATTAGTAACAAGACCAAAAGGACAAGATTAACCCTCCTTCCTTCTAACTTAGGAATTATATTGTTGACGACATAATCCCTAAAATAAGATTAGAAAATTATAAAGCTCCCTTGCGAATTTGAAACTAGATGAAATAAATAGAAAAAAAAACTGGGGCATTTCAAGTACTACACAAACGGGTGTATATACCAGTACAACCCCACATACATAACAGTATAATACCAACGTGTGTACATACCAGTACAACACAAACCATTAACAACCATGCACATACCAGTGCAACACAATCTTACCTCATAGTATAATACAACTCCAATTCCAATTCATGCTAATTGCATCTATTCTACACGTGATTACTTGTGGCCATGTACAGGAGCTTCAAGAATCATTCAACCCTGATCTGATCAGCACCAGTGTTGAACTATCCTTCCACCCCAATTTCTGTTCCGTCTCCCTGATCACTAGTAAATCAAGTTCAACTTCCCACTTCAGTTTCAAACAATCAGAGAGTTTAATCATTTCCCATTTTCTATCTTTTAATCATTCTAGTCATAAAGACAAAGCAATACATCTCCAAAGGATGGAACTCAGTCCATCAATCATTCTCAATTCACCTTATAACAAATCACCTAGGAATTTCAATTCCTACTAGTTCTACATCGGTTTCATACCAAGTCATACTTCGTAATGCCAAGTCTAATCTCAAATAGACATATATCATCGGGATACTAATTCTCCCTGGAGTTTCTCTACTCCTTTTTCACTTGTATACTCACACCCGAGTTAACAAGATAAGTATATTCATATACATGGTATTTGCATCTCTTATGCGCAATAACCATAATTACACAATGCATGAATACATATGTTTATGTCACATAAGTACCAATCATCAAAACAAATTTCTTTTATGCTGCATATCGTAGTTTACGTACTTAATACATGAAACAGTATATGTAACCCTAGCACAATCCGATCTGATCCTCTATTCTACGTTACCTGGTTACGATCACAGAATTTCACAAGAGTAGAGAGAGAAGAGCCTTAGTTGGAATCGAGTGAGAGTTGATTGCCAGTGTTGCGTATCTTATTTCATGGGGGTACATCCCTATTTATAGTATTTTAGGCCTTGGTTCCATGGTGCCATCCTGTATTTTACACGTATAAGTACAGTTTTACCCCCCTTAGTACCTTTGGTTGACCACAGGCGGCCGGTCGTACTGTATTTGCTTTGTCTAAATCCTATTCTCATCCGCTGGGGACGGTCGGATGCCCTATGTGCCTCTACTTCCATCCGGCTAAAAGCGGCCGGATGCTCTATGCATCTTATTCTCATCCGGCTAGGCCGGCCGGATGCTCTCCGTGTCTGCTTAGTCTTGGCACCATTTCTTCCCTTCTCATCAGTCCCACAAGTTCTATCTTTCTGAGTTCTTGGAGAAGAAAGTAGAACTTCTGTGTCCTATGCTTGTGCTTCAGCGAATATTTTTGCGACTGCGGCCATTCTGAGGTTCTTTGGTTTGCCTATGCCTCGTCTTTTCCTTATCTCAGTCCACAAGTTATTTTTCTTCATTCTTGGAGAAAAGGAACTTCTTATTGGCCGCGTGCGAGGCTCGTTGACTCGAACTTGTTTGTACTGCTCTTTGGAGAATGCCCCCCTTCCGGCAAAGCGCTCCAAGCAAGAAGAGGGATGACCAAGCTGGTCACTCAAAGAAAAGAAGAAGCGGAATCTCCTGAACGTGCTGATGCCGGGCTGTCAGGTACATGGCATGTGAGCCCCAAGTCTGGGCGCCGTGTCTTCCTTCCCCTCACCCCTGGTTCGGGTTAGACCTTGGTTCTCACCTGGGGCGGGAGTCTGGTCATCCGACTCCTATCTGTGAGCAATTTCCTCGATTGACGGGTTACTTTTCTTTAGATCCTACTCAAGAAAACACCTGGAGGCCACAGACTTCCGTGCTGGTCCTTCGGCTGAAGAAGGTTTTGGTGCTTCGCGCTTTTTCTTGTTCTTTGCTTCTCCTCCCTTTTTTTAGTATCTTTCTAGTTTAACTGTCTGATTATTGCGGCAACCCCTGCTCCTGTCAAGAAAAGACTAAAAAGAAAACACATCAAAGCCGAAGGCCGCACAGCCAGGATATCCAGAGAAAAACAACATGTGGTGATCTTGAGGCCTCGGGATCATTCTCCATTGATGTTGCTGCGGCCATGGATGTGGCAAGGGATAGAGCAATGGAGTATCGTCAGGTGCCGGAGGATCCTGAGCTCGGAGTAAGCAGAGAGAGGACTACATAGCTTCTTCTTCTTCCTCCCCTCCTCCTCCTGCTCAGTACCTTCCGATGAATCCGGCTTTGAGGAGTTTTTGGACTTCGGCTCGTGCAGCAAATCTCTTTCCTCTCCTATCACCCTTTTTCTTTGCCTGACCGCCGGATGCTTAGGTCTACTCTGAGCTCATGCCGGATAACGCTTGGGTCTATTCCAGGCCTCGTCCGTGCTCCAGCGAATGTTACCCTTCTTTTTTCCAGGAACCTCATTAAGTGGTTTGCTCTCCACTGTCAAACGCATTGTCCTATCTTAAAATTTAGAAGGGTCAGATTTTAAATGTACCTCTCTGGGGGGATCTTGGGTTTTTGGACATCCCTCCTTTTCTTGACTTGGCCCTGAGGAAGAAGGTAACTTTCCTTTGAACTCCTTGTCCGATCCCACAGTCTTAACCACTCCTCACTAGGAAGGTTGTCCATAATGCGGACTTCCACACATCCGGGCCATTTTTTGGCTTCCTCTTATCGTAACTACCTTCCCGCTTGAGGTTAAGTATTTCATTTTAGTGATGAGTGCTGTGGATGGCTTTGAAAGCATTGATTCATGGCCTTCCAAGGTACCATGTTATAATCAAAAGACCTGGCACAATAAAACCGTGAGTCTCTCTGTCTTTCTTACATCTCCTTGACCCCCTTGACAGGGTCCTTGTTAAATCTATACTGCCGGAAGACGTGGTAGAGACACCTCCCAGCAATCCTCCTAGAACCGCCGAATAGGGCTTGATCCGGTCCTCAGGCACCTCCAACTTCCTAACCACTTCGGCTGATATGACATTTGCTCCGGCCCCAACTATCGATTAGAAATTCCCTCCATCATCCGATCATTTACTTGTGTCACGAATGACAAGGGGAGGCCTTGTGTGGGTATAGGACTCCATCTTCATCTTCGTCGGAGAAGAAAATTGGAGAAAGCTTTCTTTTTTGGCGATTTTCCTCTCCGGGAGCTCCTAGTACTTGATGAATGTGCCTTTTTCTTTCATTAGGGGTTAGTGGTCCTACCTCTGAAAAAAGTCTGTTATCATTCCTACTGACTTGCCAGGATCAGCCTGGGGTGAACCTCTTCCTCTTGTCGCCCCACGAGGTCGTTCTGGGCACCGCTCTGCTGACCGCCTTATTGCCTTTGGTGCCCGGTGATTGCTTTCTCCTCCTCTTATTTTCCTCAATGATTCGAAGCTCTTTAGCCAAGGTAGCACAGTTTACAGTTCGGTGGCTGCGGTTTCCGTGGTACTTCGCAAAAGCGAACGGAATTTCCCCCTGCGCGGCTTCTCCTTGGCTTGATGAAGGTATCCTTCTCTTACTGCAGCAGCATATTTCCCGGGGCGATGTAGACAATGGTCCTTGCCCCCTGATGTTTGTCCCCCTGGAGGAAGATCCGCAGTTGACTTGCCATAATATGGCTTGTACCTTGACTCCTCCTCTTCCGGCATTTCCTCCATGCCCTTCCTTCTTTTCTGGTATCCCTGCGATCTTGAACTATCTACTAGCTCCTTTAGCCTTGTTTTCTGCTATCTCAGATTTCAAAAAAATCATGGATCATTTCAATCTAATTCTCCATGAGTTTTGCGGTGCTTTTGTCGCGATCTTGCCAGCGAGCCAAGGCTGAGCTAGAGACCGTTACCAAAGGCCTTAATCAAGATTTTTCTGTCGATATCGCGATTCTGTGACCTTCTTATGGAAGCGCTCACTGTACACCTTCACGTTTCTCCTTTTCGCTGCTTACGTCCATCTTCTATTGTTTCTTTTTTAACACTCTTTTACTTGCAGCGAAGTATTGCTGGAATTCTTCGGTCAGCTTTTGAAAGCTTGTGATGACTGCGGCGGTCTCGTGGAGATCCATCCAACCTCTCTTCGAAAGCGTTCCAGGCAATAAATTGCAGAGATCGAGGGAGCTGATCCCCTGAGTGTTCATGGCAAACATGAACTTCTTAATATGTTGGGCAGGGTCTCCAGTCCCACATATTTCTCGATCGCCGGAGCAACGAATGCGGCGGGAGTTTTGTTTTTCTTATCCGCTCCGAGAGGGGTACAAGCTCATGTCTATCTGATCAACTTCTTCCATTTTCGTTCACTACGACTGAATTATGCTTCCTATCCTTAATTTCCTCACCATTACTGCCTCAGAATCCTTATTTCTCATGCTCTATGGCCTCAGTCATTTCATCCCATCTTTTTCTGATACTCCTCGTCCTTTGCATTAACTCCTGTTGCAGTTTCGTTTCCCTCTACAATTTTTTCGTCATGGATCGACTAATCCCGTTTAGCATGTCCTCGAGACTTTTTTGAGATGACCTCTGCGCTCTCCGAACTCGTTTCTTCTTCTTTCAGAACGGTTGTTGTTCTCGGTGGCGTTCTTCGGTATTTTCTTTATCTTGGAGCCATTTCTTCTCGTGTTCAGATCCTGCAAAAAATGTCATTAGTTGTTTCGGGATTTCCACTACAAATCGTCACACAGATTACTTCCTGTTCAAGTGGTCCTCGTGGTTGCTTCTTGTTGTTTCGTTTCCCCACAGATGGCACCGAAATGAAACAGTATATGTGAAATACCCCAAACTAATAAAATAGGATTAAATATTTAATCACATTGATTAAGGCCTAAGCATGCCTTAAAAGTCAACTGAGAACAGTGGTCAACACAAAGCAAGTTGTTGCACCTTTGACTGTTTAGGGTAAATAAATACCCAAATGAACTTATTAGGACCTAAAACCTTGTCCTAGCATAGTAATACATTACTAAACATATTACAATTGTTGGACTACACTCCAACACAATGAACAAGCACTTTCATGCTTCAAGGTCAAGTAGAGCAAAAATGTGCTCTAAGAAAACCTTAAAGGTCTATTAACCTAATAAAGAGCTAATTGACTTAATTATACTACAACATACCTTGAAATTTAAAGGTATATTTACAAAGAGAAATTATTTGATTAAGCGATGTGTAACGTGTAATATACGTCATTACATGAAATAATGACATCAAATTAAGATGTTGAAGTATAGTGGTTAAAAACATATTAACTCAATCTAGGAGGATTTATAAACATATAAATCAAATAAAAAAAATCAACTTACGCTATATCGGCTCATTATCTTACAAATCAGAAATTAATAAGGCCCAATATAAACCTAAAATTGGAGCCTCCTTACCAGCCCAACTTCCTTATTATCTAGAATTACTAATTTCCTCTTTATTATTTTGAAACTCTAACTGGCGTGAGGACATACAAACTAGCGCATCTATATATTCTTCTTTTTTTTTCAATTCCTTAACTGGCGTTTCTCAAGCTCTACGTCTGCTCTATTTTTGCAACCCTAGATGAATACATAGTTGCCGTCCCTCCATCTCTCACCCCTTTCATTCTAGAACTCAAACCAGTAAATCTAGAACGTGCGGTCTTCATTCTCTCCCGGTGTAGCACCTCTCTTATCTTCCTCTCTGAAATTGTAACAGTCGAACAAGGAGCCTCCTTCCATTCTCTTCTTGTTTGCAGTGCTATATTTTGCACGCCAGGTTGAACCTTGAGCAAAGAATTTTTCAGGGATGAAACCAAGGTAAGGTCTCTTCTAATTTCCCTTCAGATCTGTTCGTTCTAGACCAGAAATCAAAATGAACCCACCCTTACTTCTACATTTCATCCTTGCAAGTTGTTAAACTGAAATCTGGGTGAAGGTATAGGTGGTGCTTCGTTTTAATCCAACCGAAATGATTTGAGCTCTATCTTTGATGTGGATTCGGGCAAGAATAGGATGCTGTGTGGTTTCATCTTCAGGACCAAAAATAAAATAAAATCAGAAGGTATGCTCACCCTTCAGCTCGAACCAGATTCATGGCGTAAAGTTTTAAACGCCATAAAACAATTCCTAAACTAACATATTCCTTCTGAAGGTAGTGATGGTGTTCCCTTGCGTTCAAGCGGCAGGCAGTGGTGAGGCTTTGTTCCTCTGCTCAAGTTTGTTTTTGAATTCTCTTAACTCAAATTCCCTTCTATAATACTTTGCTCTGCTTCCTTGTTTCACATGTGGAAAATCTGGCAGAAAAGGTAGTTTGGCTAAACTTAAAATGGCTCCCTTAATCTGCCTGTAATCAAGAATTAATTAATATAAACTGTGAGTGATGATCGATGGCTTTAGGATATCGTTGGTATCATCATAATTTGTTACGGTTGAAGTTCAGTCAAAATAAAGCTATGTAATAGCTATTAGATTAATGGGAAACATGAGTATAAGATGGAACCGGGGGAAAGATTAATTGTTAATCATCAATGGTTAAATAAGTAATAGGTTAAATAAATCTGGTGCATTGTGCATTTTGTGCGTGAGTGATCAAGTGTAGAACGAAAAAAAAAAACAAATATTGTTTAGTGATAATTGATGAGTTAAATAAGTAGTCATGGATAAGTAGTTAAACATAGCTCTGTTAAAGAAAAGTATAAGTTTACGTATTAATTATGCAGCTTCTGGTGATTGGTAATTTAGAGTTTTGGGTAAATATGAGAGATAATCTGAAATATGGATAATCTGAGGCCAAGTAGTTTAGAAATAAACATATATCAGACTTAATGGTAAAGTCAATAATTATGGGTGTTTTCACGTGATTTTGGCTACTGTGTGATATTGTGGTGGTTGGTGAATTTTGGTAATTTCAGCAGTGTTTAAGGATTATGTTAATTTGGAGGGTTGTTGCTAATTTAACAAACTGCATAAGCTAGTGCTATGTAACCGAAGTATAATGGATTATAAAGCTTAGATTTCAACTATAAATAAGTTGGATTAAAAGAAATAATAAATAAGGAATTAGTAGTTTATAATGAGCTGTAAATGGTAAAAAGGGTTAGATATTAAGTTGTTAAATTAGTGTTCTAAAATCTGATTGGGCTCTAAAGGAGGCGGAAAAAAAAACCTTGGGTTTGATATTTTTTTTAAGGTAGGCTAAATAAAAGTTACAATTCATGTACTTAGAAGAATGAAATGACATTAGACTTTATATTTTGGATAGGAAGTTTAAAAATAAAGCTTTAGACCAATGATACATTTGGGAAATATAAATTAAGCCGAGAGATGAGATATTAATACCTTGGTCAAATTATCTAGAACAAGCTAGTTATATATACAACAATATTGCTCGGTTCGTTACAATTGTATATATACTGTAAGGCATTAGTACTTTGGGATTTGCAGCATCACAGATATTATAGGATGATAAACATTTATATATATACTTATATGTATATAGTTGGTAAATTAAACTAAGCATATGGTTGGAAATGATATAAGTGTTACATTAATCATAAAGTATCAATATTCATTGAGGTGGAAATAAATACAAGTTAAGAAATTTTATAATCTCCATAAACAATGTGAATATTTGGTAACTAGTGGAATTATAAAATAATGTGTGGAATTTAATAAACTTTAGAGCTTTGTATAATGTATGATGTAACATTATTATATTAAGAGCATAGCCTTGATATTGGTTTGTGAAGGATAACACGAATAAGAGAATTAAGTGTTTTATATGAAGTGATAAGGAATATCATTTATATAATAAATTTTATAATTCATATAGACTTATATGAATATATGAAGTGTGGAGAAATATGTAATACGATGGGGAAATCATATAAAGCGAGGTAAAGTATGATATAAAGTGGAGGACTTAATTGTACAACATTAGTCTTAATAACTAATGTAAAAGGATTGAACCAACAAATGAATTATATAATTCAAGGATTATAATATGAATTATATAAACTTGTTGACTTGGATACATTGACCAAGTCAACCCAAATTGACCAAGTCAACTTAACTAACCAAAGGAGATCAAGTTGGCCAACTCATAACCTAAATGAGAGTTTAACAGTTTGATAAACTATGAGGTCGATTATAACATATAGTAATAAAATATATGGTTATATATATATATATACAAGAGTAATATCCTATGATTTGATGGGATATGATATGGATTAAATCCCAAGTAGTAAGATGATACTATATATTATTTACAACATAAATAAGGTATGGTTCAAACTAATCCTGAATATACTTGAAAACCAAGTAAAAATGAGAACCGACTACGGGATTAATCACGGGGTTAATGCTGAGGGGATTAGTGGTTATTTGGAATACTGAACCAATTGAATTATAGTAAATTAATACTTAGTGATATGTTCCAGAGGTGCGAGCTAGGAGTTACGAGCTACGAGCATCGTGAGTGCTAGAGGCTACGCGGGAATTATCACGTGAGCGTTCGATGGTGTACGGTATGTTATTTATGTGGCTTGATTGTCTCTGAGGATTTCCTCAGTTCAGACATTGTGTGAAAATCTGTGATAAGATTGAATGTCTGCTTGTGTGAATTAATATGCTTGAGTTGTGTATTAATGATGCTTTATTATTACTGTTGTACGATAACAGTACCGTTCGTATATATGAACATATTATAAAACGAACTAGCGGCAATGATGCTATCTTATATGTGTAATATAAGGAACGTAAGTAAAACGTTGTAGCATTAGGATAATAAGATATAAAATATCGAGACTTATACGGAGCATTGGCCTCTTTAACGCCGCTCTCGTATCTAGCACTGGATCCCGAGTCGACATACTCAGGATTGGACTACGACCTTAGTCTGCTGTGTTAGAAAAAAAGGTAAAACGATGCGATGGTATAGATAAGTTTATCAAGAGGATGTGGCTCTTGCTGTGAACTGTGATCCATTAACGATACTAGGATACCGTGTGGTAACCGTAAGTATCTGGATAAATTCCCAACGAACAAGATTGTTCGTAGGTCGGAGACTCTACCGCTGGAGTGGCTACTGCCGTGGGTGACCCGCCATAGGAGATGGGTAACTTAGAGACACGTCGTTTAACGAGACGTTGTCATCAGGCATGACTGAACAATTACAAACGACTATTAGCTCGTACATTAGGCGAACATTATTTGGGGTATGCCAAAGACGGGAAATTATACTTGTTTATAAGCCTCGTTGTTCGCCTTGTTGCTCAGTGGTTATGCTTTGTAATTATGTGTGGTATGTTGGTGGATTTGTTTGAACGAGCCATTGTGCTCATATTGTGTGTTGTGAACTGGTTGAGTCGACCGTACTCATGTGTAGTGGTGGATTGTTTGGTCGAGTGAGTCGCCGTACTCAATGAATCTATCAAGTGTTTGTTGGAATGGAGTCTCTGTACTCATATAAGCGTTGTAACTTTCAGTGGTTTATTACGATGCGATGTGTGAAGCCGGGGGCTTGTTTGTTATTTGAGTTTACTGCAATATATATTGTTGCTTTACAGTTTTAACATTAAACTACTTGCATGAAAATGATTTGCATGCTCTCGACCAATTAACTGAGGGTCGAGGGGGCATGACAGTCATGTAGTAACATACTCAGCAGGGGCTGATTCCATACCACAAACAACCATTTTTGCAGGTATGCAGCTTCCGGTGTCGACAAAGAGAGGGACGCGCTGGGTAGTTTAATTACAGTTGTTTTAATATGCACTGTTGCATTTTGATACGAACTTAGAAACGTGTATAGGATTGGGATACTTAGAATGCTCACTGTGAATGTATTTTATATTGGTTGGGAAGGATAGATCTATCTCTTGTTGTCACTGTGGGAAATTGTTTCGTATTTAAGAATATATCAGTAAGCACGTTATTACTCGTATGGGCGAGTAAGAACGGTGACACCAGTAGTACAATTGTTGAGATTACCGCTGCGATTATAATGTTAAGTAAGATAGTTAGGAGCCGATTAGAGTAGGGGTGTTACAAAAGTGGTATCAGAGCGGAGTACCGCTCTGATGACAAGAGATAGTAGGATTTATAGTGAGCATAGGTTTTGGGAATACGGGAAACGTTGTGAGGATACGTGACCTTGCGGGGTTGATGCAATGCTCAAGGCTTGCACACCATAGCCGTGGAGGCACTTCAATATTAAAACCGAGACTACGGTATTAGACCGAGTAAAGGTATAACCCGTCCTCTTGACATATGTCAGGGAGAGGTCTGGGTAACAGTACTAAGGAAGAACACGGGCAGCGGAAGGTGGTGAGGGTCCAACAACCCCAAGTAACGCGAAGACTGTATGAAACACTCGCACTTGATGGGAGCATCCCGGGAAACTTGCAATGGTACCCCACCCGCCGCAGCCCGTACCTCGAGTACTATCTAGTGACACAAGAAATGAAAAGCGCCACGGAGATAACTCTCCTGATCGGGAAGACCCGATGTGGATGCTATGGAATTATGTTAAATGTAGAATAAGACTTGTGTTTTGGTGTAATGTTTAGGACCGGGGTCCTGGTAATGACGTAATGTCTACCATACGAGGATGAGATAATATAAACCAAGGTTGAGGAGATTCCGTAGGACTAATGGGGCTACTTGCTATAAGCAAGGCGACCCTGTCTTACATCCAGGAAAGCACCGATGGTGCGCTTGGGGGAAAAGAGGTAGAAACGAGTAATGATTAGTTTATGAGATATGTAACAGACGGAAGGAATTACCTTTAGAAGTCTCACCCGAAGCGAGTAACTCTAAAACCATGCAACACTGAAGGTTCAAGATGGCCCGACGTGCATGAGGAGAGATCATGAGAACTGTAGAAACAAGAACTCGCTAAGTCGCTATCATGCAACGCCTCGTGAGGAAAGTAAGACCTTACTACCACGGTAAACTTGTGGAACGAGTGCGGGAGTGAGACTGTATAATTTGAATAAGAACTTTTGGCTAGAACAGGAACCGATTAGGGAATAGCACTGCACTGACACACCGTACCGGTGGCTCAGTCTGCATGGCGCACTTGCCACTGCAAGTGCCACATTAACCAAAGTATTAAATTTCAACCTGCCTTGCGCACTTGCTACAGCAAGTGCAGCAACGGTAAACTAACCCTAAAAGACCGAGTGGTCCAGGCAGTTACCAATAAGCACTAAACTTTTATGTGAGTCCGTAATACAATGTGAAGTGGGACATAGCCTTCTTATAGGCAGGGTACGAAACCCTTGGGTTGGAGGTCGATAAAACCTCGGGAAGACCTAACCGGTCTGACCATTAAACCTGAAAATAATACACCATTTAGTAGAGTAAGGGAAGGGGAGTAAATGAGAATAACGGTAATTAGTGCTTACAAGCCTAACCCCAGTGCCGGTATGGACATTAAACAACAATCATCACCGGTGGGGAGTGTCGAGTCTTCAGGACCAGCATAACCATATTTAGGAGTCGCGACACTTGTGATTAAACCACTACCATTGAACATTGCTAGAGGGCAAGAAGTGAGCTATATAAGCCAAGACTCTAAATAAAACCTATCCGATTGAGTGGATGAGAATAATAGACGAGTATCGTTATAACAAACTATTTTGGTTGTTAAAAAAAACAATTTAATAGACATGAGCGTGCAATAAAAGGGCCGATGATATGCCACACCTCACATACCGGGGGTGTTGTTAATCCATTAAGCTGCTAAACTTCCGTACGGAGGGCAGTGGATAAGGACTACACAATGGAGAGCGATGATTAGAGGAACTCATTAAGTTGTGGGTATCCAATTGTAACCTGAGGAGAAAGTATTAGAACCAACTAGGATTAAATTAAATAGTAAGACCAACAATCGTTTAATTATCAGAGTAAGCATTGTACCTGAACAAAGGTGATGAATCACAAATGCTGATTAATATCAAGCTAAAAGGGACTACCATAAGGCAGGAGAAACACGAGGTGTCAACCCTTGTCATGGAGTCCATATTACAATAGAGGGTGTAACCCAATGGATTGGGTGGAGTTTTAGAACTGAAAACTCATATCTGAAGGTGTTAAAACCTAGGAGTGAACGGGATAGATAATAGGTAGTTACTGATCCCCAATCACAGATACCAGTTGACGAGCATGTGGAAAACAGTATTATGGCGATAAGTCGTAAACACCTATCTTAGAGAAGGTGAGGGAAATACAGATTAATAAAGGAAACCATAGAACCTAGTATTAGAGCCATTCTCACATTAAAGGTTAAGAATTGGCAGCATAGTTACTTAAACATAAATTACCGGGACTAAGAGTACGATAATCACTGGGTACGAACACTACGAGTGCACTAAACGAGACATGGGACGACCACACTCCTAGGAGCTTGTGGGCCTGACGAAACTTACATTGAGTTAATTGGGTAAGTAGTAATGTATCAGTATGGTACCCCATGTATGTAAACGAGTAGTGTGAGGACCCAGGGGGTAGTCAACTTTGTGTCTGAGTCAGTGAATGGAGTCATGACTAGGTAAACCATGAATTGACGAGAGAGATCTCAGTCAAACCAACTAGGTTAGGGGAAATCAAGGATAGCTTGATAATAAAATGATATAAGGACGCAACTCCATAGTGGATGAGTTAGAATACAAGTTTTGAGGATTTTAGTAAACGAGGAAACCAAGGCCAATTTAAGGGTAATGGCAAGTTGAACCTATGAATGAGAAGAGAAATTGTAGTATCTAAGGAAGTTATATTAGAGAAACCTTTGTGATATTAGATGCTACCCAAAAAGGGGGCACAGACAGAGTTATACCATGCGCTGAGGGCGCTGTGATGATGCCGCATTAAATAATAATAACCACATGCTCAAGCCAGAAAAACGTTAGTATGTTAGTACCAATTAGGGTCGAACAGAAAACGAATGCCAAGCTAAAGCCCATCGTATTGTATATTTACAACAGACGAAGGGCAAAAGCGAGCATTATAAGAGATACTCTAAGCTGGAGATTAAATACTCCATGCAAACCACAATGGCGGATAACCGTCCAATCGACTGGTACATGGTGCGCAACAAAGCGACCATTATAATAACTGTTAACTGAATTATGTTGCTGAGAATCAGGAAGTGGAAGATCAGAAAGGCAAATGGATTCCCCTAATTGAGAAGAGGGATGAACCATATGTGTGGGTACTAAAATACCAACACACGAGGGATACGAGTTCACACCAGTAAAAGAGGACCTATAAGGTACCTAAGGAATGAACCCATCTCAGAAGGAAATAACTTGGGGTCATGAGGCGCCAGTTAGTTGCGCATATCAGACTCGCCTTGAGATTTCAGACACGACTACTACGAGCACTAGGTGCTAGAGCATAGCTCGACAACCCTTACACCGAAGGTTAGTTCGGTAGAGTGGCATGAACTCTTGGGAATATACCATGAGCATGTATAGAATTCAGGAAGACTGAGTAGAATAACCAGTTGAAATAATTAGCGTGTGTAATGATGATACCACGCAGCGATATAGTTTCCTCCATGACCATAATTATGGAAGACCGTGTAGAAAACACCGTCACGTGGAGTAGAAACCGGCACGAAGCTGCTACTTAAAAGGGTAACTTAACCTAAAGTAGTTGGGCATACTACTTGCAGAGCGAGTGGGCCCATAGCACATAGGTTAGACATACCAAACAGATTTGGGAAAACAAACGATGTGCTTACATCTCCCGATCAAACCATACATGAACATACATACACCTAACCGACATCGGTAGTATAGCCAGAGTGGCTAGAGCCCGACCCGAGAAGAAAAAGGGCAATGTATACGTAGCACATTAGTGCACGAATATTCCATATGAGTGGAACATCTTGTACTTATTACTTCAAGATGACATATTCGTAGATTACGCGGGCGTAATCCTTTTAAGGGGGGTAGAGCGATTGTGCACGCTTAAAATATACTGTACGTAAGAGTACGTAGCGCATAGTACACATGCTGCAACTATTATTGTACGTAGAGTACAAGTATTATGACTGTGTTATATTACTTGAGGTAATATTGTGATGTACTATGTGTATAAATATATATATATTTTAGTTCGCATTCTTGTGGCGAATAGAAAGGGAGAACAGATAAAGTGTTCTTATCCTAATCCCGATTATTTATGCAAACGTTGCGAACATTAAACACATAAACGCCTAACTTGTTATCTCCGGTTGAGAGTTCAAGTAGGTCTATCTGGTAACTCCGATGGGAGATTTCAAATAGAAGGAGTAGAAAGCTCCATACTATATGATTCATGACTCGGTATAACCGATTATTGGAATGCGATGAGTGAATCGGCATGAGACCGATGTGTAACCTAGTGGAGGTAAAACCTCTAGGAGTTGTATGAATAATTATAAATTGAAAGAACTTGGTACATGGTTGGGATACATGATCCTATATGCCAATGACTAGATTAATTACACTAGTTGACTTGTGTATCTATAGAACACAAGGTGGCAAATATCAAGAGGAAACAAGATTAGAAGTGAATAAAAATTGATTGATTGAAATTGACGTGAGAAGTTGAACTTGATCCTGGTCCGATCAAGTGAAACCGAACACAAATTAAGGTGAGAGATAGTTCAACACTGACGCTGACCACGTCGGGGTTGAATGACTCTCGAAACTTCCTACAAGTGGACACAAATATGAATAGAAATTGGAATTTAGGGCGTCACTCGAAGAGCCGTGGACCGTGGAGTCCTTCGTCATTATACCGGTGTGTCTGCGAGTGACATCACCCAAAGAGCCGTGGACCGCAGAGCCCTTTGTCATTAGACCGGTGTGTCTGCGGGTGATTAAGGAAATTAGGTGTTACTGTCCGAGGAGCCGTGGACCGCAGTGTCCTTCGTTATTAAACCGGTGTGTCCACGGGTAGTAGACATTGGTTAGCATGGGGTTGGGGACCGTCAAGTCCTGGTCTTTATGACTGCTTCCCTGTGATTTTCCATCGTTAAATATATGCACACACATACACGCGGAGTGATGTAGAGGTATCCTCGCGAGATACTGGCATATGAATAGGGGTGCGTGGAGTACCCCTTGTGAGACACCTTTGAGTACTTTATTGAGTTTTGCACCTTGTCTAGTGCTGTGTACCATGAGTTTTGCACCTTGTCTAGTGCTGTGTACCATGAGTTTTGCACCTTGTTTAGTGCTGTTTATAAATGAACGTGTCATGATTATTGACTATATGGAATGAGATGGATGCTGTATCCAACGTGATACATAAAGACTAGGTTTGAACGTAGTGGAATGTACTCCCTAGTGATGATCTGTCTGTGATTACTTAGTGGAACTTGATTCCTTAGGTGAACTGTAGATGGGTAAGGACTTCGGGACGAAGTCTTTTAAGGGGGGTAGACTGAAATACCCCAAACTAATAAAATATGGATTAAATATTTAATCACATTGATTAAGGCCTAAGCATGCCTTAAAAGTCAACTGAGAACAACAGTGGTCAACACAAAGCAAGTTGTTGCACCCTTTGACTGTTTAGGGTAAATAAATACCCAAATGAACTTATTAGGACCTAAAACCTTGTCCTCAGCATAGTAATACATTACTAAACATATTACAATTGTTGGACTACACTCCAACACAATGAACAAGCACTTTCATGCTTCAAGGTCAAGTAGAGCAAAAATGTGCTCTAAGAAAACCTTAAAGGTCTATTAACCTTAATAAAGAGCTAATTGACTTAATTATACTAAACATACCTTGAAATTTAAGGTATATTTACAAAGAGAAATTATTTGATTAAGCGATGTGTAACGTGTAATATACGTCATTACATGAAATAATGACATCAAATTAAGATGTTGAAGTATAGTGGTTAAAAACATATTAACTCAATCTAGGAGGATTTATAAACATATAAATCAAATAAAAAAAATCAACTTACGCTATATCGGCTCATTATCTTACAAATCAGAAATTAATAAGGCCCAATATAAACCTAAAATTGGAGCCTCCTTACCAGCCCAACTTCCTTATTATCTAGAATTACTAATTTCCTCTTTTATTATTTTGAAACTCTAACTGGCGTGAGGACATACAAACTAGCGCATCTATATACTTCTTTTTTTTTCAATTCCTTAACTGGCGTTTCTCAAGCTCTACGCTGCTCTATTTTTGCAACCCTAGATGACATACTTGCCGTCCCTCCATCTCTCACCCCTTTCATTCTAGAACTCAAACCAGTAAATCTAGAACGTGCGGTCTTCATTCTCTCCCGGTGTAGCACCTCTCTTATCTTCCTCTCTGAAATTGTAACAGTCGAACAAGGAGCCTCCTTCCATTCTCTTCTTGTTCGCAGTGCTATATTTTGCACGCCAGGTTGAACCTTGAGCAAAGAATTTTTCAGGGATGAAACCAAGGTAAGGTCTCTTCTAATTTCCCTTCAGATCTGTTCGTTCTAGACCAGAAATCAAAATGAACCCACCCTTACTTCTACATTTCATCCTTGCAAGTTGTTAAACTGAAATCTGGGTGAAGGTATAGGTGGTGCTTCGTTTTAATCCAACCGAAATGATTTGAGCTCTATCTTTGATGTGGATTCGGGCAAGAATAGGATGCTGTGTGGTTTCATCTTCAGGACCAAAAATAAAATAAAATCAGAAGGTATGCTCACCCTTCAGCTCGAACCAGATTCATGGCGTAAAGTTTTAAACGCCATAAAACAATTCCTAAACTAACATATTCCTTCTGAAGGTAGTGATGGTGTTCCCTTGCGTTCAAGCGGCAGGCAGTGGTGAGGCTTTGTTCCTCTGCTCAAGTTTGTTTTTGAATTCTCTTAACTCAAATTCCCTTCTATAATACTTTGCTCTGCTTCCTTGTTTTCACATGTGGAAAATCTGGCAGAAAAGGTAGTTTAGGCTAAACTTAAAATGGCTCCCTTAATCTGCCTGTCAAGAGGAAAGATAAACTGTGAGTGATGATCGATGGCTTTAGGATATCGTTGGTATCATCATAATTTGTTACGGTTGAAGTTCAGTCAAAATAAAGCTATGTAATAGCTATTAGATTAATGGGAAACATGAGTATAAGATGGAACCGGGGGAAAGATTAATTGTTAATCATCAATGGTTAAATAAGTAATAGGTTAAATAAATCTGGTGCATTGTGCATTTTGTGCGTGAGTGATCAAGTGTAGAACGAAAAAAAAAACAAATATTGTTTAGTGATAATTGATGAGTTAAATAAGTAGTCATGGATAAGTAGTTAAACATAGCTCTGTTAAAGAAAAGTATAAGTTTACGTATTAATTATGCATTCTGGTGATTGGTAATTTAGAGTTTTGGGTAAATATGAGAGATAATCTGAAATATGGATAATCTGAGGCCAAGTAGTTTAGAAATAAACATATATCAGACTTAATGGTAAAGTCAATAATTATGGGTGTTTTCACGTGATTTTGGCTACTGTGTGATATTGTGGTGGTTGGTGAATTTTGGTAATTTCAGCAGTGTTTAAGGATTATGTTAATTTGGAGGGTTGTTGCTAATTTAACAAACTGCATAAGCTAGTGCTATGTAACCGAAGTATAATGGATTATAAAGCTTAGATTTCAACTATAAAATAAGTTGGATTAAAAGAAATAATAAATAAGGAATTAGTAGTTTATAATGAGCTGTAAATGGTAAAAAGGGTTAGATATTAAGTTGTTAAATTAGTGTTCTAAAATCTGATTGGGCTCTAAAGGAGGCGGAAAAAAAAACCTTGGGTTTGATATTTTTTTAAGGTAGGCTAAATAAAAGTTACAATTCATGTACTTAGAAGAATGAAATGACATTAGACTTTATATTTTGGATAGGAAGTTTAAAAATAAAGCTTTAGACCAATGATACATTTGGGAAATATAAATTAAGCCGAGAGATGAGATATTAATACCTTGGTCAAATTATCTAGAACAAGCTAGTTATATATACAACAATATTGCTCGGTTCGTTACAATTGTATATATACTGTAAGGCATTAGTACTTTGGGATTTGCAGCATCACAGATATTATAGGATGATAAACATTTATATTATATACTTATATGTATATAGTTGGTAAATTAAACTAAGCATATGGTTGGAAATGATATAAGTGTTACATTAATCATAAAGTATCAATATTCATTGAGGTGGAAATAAATACAAGTTAAGAAATTTTATAATCTCCATAAACAATGTGAATATTTGGTAACTAGTGGAATTATAAAATAATGTGTGGAATTTAATAAACTTTAGAGCTTTGTATAATGTATGATGTAACATTATATATTTAAGAGCATAGCCTTGATATTGGTTTGTGAAGGATAACACGAATAAGAGAATTAAGTGTTTTATATGAAGTGATAAGGAATATCATTTATATAATAAATTTTATAATTCATATAGACTTATATGAATATATGAAGTGTGGAGAAATATGTAATACGATGGGGAAATCATATAAAGCGAGGTAAAGTATGATATAAAGTGGAGGACTTAATTGTACAACATTAGTCTTAATAACTAATGTAAAGGATTGAACCAACAAATGAATTATATAATTCAAGGATTATAATATGAATTATATAAACTTGTTGACTTGGATACATTGACCAAGTCAACCCAAATTGACCAAGTCAACTTAACTGACCAAAGGAGATCAAGTTGGCCAACTCATAACCTAAATGAGAGTTTAACAGTTTGATAAAACTATGAGGTCGATTATAACATATAGTAAAAAATATATGGTTATATATATATACAAGAGTAATATCCTATGATTAGATGGGATATGATATGGATTAAATCCCAAGTAGTAAGATGATACTATATATTATTTACAACATAAATAAGGTATGGTTCAAACTAATCCTGAATATACTTGAAAACCAAGTAAAAATGAGAACCGACTACGGGATTAATCACGGGGTTAATGCTGAGGGGATTAGTGGTTATTTGGAATACTGAACCAATTGAATTATAGTAAATTAATACTTAGTGATATGTTCCAGAGGTGCGAGCTAGGAGTTACGAGCTACGAGCATCGTGAGTGCTAGAGGCTACGCGGGAATTGTCACGTGAGCGTTCGATGGTGTACGGTATGTTATTTATGTGGCTTGATTGTCTCTGAGGATTTCCTCAGTTCAGACATTGTGTGAAAATCTGTGATAAGATTGAATGTCTTCTTGTGTGAATTAATATGCTTGAGTTGTGTATTAATGCTGCTTTATTATTACTGTTGTACGATAACAGTAACGTTCGTATATATGAACATATTATAAAACGAACTAGCGGCAATGATGCTATCTTATATGTGTAATATAAGGAACGTAAGTAAAACGTTGTAGCATTAGGATAATAAGATATATAAAATATCCGAGACTTATATACGGAGCATTGGCCTCTTTAACGCCGCTCTCGTATCTAGCACTGGATCCCGAGTCGACATACTCAGGATTGGACTACGACCTTAGTCTGCTGTGTTAGAAAAAAGGTAAAACGATGCGATGGTATAGATAAGTTTATCAAGAGGATGTGGCTCTTGCTGTGAACTGTGATCCATTAACGATACTAGGATACCGTGTGGTAACCGTAAGTATCTGGATAAATTCCCAACGAACTGCAAATTGTTCGTAGGTCGGAGACTCTACCGCTGGAGTGGCTACTGCCGTGGGTGACCCGCCATAGGAGATGGGTAACTTAGAGACACGTCGTTTTAACGAGACGTTGTCATCAGGCATGACTAAACAATTACAAACGACTATATTAGCTCGTACATTAGGCGAACATTATTTGGGCTTGTATGCCAAAGACGGGAAATTATACTTGTTTATAAGCCTCGTTGTCTCGCCTTGTTGCTCAGTGGTTATGCTTTGTAATTATGTGTGGTATGTTGGTGGATTTGTTTGAACGAGCCATTGTGCTCATATTGTGTGTTGTGAACTGGTTGAGTCGAGTCGTACTCATGTGTAGGGTGGTGGATTGTTTGGTCGAGTGAGTCGCCGTACTCAATTATGATCTATCAAGTGTTTGTTGGAATGGAGTCTCTGTACTCATATAAGCGTTGTAACGTTTTCAGTGGTTTATTACGATGCAATGTGTGGAAGCCGGGGGCTTGTTTGTTATTTGAGTTTACTGCAATATATATTGTTGCTTTACAGTTTTAACATTAAACTACTTGCATGAAAATGATTTGCATGCTCTCGACCAATTAACTGAGGGTCTGAGGGGGCATGACAGTCATGTAGTAACATACTCAGCAGGGGCTGATTCCATACCACAAACAACCATTTTTGCAGGTATGCAGCTTCCGGTGTCGACAAAGAGAGGGACGCGCTGGGTAGTTTAATTACAGTTGTTTTAAATATGCACTGTTGCATTTTGATACGAACTTAGAATCGTGTATAGGATTGGGATACTTAGAATGCTCACTGTGAATGTATTTTATATTGGTTGGGAAGGATAGATCTATCTCTTGTTGTCACTGTGGGAAATTGTTTCGCATTTAAGAATATATCAGTAAGCACGTTATTACTCGTATGGGCGAGTAAGAACGGTGACACCAGTAGTACAATTGTTGAGATTACCGCTGCGATTATAATGTTAAGTAAGATAGTTAGGAAACGATTAGAGTAGGGGTGTTACATATGTAACCCTAGCACAATCCGATATGATCCTCTATTCTACGTTACCTGGTTACGATAATAGAATTTCACAAGAGTAGAGAGAGAGAGAGAGCCTTAGTTGGAATCGAGTGAGAGTTTGATTGCCAGGTGTTGCGTATCTTATTTCATGGGGGTACATCCCTATTTATAGTATTTTAGGCCTTGGTTCATGGTGCCAGCCTGTATTTTACATGTATAAGTACAGTTTTACCCCCTCTTAGTACCTTTGGTTGACCACAGGCGGCCGGTCGTACTGTATTTTGCTTTGTCTAAATCCTATTCTCATCCGGCTGGGGACGGCCGGATGCCCTATGTGCCTCTACTTCCATCCGGCTAAAGCGGCCGGATGCTCTATGCATCTTTATTCTCATCCGGCTAGGCCGGCCGGATGCTCTCCACGTCTTGCTTAGTCTTGGCACCATTTCTTCCCTTCTCATACATGAAACATACACTAAGCATTTTTTTTGCTCTACCCCCCTTAAAAGGGATTACACCCACGTAATCTACCATATGTTATCACTGAACATTGGTTCACTAAGTTCCGGCGTTATGAAGCATTTTAGATTCCATGTGGTATATTATACAATGTGTTCTGGTCAAAGGGTTTTAACCGTACTAACGGTTAGTCCCTGCACCAAGAATTCTCATCGGAGTTTATCCGACTCATGACCGAGTTCGGTTCTAGCCTCTCAGGCTTCAAGGCATTGATAATTAGCCATCCAGTCGTATTTAGTAGGTATATCAAACCTTTAAGCTACGGCCACAAGCTTCTACTGCGCGGCCCTGATATCTCTGGAGCTTAATTCGCCCTTTCTGTCATTCTAAATGTATTGTGTATCCTCCTTCTTATCCCTTTTATCTTGGAAATAAAGGTTTCTCCATCTACGCGTGGTATTTCTTACCGTATGCTAATTCAATGAGTTATAGATTTTTTATCTAGTTCTCTAGAATTCTATTTCATATACCGTTGTATACCTTTGTGATTACTCACTTGGTTCCTCTGACTTATCGTCGGTTGAGGTTGAGCTACTACGTAACATGTAGTACTTCCTCTATTGTTATTGGCTCGAGATGATCCTTTTGGATTATGCTCATGTTTTGGTTCTCTTAAAAGTATTCTCATTTGTACGACCTTGCATTTTTATATGCATTGGTTCTTATATCTTTCATAAGTTTCTTTCCCCTTTTTTCAGGTGGAAATATTTGTTTGATTGTTGGTATGTCCAACGCTCCATGTGCATCCTTGGCTCATGCCCGCATGGTTTTTGTTTCTATACTTTCACTTATCTGGCTTGCGCCACCTCAGTTGGTGTGTTTGTAAGCTTTCCGTATTTAGTACGGTTTGGCTATATAGAAATCGGGTACTCTTGTCCCAAAGCTTATTGCTTCACTTATCAAGTCGGTCCATTAGGTATACGCCTTCAGTTTCTTATGCAATAGCTATAGGAGTGAATAATGCGTTCCCTGTGAGATCCTTCATCACATGGTGCAGACTACTGGCTTTACTGCCCAGTCTGTCTACCATTCCTTGCTTCTCATCTCCACTGTGCTTAGCTCATAATTCCGCTTGTTCTCCATGTCATTGTTTCATTATGTTCATATAATGGTCGCTTGTTGCGCACCATGTTCTCACTAATTCTAGAACATTGATTCACATGGCATCCGCTACTACATTAGCTTCCGCTCATGTACTTCCACCATTCCTACCACCATGGTTCGCCATTTGCTTGGCTGATTACAGAATATACTATTCTTTAAGTCGATATGTTCCTTGACCGTTAATCATTTTACGGTTCAAATTGTACACATACCGTGTTTGCTTCTAAACCGGTTACTCTTCCAGTTTCCAACAATTGCTATAAAAGCTTCTTTCTTCATACGTATCTTGGAAATTTCTCTTTCTTGTTCAAATAATTTCTTGGCAAGAACTACATGCTCAAGCTTGATGTTTTAATGGGTGAAAGCCCTTTTTGGAGGTTTCACATAATCACCGCATTAGCGGCCTCATGATAACGAGAGGTATTCTGGACTCTTATTTCCCTAATTACTATTACTATAGAGAGCAGGAAAGGCTACTAAAAGTATTGACAACTGTATACTAGCCTGATGCTCTAGTGACAGTGACACTGAAGTAGTCTTTACTCTAAGCTACTCATTACATTGAATTCAAATCGAGTGGTTTGTTCGCCGCTCTATTCATTTGCATAAAATACTCTCTTTTCTTACTAGTGCCATTCTTGGTAATTCTTCTTACTATTCAATGTGGGTTTTATAATCATTTAAATCTATATAACGTAGTTGGTTCATGGCTTTTAAGCCACATTGCATCGAGTTATGCTCTTTGTAGGCTGCTTATACAAGTTTCTACTTCTCCGTATACCATTCAATGGTTTGGAGGTGGTACTGGGTTCTATGACAAGGTTGTTGCATTACGCTTCCGTTCATGGAAGGCCTTTAGGCAATATCAAGTTTCCTTTGGTAGCTTAAGGTACCATCGTTACGGGGATTCCCTTCGGTGTTTTAACCGAGTATTCGTCTAAACTATTGTGCTTTTGTCATGATATTTTGTTCACTATTATTGACTCTAACACCTTTCAAGGATTCTCCTTTGGTGTTGTTGTGTTACGCTATTTCATCTGGCTAACATTCATGGTTATGTTTGGTAGCCCATAACGCCTTGCGGTGCTATATTCCAAGCTTTCTTGATTTGAATGTAACGTCTCCCATCCCGGGTAGACCACTGACGCTTCCGTCTTGCGTCCTTGGCTGGGTTTAATGTCTTCTTCAACGAAGAACAATATTCCCCAATAGCCTTGGTGATTGTTCTGGGAATTCCATCCCGTTCGGTGAACGTTGATGTGTCTAGGTTAGGCATTTCCTTACTGTTTTGAAGCTGGGTATTCATTCCAGCTATCATGCATTTGCTTCGAGATTCTTGAGACATATCAAATGTCTATACTTAATCCGTGCTCCTTGCACTTCCTATCTCGTAATCATTTCCTTATGTGAATTCTCTGATTCATTTATACTCGTTAGCTTAACTGAGTTCCTTCTCTTCGATCATCCGAGGTGTCCAACTGTTCTGCTTTGAACTTACTTTGCTGTCCGTAGTACGGAGTTGAATACTTCCCATGTTCCGTACACTACTTGTATACATACGTGGGGTACCTTAACTGACTAACTGATAAATAGGTTTGTCAGGCCCGCAAGCTCCTTCGAAGTGTGGTCGTCCCATATCTCATTTTTGTACACTCGTAGTGTTCGTCACACGCCTATGTGAAGTATTCTGTTGTCAACTCCTCTCATATCGTCCTATGATATCTTACTATGATTCTTCTGGTTTTGGTTTTAAAATTTGAGGGTTTTTGAAAATAAATTCTAAGTTTTGAAAGAAAAAATTTCGTGGTATTTCCACGTCAGGTGGTCTTGACCGAGTCTAGCTTCTCGCTGGCTGGTATGTTCGTTAGTACAATGGTTAGGCTGTTAGGTCTTTCAAAGGTTTCGTTTTCCCAGTTATTAGGATTGTGATCCTATATTTGCTTCCTCCGCCATCGTGGTACTTTACTACGTCTTGGCTGTAACATGTTCTCCGAATAGCCCTGTTACTACTGCACTTGCCAGGAAAGTGCGCCATGCAGGTTGGTTTTCGGTTTTCCACGTACCGTTTGCGGTATTGCTTCCATCCGTATTCAGCAGCTTTGTTGGCTCTTTCTTTGGTCTTCCGATCTCAATTATCGTTCTTCTGAGTAGTTCCACACTGGTCTTGACGCGGTAGTCATTAATCAGGGTGCTTCTCCATTCTCGGAGACCCCTATTACTTAGTTTTGTGTCCTTCTTTATGCTCGTTCCCATACATTTACCGTGGTTACCGAGACTTAACTTGTTTAGGCACTACTTCTGTAGTCCCCGCTGAGTAGTAACCATAGGAGGCATATGACCTCGACTAGGGTCCTAGATGTAAGACTTAGTTATACTGTGAGCCTCGATTTTTAAACCCTATCCTATGTTGATTAAGTTGATTAGGATCTGGCCGGGTTCTAGGTCCACTTATAACCTAAGTTTAATAACTAATTCATATAACTATAATTATTGGTTACCGAGACTTAACTTGTTTAGGCACTACTTCTGTAGTCCCCACTGAGTAGTATGTAGTAGCCTGAAATCGATCTTCGTGTGTTAGGGCATGATGCCCAATCTGAATTACAGAATGCCATAAGAGAATAGACAGTTTTATTATTGAAAAATAAACCAAATCTGAAATACCCCGGACTTAAATATAGTAATTAAATTATTCTAATATGATATTTAGAGGCCTAATGATGCCTAGAGAGCATTGGTGAAGAAAGTAAAACCAAAAGAAAAGAGAAACGCGTAAAAAGCACAAAACGTAAAAACGTGTGTTACGCAACCATAGGAGGGATATGACCTCGACTAGGGTCCTAGATGTAAGACTTAGTTATACTGTGAGCCTCGATTTTTAAACCCTATCCTATGTTGATTAAGTTGATTAGGATCTGGCCAGGTTCTAGGTCCACTTATAACCTAAGTTTAATAACTAAGTCATATAACTATAATTATTAAAACCTAAGTTAGCTCACTAGAACCTATTATGAGTCACCACCTAATTTTGACCTAGATTAAATTAGGAAAGGAGAGTTTGGGTTCGGGGGCTTGGTATACGACTTATTTAAAGTTCAAATTACTTTCATTACCCCTCCTAGGTCGTTTTTCCTTTATTTAGATTAGAGAGTCGTTTTAACCTAAGTGCGCGAATTTCTGATTTTTTAGTATTTTGACATTTTTGACAGAAAATTAAAGTGGAAATTAAAACTACCTAAACTAGGGTTTTAGAGGAAGAATTAGGTCAAATTTTAATTATGTCCGTAGCCACGGATCTAATGTCCGAGACCACGGACCCCAGTTAAACTACATGATTAAGAAAACCGAATTAAAATAAAGACAAAAACTTGAAAAGTCCTGTTATACCCAAAATTTTGACCCCCTGGTTAAGGTCTACGAGGTTGTGAGAGCCATCTCCATCAAACAGTAAGAGACTCCGGCCCGATCGGCGTGTTCCAGGGCCTGAGGAGCAGCTTCGTCATTGTCAGGGGCGTTTTCGTAATTTTTAAGGCTTCTGAGTTCTCCTATAGGCTTTCTCTCTCCTCCAAAGGGTGCCCAAATCAGCTCGAAATGCTTTGATATTTAACCCATGATAGAGGATGACATTTTAAGCATAATGGCGTTGGAATTTTGATTTTTCGAATTTCCAATAATTTTCTAGCAATTTCTGACTGAATCTGACGAGAAATTCAATTTAAAAATGCTCCAGCATTTAAAAAATTCGTTTCCACCTCAGAAAATTCATAATATCCATTCTTGACATGTGGTTAAAATTTCATAGCAAAATTCCTTTGGGAAGTTGCTTAGTTAAAATATCGAAAATCTTACTTTTACTAGATTCTCTTTATCTTTAAGGAAGTCTATATAAGGGGATAGGTTTTTGGATAAAATCAGAACCTCACATGCTGAAGAACCCTAGAGAGTCAGAAAACACGGCCTCCTCTCTCTCTCTCACGTTTTCCAACACCCGGCCACCCAAATCATACTGAAAATCCCCGAAATCACCATCTAAACACGTTTTCCAATCCCCAAAGCACCAATAATCATCAAAACCTCACAAAAACACCTCTAAAACGTGAAGAACAGCAAGAACAACCAACCAGAAGCTTGGGTCGAAATCCTCTCGGGTCTGCCATCAACGGAGCACTCGACGAGTCCCGGTGTGAAGAAACGTTGTGAATCCGAAGGTAAAACAGGTAGAAACTCCACTTCCCTGATTCACCACGGTATTATCTGTCTTGCCTCAAAATTTGGGCTCAAACTAACCTTCGTACGCTTCTGTATTGCTGTTTATTCAAGCTTCTGTCCAATAACTTGTTTACCAAGTTTCGTGCTAATTCGAATTCAAATTGAGAACTTTCGACCACTAACGTATTGTACATCTTTCAGGCTACACCCATAAAATTTGAGCCGAAAACACCTTCGGGAACAGCCTCAAGCCGCAGTCCGAGGCTGTCCGCACCCACACGTCGTGTCCGGGTCCCGGACTCCCTGTCCGTAAGCTCGGACGCCCACGGACGGCGGCGGGATTTTAAAAATTCAAAATTTAGGTTTTTCTAATAATGTCCGGGCCCACGGACATCCTGTCCGTGGCCCCGGACTTTGCAAATTTTTGTTTTCCTTTAATTTCGACTTTTCTGTATGTTTAGGTTAACTGGGGTCCGTGGTCTCGGACGTTTGGTCCGTGGCTACGGACGTAAGCAAAATTTGACCTAATTCTGCCTCCGAAACCCTAGTTTAGGTAGCTTTTAATTTCACTTTAATTCTCTGTCAAAAAATGCTAAAACAAAAAAAAACAGAAGCTCGCGCACTTAGGTTAAAACGACTCGTAATAAGCCGTAAATAAACTAAGTAGAGGAAAAACGACCTAGGAAGGGTAATGAAAGTAATTGAACCCTAATTAAGTCGAATATCAAGCCCCCGAACCCGAACTCTCCTTTCCTAATTTGATCTAGGTTAAAATTAGGTGGCGACTCATAATAGGTTCCAGTGAGCTAGCTTAGGTTTTAATAATTATTGTTATATGACATAGTTATTAATCTTAGGCTATAAGTGGACCTAAAACCCAATCAGATCCCAATCAACTTTATCAACATAGGATAGGGTTTAAAATCGAGGCTCACAGACTGGCGACTCTGCTGGGGACAAATTCTTAATATTATAACTTGTTTAATTTTAAGAAAGAGGGCTTAACTCGAAATGTTTATTTGGCTTTATATTACTTTGTTTGTTTACTTTTGTGCGCACTTTAATTCCTGCACCTTTGCATCATATGAGAGCGAGGGTCCACACGAACCGATTTCACCCCGGGACCCGTTTGAGGGTCCCCTGTCAGGGACTCACACCTTTTAGGTGATGTGAATAAGCGGGGAAAAGAGGAGGATGTCGTCTAACCACATCCCCTTAATACCTGGGCTTTAGCCCCAAGCGTTTTCCTGGCAGTGCCCTTACCTAGCCCATTGTTTGGTCAGTCAAAGACCCGACCGTGGACGCACACCTTCAGGTGATGTGAAAAAAGTGGGGAAGCCCAAAGAGAATAGCGTGCAAGCCCTATTCCTTTGTGGTGACCTGGGCCCATGCCCCAAGCACCTCTCCGGATCGATCCATACCCAATTTGGTTGAAGCGTCTAGTAAGGACATGTTGAACTTGTGTGGGCCTTGTTTGCTTGTATGATCGGCCCACTGCCAGCCTAGAAATTGATAGGAACTCTTCCTATGTCAACTCAGCCCAACCTGGAATTCACGACTTCATTGTTTGCGGCCCTAAGGCCCTGTTTGGTTTGAATAAATGAATTGTTTGTTTGGGCTCTGGCCCAAAAGTTTAGACCTAGGTGATTTCTCTCTTTCGGCCCAATTTGAATTATCAATTTAGTTCTAGGCCCATGAAAACAAATCCACCGAAAGCAGTTCATGAAAATCCATCAGGCCTTTCCGTTTCAGGGTTTATTCTAGTCTAGAAAGACTTTCCACTCGGGCTTTGGCCCAAAATCCTAGGTATAAGTATCATCTTTTAGGCCCAATCAGAAGTACTCGGCCCCAAATTCCAATTCACATCTGGGACATGGTTTAGAAATCATTTCGGCCCATGCGCCCTCTTTCTAGCCCAAACACATTTTGGCCCAGGTGCCAAATTCTTAGAATATTCCAAGTGCCACACTCATAACTCACTTAATCTGGGCCCATAGACCAATTCATAGTTTGGCCCACGAACTTTGCTCTGAATCCAAAATTTTGGCCCATAGCATAAAACATTTGAATCCCAGATAGTTTGTGCAACCCATTCATTCTAGTTTCTGGCCTCAAGGCCCAACAAGATCATCAAACGAATCTTAGGCTTCAAGGTTTCTCTCTCGGCCCAGTGGCACATTCACGGTCCATGTGGCTTCCTTCGGCCCGTTTACTCCACTTCCAGATTAAGGGTATTCAGGCCCACACATCCGTTCCAGTCTAGAAGTCCCTCTGGCCCATATTTCCTACTTCAATCTGAAATCGTTCTGGCCCAAGTGCCACAATCCCAAATCATTCCGGCTCAAGTGCCATTTTCCTAAACACATTCAGGCCCAAGCGCCACATCCTCAAACACTTTCTGGCCCAAGTGCCACATATTCTAAACATTCCGGCCCTAGTGCCACAGTCTCACAACATGTTCTGGCCCCAGTGCCGCATCCTCATTCCGTCCCGAGTGCCAACCCGCTTATGAATCATTCTGGCATGTGTGCCTCACTTTCAATTCATCCAGGCCTGAGTGCCTATCCACATCCACTACCTTGATCACATACATCCCATGTGTCTCGCCACACTCCCTTCTCCACATGAAACTCATTCTTGCGCAGGGAATATCTCACCACCTTGTCGGCTTCCACCACTTGTCACCTCTCAATAGAAAGTTTCACCGTACACTGAAAGAATCCCACTACCATGTTTTACTTTCATCATACATCCACTCCACCAAAACAGCAAGACTTCATCACCACGTACCACCACACATACAGCCACCTCCAACGGATAACTTGGGTATTCAAAAGGCTTGTCAAAAAACCCCACAACAATACTGGGGGCAATCTGAGTTTAGGAATGATAATGTCTATTTCTTTTGTTTAAATGTGCAAACAAGTCTCTGAGTGAACGTTTCGCGAGAGTGCCTTGAGCGGTAAAACCAAGAGTGAAAGAGCGTGTCATTTTCACACGACTCCAGAGAGATCACACTCAAAGGTAAGGTAAACGGCATGACTCCGATCGAAGGAGATATTTTGTAAATTTACGCCTAAACCTATGAAAAGTAACAAAGAACGGATACACAACTATTAGGGATGACGAAGCACCTAGGTACAGCACCACACAGCCAAAAGCTTGTGAACCTTGACATTACACCCTAGGCACCCCCGCTGAGCTTTTCATATATGACCTCTTTTACAACACTACAAGCTCCACAAACAAGTCAGCCAATGATGAATTACCGACCCGGTGACCAAAGGAAGCAAGGAGCCCGATTTCCGAACAACAACTTCACAAGTCCAAGAAGCAAAACTGCTACCAGTGTGACGAAACGATCCGCAAATGGTCCCAAAGTGACACAGGATCCAAATGAGCTAACATCAAAAACAGCTCTCAGAGTTCAAAGCCGGGAAACACAAGAACCCCGAAGGAAAGGAGATTCAAAGAAAGGCAAACCTGAAAAGCCTCGAAGAAATCCAAAATCGGAAAAAAAAAGAGAAGGTGCAAGGAACAATCCAAAAGTTCCAAGTTCCAAGTTCACAAGCGAAATCATCACGAAGTAGCCAAACGACTTCAAGGCAAAGAAGACAAGTCCGGAAGACAGTGCAAGTTGCAGCTTTGGTCACCCTTATAGCTCCACATATCCTAAACATTCCTCCATTGTCCTTCATCACACCCCATAGCCACGTTATAAGCTTAAAAGACTTCCGACCTAGTAGTTGTGTATCTAATCACGTGAAAGTAACAGGTTAACGCGTAAATCTAACAAATGTCAAATTCAATGGTCGAGATGTCTTGTCCAAAAGGAGAGCATGAGTGCGAGCATTAACACTTTGAGTGTAGGATAGAAAGCACCACATCAAGATAAACCTTGACCTTGTGAGAATGAGACTTGTTTTGCGCAATTAATCAAAGAAAATACTGGGGGCAATCGATCGTTCCGATCGATTGCCAAAAGTCCTAAAGAACTCAGATTGCCTTAAGGAAAAATACTGGGGGCAATTGTTGGTCCCAACAATTGCAACAAAGACACCGATTGAGTCCCAAAAATCCAAAACCCAAAGGGTCAAACCCTCTTCATATCACACAGGCCCGTCCTAAGCCCTACCTCCACTCAAACATCCGCAGGCCCGTCCTAACCCTACCTCCACATCAAATCTACAGGCCCGTCCTAAGCCTACCTCCACATCAAATTCCCTCAGGCCCGTCCTAAGCCCTACCTCACACTCAAACCCCGCAGGCCCGCCTTGAGCCTTACCTTCACACTCGGCCCATCTTGAGCCCTACCGTCTCTAGGTTCGACATAACCCTAATCCTTGTACATCCTTTTGGACCCACCATACACTCGGCTCACTTTCACTTAGATCCAACCTTTAGGCCGTCATAAGACCTAGTTCATTCCTTAGGCTCGTCGTAAGACCTAGAACCATCCTTTAGGCTCGTCATAGACCTAGATCCAACCTTTAGGCTCGTCATAAGACCTAGAACCTCCCTTTAGGCTCGTCATAAGACCTAGTTCATTCCCTTAGGCTCGTCATAAGACCTAGAACTACCCTTTAGGCTCGTCATAAGACCTAGATCCACCTTTAGGCTCGTCATAAGACCTAGAACCTCCCTTAGGCTCGTCATAAGACCTAGAACTACCCTTTAGGCTCGTCATAAGACCTAGATCCAACCTTTAGGCTCGTCATAAGACCTAGAACCTCCCTTTAGGCTCGTCATAAGACCTAGTTGCATTCCCTTAGGCTCGTCATAAGACCTAGACTACCCTTTAGGCTTGTCATAAGACCTAGATCCAACCTTTAGGCTCGTCATAAGACCTAGTTGCATTTCCTTAGGCTCGTAGTAAGACCTAGCGTTGCCTTTTAGCTTACCCACTCTCATTAAACACATTGCATTCATCTCATTCATATGGGCTCGTCATAAGACCTAGCTGCATTACCCAGGCACGTCACAAGACCTGGCGACAGAAAGTTGGTGAGGTGATGGCAATAAATCCTCCTTTTGCGATGTCAACTTATTTTGGGATCAACGAATGGTGGGCAAAGGCAATAAGTCCCCAGGGTTTTTACCAGGAGTTATCCCTGCACACCGGCTTGGGGGCGATGGCAATAAGTCCACATTGGGTCCAGCCAGGAGCATCGGCACGGGTTTCGGTCCCCCAGAAGCATCCGAGCATCATCAGCATCATCAGCATCATCAACATCATCAACACCATCGGCATCATCACCAGCATCAGCATCATTTGCATCATTAGCATTTCAGCATTCTTGCATTTGCATCCAGTTTTCACACCCTAGGCAGTCAACGCCTTAGAATAGCTTGACATCATTTTCACACCACTTTAGGTAGTCAGCGCCTTAGAATAGCTCGACAGCATATCATCATTTCAGGCAGTCACGCCTTAGAATAGCTTGGCATCATTTTCACCACTTTAGGCAGTCAACGCCTTAGAATAGCTTGACATCATTTTCATCATTTTAGGTAGTCAGCGCCTTAGAATAGCTCGACAATGCTTTGTATTTTAGGTAGTCAACGCCTTAGAATAGCTCGACAATGCTTTGTAGCTTTGGTAGTCAGCGCCTCCGAATTGCTGGGCATCGTTAACCCGGTTTCACACAACGTGGAGGATTCTGTGGAGTCCAAAATTTTGGGGCACCACTCAAGCATCAACCAGACTTTTCACATTCGTTACAAAGTCCAGTTGACGGGGGGCAATCTGTTATACCCAAAATTTTGACCCCCTGGTTAAGGTCTACGAGGTTGTGAGAGCCATCTCCATCAAACAGTAAGAGACTCCGGCCCGATCGGCGTGTTCCAGGGCCTGAGGAGCAGCTTCGTCATTGTCAGGGGCGTTTTCGTAATTTTAAGGCTTCTGAGTTCTCCTATAGGCTTTCTCTCTCCTCCAAAGGGTGCCCAAATCAGCTCGAAATGCTTTGATATTTTAACCCATGATAGAGGATGACATTTTAAGCATAATGGCGTTGGAAGTTTGATTTTTCGAATTTCCAATAATTTTCTAGCAATTCTGACTGAATCCTGACGAGAAATTCAATTTAAAAATGCTCCAGCATTTAAAAAATTCGTTTCCACCTCAGAAAATTCATAATATCCATTCTTGACATGTGGTTAAAATTTCATAGCAAAATTCCTTGGGAAGTTGCTTAGTTAAAATATCGAAAAATCTTACTTTACTAGATTCTCTTTATCTTTAAGGAAGTCTATATAAGGGGATAGGTTTTTGGATAAAATCAGAACCTCACATGCTGAAGAACCCTAGAGAGTCAGAAAACACGGCCTCCTCTCTCTCTCTCACGTTTTCCAACACCCGGCCACCCAAATCATACTGAAAATCCCCCGAAATCACCATCTAAACACGTTTCCAATCCCCAAAGCACCAATAATCATCAAAACCTCACAAAAACACCTCTAAAACGTGAAGAACAGCAAGAACAACCAACAACCAGAAGCTTGGGTCGAAATCCTCTCGGGTCTGCCATCAACGGCACTCGACGAGTCCCGGTGTGAAGAAACGTGTGAATCCGAAGGTAAAACAGGTAGAAACTCCACTTCCCTGATTCACCACGGTATTATCTGTCTTGCCTCAAAATTTGGGCTCAAACTAACCTTCGTACGCTTCTGTATTGCTGTTTATTCAAGCTTCTGTCCAATAACTTGTTTACCAAGTTTCGTGCATAATTCGAATTCAAATTGAGAACTTTCGACCACTAACGTATTGTACATCTTTCAGGCTACGCACCCATAAAATTTAGCCGAAAACACCTTCGGGAACAGCCTCAAAGCCGCAGTCCGAGGGCTGTCCGCACCCACGGACGTCGTGTCCGGGGTCCCGGACTCCCTGTCCGTAAGCTCGGACGCCCACGGACGGCGGCGGGATTTTAAAAATTCAAAATTTAGGTTTTTCTAATAATGTCCGGGCCCACGGACATCCTGTCCGTGGCCCCGGACTTTGCAAATTTCTGTTTTCCTTTAATTTCGACTTTTCTGTATGTTTAGGTTAACTGGGGTCCGTGGTCTCGGACGTTTGGTCCGTGGCTACGGACGTAAGCAAAATTGACCTAATTCTGCCTCCGAAACCCTAGTTAGGTAGCTTTTAATTTCACTTTAATTCTCTGTCAAAAAATGCTAAAAACAAAAAAAAAACAGAAGCTCGCGCACTTAGGTTAAAACGACTCGTAGTAAGCCGTAAATAAACTAAGTAGAGGAAAAACGACCTAGGAAGGGTAATGAAAGTAATTGAACCCTAATTAAGTCGAATATCAAGCCCCCGAACCCGAACTCTCCTTTCCTAATTTGATCTAGGTTAAAATTAGGTGGCGACTCATAATAGGTTCCAGTGAGCTAGCTTAGGTTTTAATAATTATTGTTATATGACATAGTTATTAATCTTAGGCTATAAGTGGACCTAAAACCCAATCAGATCCCAATCAACTTTATTCAACATAGGATAGGGTTTAAAATCGAGGCTCACAAGTCCGGGGCCACGGACTGGGTGTCCGTGGGCCCGGACATGTACTGTTAAAAACCCTAAAGTTTGAAAAATCGAAAAATAAGAAATCATGCCACCTTCCGTGGGTGTCTGTGACCACGGACAACCCGTCCGTCGTCCTGGACCATTAGTCCGAGGTACCAGACCACCCACGGAAAGTGGAATTTTGGTGGTTCCCAACGGTGTTTTTGGCTCTAAACTTATGCACACGTAGCCTGGAAGATTTCCAAGATTAGTAATCGAATATTTGCAGTTTGAAGTCGAATTAAACACGAAACTTAGCAAACAAGTTAAAGGGCAGAAGCTGAAACAACGGCAATACGGAAGCTGTAAAAGGTTAGTTTGCACCCAAAATTTGACAGAAGACTAATGAAGTCGTAGGGTTTCAGAAAAGTATGATCATCATCTGTTTTGGCTCCTGGATCAACGAGACTCTTCACGTCGGGATTCTTTCGGTGCTCCGTTGAAGCCGGTTCTGGATTGAGTTCGAACCCGGCTTCTGAATATTGATTGTACATGGTGTTCTTCATGTATTGGTGGTGGATTGATGATTATTGAAGTGGTGAGAGTTGAAAAACGTGTTTCGGTGGTGATTATGAGAGAGTTATGGTGTTATTTCGGGGGTCGGGAGTGCAAAAATGCGAGAGAGTTGTGACGGCGATGCTAGCCAATGTTCTAGGGTTCTCAGAGCTTGTGTGATTCTGATTTTATCAAGAGATTTACTCCTTTATATTGACTTTCTTAAAGATAGAAAAAATCTAGTAAAAATGAGATTTTTCGAAACTTTAATTAAGCGACTTCCCAAAAGAATCTGACTAAAAAACTTTTAGCCACGTGTCAAGAATGAGAATTATGATTTTTCTGAGGTGCAATTGAATGTTTTTTAATATTGGAATATTTTTAAATTCAATTTCTCATCATATTCAATCAGAAATTGCTAGAAAATTATTGGAAATTCAAAAAATCAAAATTCCAACGCCATTATGCTTAAAAGTTCATCCTCTATCATGGGTTAAAATTTTTATGCTTTTTGAATTGATTTGATCCTTCTTCGGAGGAGAGAAAAAGCTCACAGGGGGCTTAGGAGCCTTGAAAAATTACAGAAATGCCCTTAAAGATGACCAGACTGCCCTTGGCACCCCGGAATGTGCCGATCGAACTGGGGATCCTCGCTATTTGACCAAGCTCTCCTTTAGTACCTGTGCCTCTAGATACTCTCTTCCGGGGTTAAAATTTTGGGTATAACAGATTGCCCCCCGCCAACTTGTCTTTGTAATGAGAATGAAAAACTGGTTGATGCCTAATTGATGCCCCAAATTTTTGACCAGTGGTGAAAAGTGAATTATATTTCTGCTAAAGGTCTAACGATTTGTTGTGCTATTATAAGGCGCTAGCTACCTGAGAAATAAGTTGAACTAAGAAAAGGGTGTTATGGACTGTGTATTGAACGTCTTGAAAACCTAAGAATGCAGATATGAGAGTTGTATGCATGACATGCTATTGGATATGATTATGCATATGATATACGAATGAAGATGATATGTAAATGATGCTCGGTGCATTTAGGGATCGAAACCTGTGCCAATGCTCCTGGTTGGACCCTGTGTGGACTTATTGCCATTGCCACCCATACTGGTGTGCAGGGATAACTTCTAGTATAAACCCTAGGGACTTATTGCCTTCGCCCACCATTCGTTGATCCCAAAATAAGCTGACATGACTAAGGAGGATTGATTGTCATCACCTCGTCAACTTCTATAGCCAGGGCTTATGCGAGCCTGGGTTATGCAAATGACATGGAATGTTTGATGATGCAGTATGAAAGGTAGGGCTTATGTGTGCCTGAGGGTGATTTCTATGAGTATGCAAGACAGTGCTTATGTGTTCCTAAGGATGATTTCTATGAAAGGATGCAAGACAGGGCTTATGTGTGCCTAAGGATGATTTCTATGAAAGGATGCAAGACAGGGCTTATGTGTGCCTAAGGATGATTTCTATGAAAGGATGCAAGACAGGGCTTATGTGTGACTATGAAAGGATGCAAGATAGGGCTTATGTGTGCCTAAGAGGGAAAGGTATATGGAAGTGATCATGGGAGTCTGAGGAGGTGTATTTTTGTGATGGGAGGGCTTATGTGTGCCTAGGAAGGTGTCTTTGTGGTGGAAGGGCTTATGTGTGCCTAAAAAGGTGTCCTTGTGATGGAATGGCTTAAGTGTGCCTGGGAAGGTGTCCTTGTGAAGGAAGGGCTTATGTGTGCCTGAGGGGTTTTGTGGTAATGGTGTTTGAGCTTTTGGGTTTCAATTGGCGTTGTTCCAAAAATTGTCCCAGTATCTTTTCTTAAGGCAGTCTAAGTTTTAAGATTTGTGGCAATCGATCGGGATGATTGATTGCCCCTAGTATTTTCCTTGATTAATTGCGTAAAAACAAATCGCGTTCTCACGGGTTCGAGGTATATTTTGATGTGGTGCTTTCTATCCTACACTCAATGTCTTTAGTGTTTACACTCATGCTCTCATTTCGGTCAAAACGTCTCAACCATTGAATTCGAATTTGTTAGATTTATGCGTTCAACCTATTACTTTCGCGTGATTGGATACACAACTACTGGGTCGGAAGCTTTAAAGCTTGTAACGTGGCCATGGGGTGTGATAAACGAAAATGGGACCATGGAGGAATGTTTGGGATATGAGGAGCTATAAGGGTGACCAAAGCTGCAACTTACTCCTTCTCTTGAACTTGCCTTCTTTGTCTTGAAGTTGTTTGGCTACTTTGCCTTGATCTTGCTTTTGGACGTTGGACTTGGAGCTTTTGAAGTCATCTCTTTCTTCCTTTGGTTTTAGATTGAGTTTATTTTAGGCTTTTCAGTTTTGCCTTGCATCCTTTCCCTTTTTGGGGTTCTTGTGGTTCCCATTTTTGAACTTCGAGAGTTTTTTTTTGTGAGCTCTTTGGATCCTGTTCACTTTGGGACCATTTACGGATTGTTTCATCGTCTTGGTAGCGGGTTGCTTCTTTGGACTTGTGAAGTTGTTATCCAGGAGTCGGGCTCCTTGCTTCCTTTGGTCACCGAGTCGGTTATTCATCATTGGCTGGCTTGTTTTGTGGAGCTTGTAATGTTGAAAAAGAGAAGATATACAAAATGCTCAGCGGGGGTGCCTAGGGTGTAATGTCAGGGGTCACAAGCTTTTGGCGTGTGGTGCTGTACCCAGGTGCTTCATCATCCCTAGTAGTTGTGTATCTATTCTCTGTTACTTTTACAGGTTTAAGCGTAAATTTACAAAGTGTCTCCTTCGATTGGAGTTATGTCGTTTACCTAACTTTTGAATGTGACCTCTCTTGAGTCATGTAAAAATGACAAGCCCTTTCACTCTTGGTGTTACCACTCAAGGCGCTCTCGCGAAATGTTCACTCAGAGACTTGTTTGCGCGTTTAAACAAAAGAAATAAACGTTATCGATCCTTAACTCAGATTGCCCCCAGTATAGTTTTGGGGTTTAATTAACAAACCTTTTGAATGTCCAGGTCATTTGTGGAAGGTGGTAGTGGAATGTTCTCAGTGTATGGTGAAGTTTTCTATGGAGAGGTGATGAGTGATGGAAGCAAACAAGGTGGTGAGATATTCCGTGCACAAGAATGAGTTTCATATGGAAAGAAGAGTGTGGTGAGAAGCATGGGATGCGCGTGGTGAAGGTGGTGGATGTGGGCAAATGACATGGCGACCCATTTTTTTCGGTGTTTTGGTGAAGTGATGTAGGGGTGAAAAATACGCTATATGCAAAGGTGAGTTTCATGCAGAGAGGGATGTGCGGTAAGTTATTTCAGGATGTATATAATATGTTCAATCAAGATTCTGTCTCTAGTAATTGTAAGCATGTTTCATGAAATGGCCTTTCCTTCTTTCTTTTCTTTTTATTTTCTATCCCCTTTTTTGTTTTGGACATATGAATGAATGCATAAGTACAAGGTTCAAGCTTTATATAAAGGATCATGAACTAAAGAAAAATGAAGAAATGCTTCTTTTATTAATAACGATAGGAAAGGTAAAACAACATCGAATACCAAGTACAACTTTCATCATCTCAAAAATAAGGTAAACCAAATTTACTGACTAAAAACTATAAAAAAAGAAAATAAAGAAGACTTTCCCTATCAACTAAGAAGACTAGAAAGAGAACAACATAACTCCTAGCGATGTTCTGGCATGGGGTTCCCAAAGACATTCCCACGCTCTAAGAACTAGAGTCCTTGGCCAATTAGATTCCGGATCTTGTGCTGTAATGCTCTGCAATGATCAGTGTCATGACCAAGCAACTGATGATAGCTGCAGAATTGGCCCAGATTTTTACCCGCCTGGGTGACCCCTGGTCGTGGTGGGAGTGGTTGCAAAATATTCTGCTCATGGAGCTTCTTCAAAGCTTGGCTCAAAGGTCGCCAATATCAGTTAACTCTCGCTGATGGAAGTCTTGTCTTGGAGGGGGAACTGTTATGTAGTTCCGACCTTGACTTCTTGGCTGTTGGACTACATTCACCTCATATTGCTCTGCACACCTTTGTGGTGTGCCCTGAGTGTAAGCCGCTATTGAATAAGAAGCTTTTGATGTCTTAGATTTTGGGAACTTTGAATTACCTCCAGACCCCCGAGAATGTCCGAGCTTCAAATCTCCCTTGTGGATCTTTTCCTCTAGCACACCTACCTGTCCCATCAGCATGTCAAAGCTTGGAAAGTACATGTACTTTAGCTCAGCATGATACTGCTTCTGCATGTTCTCCACGATCATGTGAATTTGCTCCTGTTCATCCATTCTCATGCGCGTGCCTGTTGCCTTCCTCCTCCACCGTTTTATGAAGTCAGACATGGACTCACTCCCTGTCTGGCGAGTGCTAGCAAGGTCGGACCGGGTGATCTCTAAATTCTTAGCATATTCAAAGTGGGTCAGAAAAGCTTCGCATACCTCCTCGTACGTTTTAGTGTTCATTTTTTTTAGTTAGGTACCACCGTTAGGGAATCTCGTCCAGATACCTGGCAAAAACCTTGGCCTTTTGCATGTCATTGAGCCTTAGGATAGACATCTCTCGGTCGAACATGGCCAAATGGATCTAAGGATTAGTCGAACCCTTGTAGAGAGCTAAGGTTGAGAGCTTTAGCTTTGAAGGTAGCTCAACGTCGAGGTAGGATCCCATGGAAAAGTAGTCAAAACCAGCAGGTTTACCGGCTTTTTCCATGCGCTCGACATGTTTTAAAACCCTCTAGACTTCTACAGTTAGTTGATTTCTAGGGATATCCCCTCCATACCCGCCTTGAGTGTCATGCCCTTCCATAGAGGATTTGTCTATGTCGTATAAAGGATTGACAAACCTCTGCAGGCCCACTCCCAACTTGCTGCCTCAAGGGATCGAATCTTCTCATGGAGTTCATTAGTAGCTGCCACATGACGAGCTTCCAAGGCTTCAATGGCAGCCTGGTGTTTCTGTACCAAGCTAGCTATCTGGTCTTGCTCCCCTGTAGGAGCTCATGTGGGTCCCACTTTGAGCTGCCATTTCCAGTGTGGCCAATTTTTCTTCCAGTTTAGCAATTGTATCCACATACTTGTTCTCAAGTGCCTGGACTGCCTCTTCATGTTTTAGATCAAAAGCCTCCATGAGCTATTCAACAGAAGCAACACCTCCAAATCCCCCCTCAGGTTGCTGGTTTTCCTGAGGGATATTATCATGGGCCTCGACTACATGTCGGATGAGATGGAAGTGATTTCAGCGGGGAGTAAAAAAGGTGGGGTGTGGGTAGTCAGATCAGACGCCCGGAACTTCTGTCCCAATACCTTTATGAACTTTTGTCTCTTTTCTGTTTTAAGAACATAAAACAGAAACTATTAGGACATGGGCTTTCTTTAGGAAGAGAACATTTTCTTTCAAGATCCACTGTGTTCTAGTTACAAGGGGTATCTTCCCCTTTTTTTATCATCCGGCCGGGAGAGTTGGAAATTTTGACATATGGATTGGGCCAATAATTTCAGAGGAGTCCATTGAGGAGATGACTTTGTGGAAATGAGTTTGTTTGGGCCACGAGGGATGTTTTTTGGGCTAAAGACATTTGAAGACTTGATACGGATGTTGGGCCTCAGGACCAGTGAAAGATATACACACAGACAGAGATCATACAACAAGGGTTGTGCAAATGTCCTCACAAAACGACTTAGTCCAATAGGTATGGATCGATCCGGAGAAGTGCTTGGGGCGTGGGCCCAGGTCACCACAAAGGAATAGGGCTTGCACGCTATTCCCTTTGGGCTTCCCCACTTTTTCACATCACTTGAAGGTGTGCGTCTACGGTCGGGTCTTTGAATGACCAAAATAAGCTAGGTAAGGGTACTGCCAGGAAAATGCTGGGGCTAAAGCCCAGGTATTAAGGGGATGTGGTCAGACGACATCCTCCTCTTTTCCCCACTTATTCACATCACCTTGAAAGGTGTGAGTCCCTGACAGGGGACCCTAAAATGGGTCCCGGGGTGAAACTGGTTTGCTAGGACCCTCGCTCTCATATGATGCAAAGGTGTAGAAATTGAAGTGTGCACAAAAGTAAACAAGCAATGTATTAAAAGCCGTAAAAAACAATTTCGAGTTAAGCCCTCTTTCTTAAAATTTAAACAAGTTAACTTTAAGAATTTTGTCCCCAGTAGAGTCATCATTCTGTGAGCCTCGATTTTTAAACCCTATCCTTTGTTAATTAGTTGATTAGGATCTGGCCGGGTTCTAGGTCCACTTATAACCTAAGTTTAATAACTAAGTCATATAACTATAATTATTAAAACCTAAGTTAGTTCACTGAAACCTATTATAAGTCGCCACCTAACTTTGACCTAGATTAAATTAGGAAAGGAGAGTTCAGGTTCGGGGCTTGGTTACGACTTATTTAGGGTTCAAATTACTTTTATTACCCCTCCTAGGTCGTTTTTCCTCTACTTAGCTTAATTACGGTTAATTATAGAGTCATTTTAACCTAATTGCGCGAGTTTCTAATTTTTTAGTATTTTTGACATTTTTTGACAGAAAATTAAAGTGGTAATTAAAACTACCTAAACTAGGGTTTCTGAGGCAGAATTAGGTCAAATTTTAATTATGTTTGTAGTCACGGACCTAATGTCCGAGACCACGGACCCTAGTTAAACTACATGATTGAGAAACCGAATTAAAATAAAAATGAAAACTTGAACAGTCCGGGGCCACGGACTGGGTGTCCGTGGGCCCGGACATGTTAAAAACTGTAAATGTTTGAAAAACAAAAAATAAGAAATCCCGCCACCGTCCATGTGTGTCCGTGGCCACGGATAACCCGTCCGTGTGGGTTTTTGGTGGTTCCCGACGGTGTTTTTTGGCTCAAACTTATGCACGTGTAGCCTGAAAGATTTTCAAGATGTTAGTAATTGAATATTTGCAGTTTAAAGTCGAATTAAACACGTAACTTAGCAAAAAGTTAAAGGGCAGAAGCTGAAACAAACGGCAATACGGAAGTTGTAAAAGGTTAGTTTGCACCCAAATTTGACAGAAGACTAATGAAGTCGTAGGGTTTCAGAAAAGTATGATCATAACATGTTTTCGCTCCTGGATCAACGAGACTCTTCACGTCGGGATTCTTTCGGTGCTCCGTTGAAGTCGGTTCTGGATTGAGTTCCAATCCTGCTTCTGACTACTGCTTGTACATGGTGTTCTTCATGTTTTTGGTGGTGGTTTGATGATTATTGAAGTGGTGAGAGTTGAAAAACGTGTTTCAGTGGTGATTTCGAGAGAGTTTTGGTTTTATTTCGGGGGCCGGGAGTGCAAAAACGAGAGAGAGTTGTGACGGATCTGCTAGCGGATGTTCTAGGGTTTTTGGAGCTTGTGTGATTCTGATTTTATCAAGATATTTGCTCATTTATATAGACTTTCTTAAAGATAGAAAAAATCTAGTAAAAACGAGATTTTTCGGAGCTTTAATTTAGTGACTTCCCAAAAGAATTTATAACACCCCTACCGCTAATACCGTCATTACTGTACAAATACTTACTTTTGCAGTGGATACTACATACACAACGGCGGGTGTACAATGTCGTCAGTCACCCATGTGACTAACAAGGTGGGTTACAATACTACTTACTATCGGTCTGATGAATTTGAACATACCGAGTACTCTATACAATACATTACTTTCCCTTGCATACACAACCATAATTCAATCACAACTCCAATACAATACTATACCGAGTATACTACAATCCTTAAAATACCGATACAGATTGGACTTCCAATTCGTATTACAATACAAGTACAAGTCCAATAATTCAACTACCCATGCTTACATAGCAATCCCCGTCCTACTCTCTCGAACGTGGTCAGCTTCGAATACCTGTGCAAATAATACGTTTCCCCTTCGGTACCTGCACACTAAAAATGTTCCCCCTAGGGGGTCAGCTTACGCTGAATATGACTTTCGCATATACCGCGTGCTAACCGCGGTACGCCGACTACTTTGGGTCGGATATACATGGAGTTCATTTTACATGCATACATACATACTCATGCTACAACAATACAATCAACAATACCTACATACACATACAAGGTTCAATACTTACCAAGGAAGACAATTCGATAGTCAACCGTTCGTATTAGTTATTTATTCCTTACTATTTCGTTGCGTTACTCACTACTCTTTCGTACTGTGTTCGATATTCGCTACTCTACTCATACTCACTCCTTACTCTTGCATGCTTATCCCTCCGTGTTCCATACCTTACTCGCACGCGATCCTTACTCTGTACTCGTTACTATACTTGTGCATACTCAATACTCCATACTTACTCATACGTACTCACTCAATACCCATTACTTACTCATACATACTCAATTCTCGGTACTCATTACATACTCATACTCACTTCTTACTCAGTACTCATTACTTTACTCATACATACGCAATACTCAATACCCATTACTTTGGCCTCTGGCGGAGTCATACACAAGACTCGCCACCGGGCCTACAATACGAGGGCTATACGCTTAGCTCCTCAAATACTCAAATGTCTGTTTTTACCGGACTACTCAAATTCCCGACACTCTTCTCTCTCAGAGTAAGAAGTATCTCTCTTGATAACCTCCACTAGCTTAGGGAATTACCACCATCTAGTATCCTCAGATTTAAGGGTTTCCCCAACGTATCGAATACTCTCATGTTCGGGACATTACTTACATCAGTCGGGTCCTCTCATAATGGGTCGACTAAGTGCTAAGGGGTTTGGAGATCCCTCATCATTCTTTACTACTCTCATGGTTCATGTCTTGCACCAAGATTAATTCCTCTAATAGAGGTTACTTATATACTTCCACTACTTATTATTTGTGGATTATTTATTTCGGTTCTCCTACCGTTATCGGAAGATTATTACTCCTGTACACTCTCTCACATTCTAGTGAGCTCATCAGTTTGTGTTATCGTTTATTGATCCGTTAGTTTAGTGCGTTGCTACTGTTCCATTAGTTCACAACATGACTCTTACTACGAGTCGCTACACAACAAGTGTAACACCCCCAAATAACAATCAACAATTAACGATGCACCTAACGGTAACACAAGACGTCTATGCAGCGGTATAAACTCCATCCGGGTGTCACAGACGCCAATCACCCACGTGGTTGACACAACCATACTACCAACACCAAGTTACGGTCTGCATGACTGGGAACAGCCCTCAACCAAAACCCATATACAATACAAGATACAATTCCGAATACCGAGTGTTTACAACAAAATTATTAAATCGTAAATGAAAATTACATCCCGGGTGTAGTAACAACCCATACATCAAGCACGCTACTACAACTCAAGAATTATGCCCTGATGGACTACCCCTATGGTAGCCATCCCGCCTACGCTCTGTTATCATCCAGCTCAATACCTGTAAAAAATTGGGTTGTAAAGGACTCAGCAAACTACGCTGAGTATGAACGTGTGTAGCCCGTATGTTGCCGGGCCACACGACTACTTGGTCGAATATTATTAAGTCAATTTACATGCTCTAATAAAGCAGTAAAGCACATCACAATACATCATAGTTTCATACACACTTAAAGGTAGCAAAGCATTAGCAACAAGCAACCAAGCATAACATGCTGGCAACATAGCAATGACAAACACGCAACCGAGCACAGCAAGCTGCTAATATAGCAACGACAATCATGTAAGTCATCAGACGTGTGCATAGGTATGTTTACCAATGAAGGTAGCTCAACGTCGAGGTAGGATCCCATGGAAAAGTAGTCAAAACCAGCAGGTTTACCGGCTTTTCCATGCGCTCGACATGTTTTAAAACCCTCTAGACTTCTACAGTTAGTTGATTTCTAGGGATATCCCCTCCATACCTGCCTTGAGTGTCATGCCTTCCATAGAGGATTTGTCTATGTCGTATAAAGGATTGACAAACCTCTGCAGGGCCCACTCCCAACTTGCTGCCTCAAGGGATCGAATCTTCTCATGGAGTTCATTAGTAGCTGCCACATGACGAGCTTCCAAGGCTTCAATGGCAGCCTGGTGTTTCTGTACCAAGCTAGCTATCTGGTCTTGCTCCCCTGTAGGAGCTCATGTGGTCCCACTTTGAGCTGCCATTTCCAGTGTGGCCAATTTTTCTTCCAGTTTAGCAATTGTATCCACATACTTGTTCTCAAGTGCCTGGACTGCCTCTTCATGTTTTAGATCAAAAGCCTCCATGAGCTATTCAACAGAAGCAACACCTCCAAATCCCCCCTCAGGTTGCTGGTTTTCCTGAGGGATATTATCATGGGCCTCGACTAACATGTCGGATGAGATGGAAGTGATTTCAGCGGGGAGTAAAAAAGGTGGGGTGTGGGTAGTCAGATCAGACGCCCGGAACTTCTGTCCCAATACCTTTATGAACTTTTGTCTCTTTTCTGTTTTAAGAACATAAAACATAAACTATTAGGACATGGGCTTTCTTTAGGAAGAGAACATTTTCTTTCAAGATCCACTGTGTTCTAGTTACAAGGGGTATCTTCCCCTTTTTTTATCATCCGGGCCGGGAGAGTTGGAAATTTTGACATATGGATTGGGCCAATAATTTCAGAGGAGTCCATTGAGGAGATGACTTTGTGGAAATGAGTTTGTTTGGGCCACGAGGGATGTTTTTTGGGCTAAAGACATTTGAAGACTTGATACGGATGTGGGCCTCAGGACCAGTGAAAGATATACACACAGACAGAGATCATACAACAAGGGTTGTGCAAATGTCCTCACAAAACGACTTAGTCCAATAGGTATGGATCGATCCGGAGAAGTGCTTGGGGCGTGCCCAGGTCACCACAAAGGAATAGGGCTTGCACGCTATTCCCTTTGGGCTTCCCCACTTTTTCACATCACTTGAAGGTGTGCGTCTACGGTCGGGTCTTTGAATGACCAAAATAAGCTAGGTAAGGGTACTGCCAGGAAAATGCTGGGGGCTAAAGCCCAGGTATTAAGGGGATGTGGTCAGACGACATCCTCCTCTTTTCCCCACTTATTCACATCACCTTGAAAGGTGTGAGTCCCTGACAGGGGACCCTAAAATGGGTCCCGGGGTGAAACTGGTTTGCTAGGACCCTCGCTCTCATATGATGCAAAGGTGTAGAAATTGAAGTGTGCACAAAAGTAAACAAGCAATGTATTAAAAGCCGTAAAAAAACAAATTTCGAGTTAAGCCCTCTTTCTTAAAATTTAAACAAGTTAACTTTAAGAATTTTGTCCCCAGTAGAGTCATCATTCTGTGAGCCTCGATTTTTAAACCCTATCCTTTGTTAATTAAGTTGATTAGGATCTGGCCGGGTTCTAGGTCCACTTATAACCTAAGTTTAATAACTAAGTCATATAACAATAATTATTAAAACCTAAGTTAGTTCACTGAAACCTATTATAAGTCGCCACCTAACTTTGACCTAGATTAAATTAGGAAAGGAGAGTTCAGGTTCGGGGCTTGGTTACGACTTATTTAGGGTTCAAATTACTTTTATTACCCCTCCTAGGTCGTTTTTCCTCTACTTAGCTTAATTACGGTTAATTACAGAGTCATTTTAACCTAATTGCGCGAGTTTCTAATTTTTTAGTATTTTTGACATTTTTTTGACAGAAAATTAAAGTGGTAATTAAAACTACCTAAACTAGGGTTTCTGAGGCAGAATTAGGTCAAATTTTAATTATGTTTGTAGTCACGGACCTAATGTCCGAGACCACGGACCCTAGTTAAACTACATGATTGAGAAAACCGAATTAAAATAAAAATGAAAACTTGAACAGTCCGGGCCACGGACTGGGTGTCCATGGGCCCGGACATGTACTGTTAAAACCCTAAAGTTTGAAAACAAAAAAATAAGAAATCCCGCCACCGTCCATGTGTGTGTCCTGGCCACGGATAACCTGTCCGTGTGGGTTTTTGGTGGTTCCCGACGGTGTTTTTTGGCTCAAAACTTATGCATGTGTAGCCTGAAAGATTTTCAAGATGTTAGTAATTGAATATTTGCAGTTTAAAGTCGAATTTAACACGTAACTTAGCAAAAAAGTTAAAGGGCAGAAGCTAAAACAAACGGCAATACGGAAGTTGTAAAAGGTTAGTTTGCACCCAAATTGACAGAAGACTAATGAAGTCGTAGGGTTTCAGAAAAGTATGATCATAACATGTTTTCGCTCCTGGATCAACGAGACTCTTCACGTCGGGATTCTTTCGGTGCTCCGTTGAAGTCGGTTCTGGAATGAGTTCCAATCCTGCTTCTGACTACTGCTTGTACATGGTGTTCTTCATGTTTTGGTGGTGGTTTGATGATTATTGAAGTGGTGAGAGTTGAAAAACGTGTTTCAGTGGTGATTTCGAGAGAGTTTTGGTTTTATTTCGGGGGCGGGAGTGCAAAAACGAGAGAGAGTTGTGACGGATGTGCTAGCGGATTTTCTAGGGTTTTTGGAGCTTGTGTGATTCTGATTTTATCAAGATATTTGCTCATTTATAGACTTTCTTAAAGATAGAAAAAATCTAGTAAAAACGAGATTTTTCGGAGCTTTAATTTAGTGACTTCCCAAAAAATTTGTAACACCCCTACCGCTAATACCGTCATTACTGTACAAATACTTACTTTTGCAGTGGATACTACATACACAACGGCGGGTGTACAATGTCGTCAGTCACCCATGTGACTAACAAGGTGGGTTACAATACTACTTACTATCGGTCTGATGAATTTGAACATACCGAGTACTCTATACAATACATTACTTTCCCTTGCATACACAACCATAATTCAATCACAACTCCAATACAATACTATACCGAGTATACTACAATCCTTAAAATACCGATACAGATTGGACTTCCAAATTCGTATTACAATACAAGTACAAGTCCAATAATTCAACTACCCATGCTTACATAGCAATCCCCGTCCTACTCTCTCGAACGGTGGTCAGCTTCGAATACCTGTGCAAATAATAAGTTTCCCCTTCGGGTACCTGCACACTAAAATGTTCCCCCTAGGGGGTCAGCTTACGCTGAATATGACTTTCGCATATACCGCGTGCTAACCGCGGTACGCCGACTACTTTGGGTCGGATATACATGGAGTTCATTTTACATGCATACATACATACTCATGCTACAATAATACAATCAACAATACCTACATACACATACAAGGTTCAATACTTACCAAGGAAGACAATTCGATAGTCAACCGTTCGTATTAGTTATTTATTCCTTACTATTTCGTTGCGTTACTCACTACTCTGTTCGTACTGTGTTCGATATTCGCTACTCTACTCATACTCACTCCTTACTCTTGCATGCTTATCCCTCCGTGTTCCATACCTTACTCACACGCGATCCTTACTCTGTACTCGTTACTATACTTGTGCATACTCAATACTCCATACTTACTCATACGTACTCAATACCCAATACTTACTCATACATACTCAATTCTCGGTACTCATTACATACTCATACTCACTTCTTACTCAGTACTCATTACTTTACTCATACATACGCAATACTCAATACCCATTACTTTGGCCTCTGGGCGGAGTCATACACAAGACTCGCCACCGGGCCTACAATATGAGGGCTATACGCTTAGCTCCTCAAATACTCAAATGTCTGTTTTACCGGACTACTCAAATTCCCGACACTCTTCTCTCTCAGAGTAAGAAGTATCTCTCTTGATAACCTCCACTAGCTTAGGGAATTACCACCATCTAGTATCCTCAGATTTAAGGGTTTCCCAACGTATCGAATTCTCATGTTCGGGACATTACTTACATCAGTCGGGTCCTCTCATAATGGGTCGACTAAGTGCTAAGGGGTTTGGAGATCCCTCATCATTCTTTACTACTCTCATGGTTCATGTCTTGCACCAAGATTAATTCCTCTAATAGAGGTTACTTGTATACTTCCACTACTTATTATTTGTGGATTATTTATTTCGGTTCTCCTACCGTTATCGGAAGATTATTACTCCTGTACACTCTCTCACATTCTAGTGAGCTCATCAGTTTGTGTTATCGTTTATTGATCTGTTAGTTTAGTGCGTTGCTACTGTTCCATTAGTTCACAACATGACTCTTACTACGAGTCGCTACACAACAAGTGTAACACCCCAAATAACAATCAACAATTAACGATGCACCTAACGGTAACACAGACGTCTATGCAGCGGTATAAACTCCATCCGGGTGTCACAGACGCCAATCACCCACGTGGTTGACACAACCATACTACCACACCAAGTTACGGTCTGCATGACTGGGAACAGCCCTCAACCAAAACCCATATACAATACAAGATACAATTCCGAATACCGAGTGTTTACAACAAAATTATCAAATCGTAAATGAAAATTACATCCCGGGTGTAGTAACAACCCATACATCAAGCACACTACTACAACTCAAGAATTATGCCCTGATGGACTACCCCTATGGTAGCCATCCCGCCTACGCTCTGTTATCGTCCAGCTCAATACCTGTAAAAAATTGGGTTGTAAAGGACTCAGCAAACTACGCTGAGTATGAACGTGTGTAGCCCGTATGTTGCCGGGCCACACGACTACTTGGTCGAATATTATTAAGTCAATTTACATGCTCTAATAAAGCAGTAAAGCACATCACAATACATCATAGTTTCATACACACTTAAAGGTAGCAAAGCATTAGCAACAAGCAACCAAGCATAACATGCTGGCAACATAGCAATGACAAACACGCAACCGAGCACAGCAAGCTGCTAATATAGCAACGACAATCATGTAAGTCATCAGACGTGTGCATAGGTATGTTTACCAATGATCCTCACTATGGGATTGTTCGAGCGTTGTGTTTTTCATTTCTTTTCTCTTGTTCCCACGATGTGTATTTTCTTTCTCTTTCCTTGCACCAGGTCTGGGGATATAGTTTAGATCCCGTGACCATAAGGTGTCAATCTTTCCTTGTTTCTTAAAGAATCACATTTGTGAATTTTCTTATTTGCTTGGTCTCATTACACATGTTTTCCTCTATTCTCTGGCACCGAGTCCGGGGATATAGATTAGATCCCGAGACTTTATTATGTAGGTGCTAATCATTCCTTGTTTCTTTAAGGGTTAATTGTGAATTCTTTTATCACCGCACATTGGAGGACGTCTCCTCCATAGCTAGTCCCCCATTCCCGACACCCAGGGTCGAGAAAGCGGAGTCACCTCTAGACTCCAGGATAAGCTCCACCAATTTGTCATTCCCCCATTCCCGACACCCAGGGTCGAGAAAGCGGAGTCACCTCTAGACTCCAGGATGTGCTCCACATAGAAGGGTGAAGGATCTGATGCAGATACCAACTCCGAGTATTCCATACCGCGCGGCCCGAGATGTTGTCTTCCCGGGTTATCCTCATGTTCCTCCAATTGAGCTTATCTCTTCATTATCATTCATGAATAGACACCATAGTGGGTGTCGTGGTATATCCTCCATGGTTAGAGATGAGTTCCCCTTTTTAGAATTTTCTTTGTTTTCGCGGTTCACAGTGTTTCATCTCAAATTCCATAAATGCGAAGGGACTAAACTACTGTGTGCGCACAAATCATATATAATAATGATATAGAAGTCATATAACACGATAAGCAAGTTATCCAATTACATGCTTTAATCTTAAGGTCTTTTTCACACAGAGCACACAGCACACAAGCCGTGCAACACGGCAACATACGAACCACACATGTCCATACCTCTTATCAGTCGATGCACAAGCTTGCACTAGGGTTTCCCGCCTCCCGAGTGATACAATCCTATATCGGTTATACAGACGGGTTAGTAAATCTGTTCAAACGTCATTGTTCGTGAAACTTCTTATAGTATTCACTAAGCGAATATGTGTGACATTCTTAGTCCTACTTCCTAAGTTGAATTCGGAACTAGGTTTGAAGTAGTTTTCATGTCCAGTCCTTTAGACTTTGCCCCACCTTGGTTCTCAAGTAGACTCTTGGACCGTTTCTAGATTCCTTTCGCCCTTCTCTAATTTGTTATATTTCTAATTAAGCCATAACTTGTTATCTTCTTCATTTAGCTCATTAAACTTCTGAACCTTTACTAGTGGTTACTATTTCGGTTTTGGTTCCTCTCCACTTTGGATTCACCTTCATCTCTTTCTTCTTCTTTTTTTTATTCACGTACAATCTTACAATACCTCTAAGACTTGTTTTATACCTAAGCCCAAAGTTTCAAAATCTGAAACACAAACTCTATGTATAACCTCACCTAACTTCACTCTTAATGTATCAAAACGATGTCAATCCCTCTCAAACTGTTTCACTAATCTAACTGAATGTTTTAGACATGATTTGGGTTCACAACATAACTAACATCACACTCTTAGCACCTTTGGAAGTTAACCACATTGGAACGCACACCTCAGAAATCTGGAACAACCAAGTACCAAAAATCTGAAACCAAAATCTGTGTACTTCTTCATTCTTTCTTTTAGTTAGTTACGCAGAGTTCTAATTTTCCCCCTAAGTATTTACCCGCTATTTTAGCATATGGCAATGTTGTGGATTCATTAACAGGCCACTACAACTCCTTTACCACCTCTGTAATTCGTTTATACAGAGAGCAATGTTACTGAAAACTGAAACACCATTCCTGTTTGCCACCCTATTTAACTTCGGTTTTAGTTCAGTTAAACAGCTTTATAATCTTCCTCGCGTGTATACCAACCTAGGTAAGTGTATTAGCCATGATCCAGGTACATTATTAAACCAACATCACTCACTCACTACCCTGACCCAGCCATACTGGAACGTAGGTTTCAGAAACTGAAACAACACCCTGTGCATACTTTTACTTGAATCTTCCTTTTTGTTCCTTAATATGGTTTCTAATTCCACCCAAAGTTTTTACAGATTTAATTAGGTGCATTATCTAGGTTTTGGTTCATTAGCAAACTAACATAACACTCTTATACCACTTGTATTTCAGTTATACAGAGGCAATGATTATAGATGAGACCCGAAACAGAAGACTGTGCACTTCTATTGCTTCTTGCTTGTAGTTAGTTAAACTGACCTCTATTTTTTTTCTAGGTATATATAAACTTCCACAAGAGTGTTAGAGATGTTTTTAATTCATTATCAGCCCAGTGTAACCCTTTCTAATCCCCTTAAAGTTGTGTTATACAGAACCGGTATTATATGTAGGAAACTGCAAAGCTGAAACAGAACTGATATGCTTTACCTCTATATTTGTTTTTCTGTTACATATCCAGATTGTCAATTCACCCCTAAGTACTCCCCTTATTTCATTACGTATTCTAGCTATGTTTTAAGCTCAGAGTCAACCCAAATACCACTATGATTCCCACTGATATGCTCTTACACTGAAACCAGAAACCTGCAGGAACAGAAGATGAAACTGATATATATTCTCTAATCCGCTCTCCGTCTGTTTTTTTTCTTTTGACCTGACTTACAATTCTTCCCCAAACGCTAACTCAGTAGGTTAATTGTGTTGTCTTGGTTTTAGCTTTAAAACAGGTCCCTAACAACAGGAGTAACCCACTGAAAACTTCCCATACAAAAACTTGAATATTGCAGAAAATGAAATCATGAAACTACGAAACTCTCTTTGATTTACAACACCCATCTGTCTTCTTTCTTCCCTTAATCTGGTCTCTTATTTAGCCAAGTTGTTTTCTCATTTAGATAAGTGGTTTACCACGGTTTAACTTCAAGAACAGTGCCAAAACAACATGGTTAACACCTCTCAAAACCCTATACAAAGAATCTGAAACTGAAAGAAAACGCAGACCATGAACTGATGCACATTTTCTGTTGTTATTTTCCTTCTGTCTTTCTTTTGTCTACCTATCTGATTTCTAATTTATCCCCACAATACACACTTACTTAGTTAAGTGTTCTATCATGGCTTTACCCTCAAAATAGATCCAAGACACTTTGTTAATACTACTAAAAGGTCCTAATATTGAAGCTGGAAAATTGAATCAAATTGAAACGTGCACCTGAAGTCTTTTCTTCATTTTTTTCTTTCTGTTTGTTCACACGATAAATTTCTGGCTCACTCTAATTGTCTAGCTACCGAGTAAATGTTCCAGTAGAGTTTCACCCTCCAAACAATCCAAACCCACATAGGCAGTCTCTCTGAACACTCATAGAAACAGAAATCCAGAATTCTGAAATCTGAAACTGATATCCTTTCCTTCTTCTGTTTCTATTTTCATTCTTTAACCTAGTTTATACTTCCCCCCCTTGTTTACCCATAGTCTAGTGTACTAGTTAGGTTCTCAGTTCATGATCTAACCACTACCACCTTCACATTACTTCTGGAAAGCAGTATACAGAAGCAGATGTTACAAATCCTCGAGCAGATTATCAGGTTTGACGGTGGTTTGTTAAACATCAGATTGCACTAGTTTCCCCCTGGCTAAGTTGTACAGAATTGCCTGAGCTTTTACCAGCTCTTTAGTCATGGCCTTTAGTCCCCTATTACTTGTTGTTTAATTCTCAGATGCTTAATACTTCATTCATACAAACAAGTATAGGTCACTGGTTCCTATTTCAGTTTTAAAACCCGACAGAACTCCTCTGATCGTGTAACAGGTTTGCATTTAGGTACCGTAGTCTTTTTTTCTTATTGTTTTGCTAGTACACTCTAACTAGGTTCCACAAGGGGTCACTAAAACATTTCAGGTATTAGGACGTGACCGCTCAGACATTCCAGAAACAAAATACAAAGTACCCGGCTTTACATCTGATAAGGTTTCCAGCCTTGAAATCACCCATCAATCAGTTAGTTAACCAGATTTTTTTCTAGCCATTGGTGACATGGTTTCCTAAATCTTTTTGCATTCTTTTTTCCTTGACCACCTCAGTCAATATTTTCCTGGACAATACCTCACTCTCTCGGCAACCCAGCACACGAGCCTCATAGCTTAGTAATCATTCTTACCTTTAACAACTGGCTAACTCAACAAACCAAACATGTAACCAGGTTGTGTAGTAATTATTAGTTTTAATACCGACAAATCCTTCCTACTGTTTTTCTTTTTTGGCAACTCCTAAGCACGATTTTACCTTATTAACACTGGATGTTCAGACTACCACTCCCGCCAGCATACTAACCTCACAATCTACGCATTTTCCCGGTCTATGTTACCAGATCTATCAAGATATCATTAACACAAATTATACACCAGATTAAGCATAGTTTTAGGTAGAAGCTTGGGTTACAACCTTGGGGTTTCCGCTGGGTTTCTTAGCTGGTTCCCTTGGTTTACTTCTTGATACTCTTTGATCTATTCTCGCATCTAGGTAAAAACAAGTACTAACCTCAGTTTGTTGTTCACTTCAGATTCAAATACAAGGGTTAGTTAACAAGGTCCTCGGTAGTTTTACCTTTCTTGGAGGTGATTACCCCTGAGATTTTCTCTCGAGCCTAGCTGGTGAAACCACTCCAAACAGGGTCCTCCATAACCGGACATGGATGAAAAGAATTCCCCAGGTCAGCAGGTGTATTTAGAGGCACTTAAAACCGAAATAGCAAGCGAGAAAACTTGATAGTAGGTGGCCTCACCTTGGAACTGCTTTCAGGACAGTTTTAGAATAGGTTTCTTGGTGGTTCTTGGCGGAACCTTGAGGATGCTTTCAGATAGATTCACGCATGCAAACAGAGAGGTGAAAAAAAGGAGTCAAATACCATAGCTTTTCGGACAGAACAGAAAGAAGGAAGGAGGCTGGTTACCGGTTTTTACCTTGTTGGTTTGGCTTGAGCTGCTCCCAAATTTACAGAACTAGAGCCAAGATTTAACATGCAAGGGGAGACTAGTGCTGGAACCGAGAAGGAATGGGTCTGGTTCCTTGGGAAATCTCAACACAGCTGGTTAGATGATCTTGTGATGTTCCAGTTCCTCAGCCGATTACATCCCCGTTTCAGACATGCACGGGAAAACGTTGAAGGTTTGGAGTTATAATGGGGGTGAGAAGGAAGTAAATCGCCAAAGGAAACTAGAATTTTTGAGCTCTGATTCGGAAATAATAAGCAAGGAAGAAGGACTTACCCTGCTCAGAGGTTACGAACGTGGAAACTTGTTCTCTGTACTCGCACCAGGCGTGAGGAAATGGGAGGATGTGCAAGTTGAGTGGGTTTTAGTAATTACAGATGCATGTACTGGCGAGAAGAACGGGGACATTTGTTTGAAGACCAGGGAAAGTAGTTTGCATGGGCAAGATTGAAAAAAAATATGGGTGGTCTGTTGGTTGGGCTATAGACACACGCGAGAAGGAGACTAGAGCAGGTAATAAATGTTTGTTAGTGAATCTGCAGGTTTTTCGGACATCACAAGAGTGGGTTGTTTTTATTATTGTCTTATAGTATGATTAAGTAGTAGGTAGGTGGTTAGTTTAATATTTAAGACAGGAATATAATTTGGTGAGTACAAGTACTCCTTTTGTAATATTACTTACACGGATTCGTATAATATAGTCTCGTATCATATGTTACCTAGTACAATTGTTATGTGTCAATGAGCACTCCATATATTTCAGTTTGTATAATGTGTCGCACTTGTTTCGTGTACAAAGATCCTAACATGGAATAATTTATTTTGCCCATTGTGGTAGTCATATCGAAACCCACAGTGTTACTTGCTACCCATTCACGGACATATGTATGTCCTATAGCATCTTAGGGTATAAGTTGTAGTTCAATTACCATTAATGTGACGGTTAATTAAACATACCACACATATTCTTGGTTTCATGTGTTTTAACTATTAGGGGTGTCTCAACAAGACCATCTATGAGTCGGTCTACGCACTAAGTGAAGCCACACAATCAGTCAAGAAGGGTTAGCTCATACAACATACAACAGACATACAATGAAAGGCAATAAACCGTTTTCATGCTTTAGTCTTGATTAGCCGGCATACAGCAAACAAACCAACGTAACTCGGTTAGCATACGGGGCATGAGAAATCATACCTTTCACCGGGGTTAGCTTTACAGTGTGTCCCCTTGTTCCTTGGTTCACACTTTCCCACTGATAATGTTTCCAACATTGTTTTAACACTATGCTCATACGATATACAAATAATTACTACTCCCGTACTTACCCCGTTATCCCGGTATACTTAGTGTTCTTATACTTACAACTTTCTTAACTTATGTTCATACTTTTTACCCTTACTACTTTATCCATGGTGTACTACTATATATATATACCTATATGGGTGTAAGCATATATATATATACATATATGATTTTTATACTCATTTCAATTTTTTTTTTGTTTTGACTCGACCGACCTTACCCAGGGTCGGTCCCAAGTCGGTTGAAGTCAGTAGGGTAATACACTGGAGAATTTTAGGCTGCCGGACCTTGCTAGTCCGGTCCCAAGGTCGGTCCATTCCAGTGAGTTACTTGACAGAAATTTTATGCCGACCAACCTTGCATGTCCGGTCCAAGTCGGTCCATTCCAGTAGGTTTCATTACGGGAGATTTTCTGGCTGACCGACCTTGCAAGTCCGGTCCCCCAAGGTCGGTCCATTCCAGAGGTCTCCGTCTTTGTAAGTCTGGGCTCGACCGACTTGCAAGTTCGGTCCCAAGGTCGTTCGGCCTAGTATTTCAGTTTTAAAGATATGTTTTTCAGTTCGGTACTTTGCCCATTGTTTCCCTAAATCTTCCTACATGTAATCCCACATATTTTAACACTACTTAGGCCCTCAAAATTGCCTTAGTTCATCCTCCAAACTCCTTACTCATTTCTAAATCCACATACACAATTCCTCCTCACTTCCTTTCACACTTACAATAGTTTTCAACCCTCTTATGCTACAGATTTTCATTTTAACCTTTACCATTCAATACTCCCTCTACCAATGTTACTCCTAGCATCCCAAAACTTTCCAACAAGCACAATGTCTATACCCAAGTCCAACACTCATTTCACTCAATCTTATACTCTAATTTTTTCTAGTTCCTCCAATGCGTTTCATAAGCTGTTTGCTACAGATTTTACACTCCTATACCCCCATACTACAAGCACCAATCCATGGTTACTAAGCATCCTTATTAACTCCAATACACACCTTGGTTCTCCCATTCACCAAGTTATCCATTAATGCACAATTCCTACCAAAATTTTGCCATAGTCCTCCTACTTCTCTTACTTATCCACACATATCTTTTCTCAACAAATTCATCCCTTTTAGCCAAACCCATACAAGGGTCCTACCAGCACACAAGGCAATACTCATTACACCATTACTTACTCCAAACATCAATACCAATACTCATACACCATATATTTGGCTCTAAGGCCTACCATCCACTTACTAGTTCCCAAATACTCAAAAATTCATAAACTCCAATACTAATACAATAGTTTAGGTTCTTTTATTTGTTTACCCATTCCCATTACTCTAATGCATTAAAATTAAGCATTAAGAAGGAGCTCTTACCTTGAGCTTATTTTTCCTCCATTTCTTTTCCAATTCTCCTCTTCCTCTCTTTCTTGCACAAATCGGTTAAGAGGGAATGGAGTTTCCAAACTCCATCCCAACATTCAAGAAACACACAAATACACTCAATTAATTGTCTAAACCCTTAGGAAACCTTAATTCAATGAAAAGGGCTTAGAGCACAAGTTAGGGTTTTACCTTTGGAGATTTTTGAGAGGGGTTCTCACCCTTGAATCAAGAAGAGGATTACTCCACCATTGGAGGCTTGAAACAAGCTCCAAAACAAGAGAAAGACAAGGTAAGAGAGAGAGGCAAAATCGGCCACACTTACGAGATGGAGGAAAGTGAGGTCTTTTATGGAGATCTTTACCTTGTTTGAAATAGGAGGCTCCAAGCTTCTTAATGGTGTGCTTTTCTCTTCAAATGGGGAAACCCATGGAGATGAAACTCATCCTTTCCGAATTTTGAAAAGAGGGAATGATAGAGGAGGATGAGGGGATTACAAATATGTAATTATTTTTGTGATTGGAGCTCACATGAAGGTGGAGCATGCAAAGGAAGGAGGGAAGCCATTTTTGTTTTCTTGGAGCTTCCAAAATCGCCCACCAGCAGAGAGAGGGAGAGAGAAATCGGTGAGGGAAGGAGAAAGAAGAAAGAGAAAAGAGAGAGTGAGGTGAGAGAGTGTGGGGGGTTACTTTTTATTTTCTTATTTGTCCTTTAGCATATTAGGAAGTTAAGAGGGTGTGTGAGAGAGGGGTGGGGCTGTCGACCAACACACACACACACCTTCACATTTTTACTTTTTATTTACAAAAGTGGACACACTAGTTTTATCTTATTACACTCTCACCCCACTACTTCCCGGTTGTTCACACTTTTATTTTCCTCATTTCTTTTGATTTTTATTGGTTATTACTTTTCGTTAATACTTAAAATAGTTATTTAATGATTTACAATTCTTACGGGTTCGTTTGACCACTTAAAATCACGTTTTTCGAGTTTTCTCGAAAAACGTGCGCTAAAGCTCTATTAGCGTTTTAATACATTATTTGGATCTGTTTTCTTCGGGAATCATTCCCGTATACTAATTAGGCATGAATAGCCTTAGGAATCCTTATAATACTCTAACCGAGGTCTCGTACCTCTTATGGTTATTTAACGCTTATTTTAGCGTTCTCCGCTTCCTAAGCGTTTTCTATTTTCTCTTGGATTTATTTTCCTTACCAAAATTACTTAGGCACTATTAGGCCCTTAAATACCATATTAAAATAATTTAATCACCATATTTAAGTTCAGGGTATTTCAATCTACCCCCCTTAAAGAACTTTGCCCTCAAAGTTGGTGAATCTAATATTGTTACTTACATACGTATTCTATGCTAAGGTTATGACCTCTACATATAGCTTGTCAACTCCAAATGTCTGACATGATGCATACTACGCATCCAAAAAGCATGTCACTGCATGCATAGCAATCAAAAATATCCGTTTTACTTCTCTCCAGGGGGTCCATCCGTAGACAATTAGGTACCATCCTCCCCCAAGTCGAGTGATCCCTCAGGTACTGGTCACGTTTGAACACTTACGCTTTCTGGTTCACGGCCGTCATGACTTGAGCACTTACACTTTCTGGCTCTACGGTCCTTTGGTTAAGATCAAATTCATTTGCACATATAGAGATCCTCAGGCACTTACTCATACTTACTTACTCATACTTACTCATACTTACACGCATACTTACTTCGGGACTACGCTGCCCCAGTGCCCTTGGAAAAATACAAAACACACACTATCACCGCACGAATGGTGTAGTGGTTTCAAAACTAATCAACACTCCCACCGACTCAAAACTAGTTTCTCCTCCTATGCTTTCGACCGATACCCGTGCCTAGGCATGGAGGGTCCACTAGCGCCCGTGGAAGCGGTTTCAAAACCGATCCTCATTCTCAAGTTTGAAGAAACCTTGTACCAAATTAGTTTTGGAAATTCATTTTGAAAACTTGCATACATCTCCCCAATTTCCAATTTATGATGATTGTACCTATTACTAGTGTTATTTCTGTGACCACTTAAGGGGAGCTTCCAGAGTCCTTCAACCCCGATGTGATCAGCATTGGTGTTGAATTATCCTTCCACCCCAATTTGTGTTCGGCTTCCCTTGATCGCTAGCAAATCAAGTTCCACCTCCCCCCTCCATTCCAACAACAAATTGTCAAACATTATTTCGTTTTCTATCTTTTTAATCTTGCTACTCATAATCACACCATACATTTTCCAATTTATATGATTCACTTACTTACTACTACTGATCATCTCATCAATTATTACTACATCATCTCCAACTACTATACTTAAGAAATTCATGGGTAATATCCCATTAATTTACTATACTCCAATTTATACTCATAAAATACATCGGTTTTATACCGATTTATACTCATTACATACATCGGTTCCATACCGATTTATACTCCTCAAGTCTCCCATACGTACTCATTCCTCATACTATTACCAATGGGGTTCTCATTCCCCTGGAGTTTCTCTACTCCTTTTCCTATACTTATTTCTCAAATACCTGCAATTACACGATGAGTGAATACAAATGTTTATGTAACATGAGTATCAACCATCAAAACGAATTCTCTTGCGCTATGCGCATTGTAGTTTGCGCACCTATCACGTAAAGCATACATTTCACGGTTTTCGCTCTACCCCCCTTAAAAGGGATTACGCCCACGTAATCTACCATGTGTCAATGTTGAACATTGGTCGAAGGCATTCAGCCGTCATGGAGTGGTTCAGCTTCCATGCGGTTTATTATACAATGTTCCTTGAACAATGGGTCTTAACCGTATTACCGGTTGGTCCCTGCATCAAGAATTTCCATTGGAGTTATTCAACTCTTAACCGGGTTCGGTTCTAGCATTGATGATTAACCTTTTATTCACTTGGAATTCTGGGCCCACTAGCTTCTGCTGTGTGACCCTGATAACTTGGGTTATTCACCCTTCTTGTTATCCTTAATGTGTTACCATCACCCTTTTATCCCCCTTATTGTGGGAATAAGGTTTATTGACCAAGTGTGGTGTTCTTTTACCGTGCACAAACTCAATGAGTTTTAGATTCATAACCGGCTCTTGGGGAATCTATATACATACTGTTGTGTATTATAGTGATCATTCACTTGATTCCTCCGACTTATTGTCGGTTGAGGTTGAGCCACTACTTAGTTGTAGTGCTTCCTCTGTTGTCAGTGGCTTCTGAATTCTGCTCAATATTTTTTTTGGTACAAGTGTTCTTTTCTTGTGTGACCTTGCATTTTCTATGCGCCGGTCCTTGTGACTTGCCTAAGTCTCCTTACACCTTTATTCCAATGGAATTCACATCTTGTGATTGTTGGTGTTTCACACACACTCCGTGCTTCTTTGGCCTTGGGCCGCACAGTTTGTTTCTAAGCTTTTGCTTAACTGGCTTATGCCATGTTTGTTGGTGAAAGGAAGGATTTACCATGATTTACATTTTCCATATTCCTGCCTGCTATCCCACTTGATCATTTACTGCACAAATGCAATACCAAAACACTCGGTCCTACAGAGTGCAGAGGCGTAACTCTTGGTAGTAACTCTCTTATGAGATCGCAATAGGAATGATCGTTACTCCATTAGGTGGTGCTTCATCGTTTGGTGTAGACTCCTGGCTTGTTGCCCGGTCTGTCTACCATCTTGTATTAACAACTTCATAGTATTGGGTGACATTTCCCACACATCGGTCGCCTGTTGCGCACCATGTTCTTACTGATTCTACAGTATTGGTTTACATGGCATCCGCTGTTGCTAGCTTCAGCTCATGCATTTCCACCAGCGTGGTTCAGTGTTTATACTTCTGGGCTCCTTGAGCGTCATTTACTTATACCCCATATCGAGTTCTTATAGAACCGGTTACTCCTTGGTCGTCAACAGTTGCTATTTAAGCTTATTTGACATCGTTTGGCAGCAATTGCTTGCTCAAGCTTCACTACATTAGTAGTTCTGGAAGGGATATATTTTCAGACATTTATTGGTGGTATCCTCCCTTGAGATTGTATGTTCACCGCTCTTGTGGTACCACAATAACGAGGGGTATCCTATCTCGTTAGTTAATCAACCATATCACTGGTGCCGTTCTTGGCAACTCTTCATACCGTTCACATTGGTTTTTTACAACCTTTGGGTTGTGTCCTGTAGTAGGTTTTATGGCATACTAGCCATGTTGCCTAGAGCTCTGCTCATCTTAGGCGGTTCACAAGTTTTGCTCTTTTTTATATACTTCAATTGGTTTGGAGGTAAGTAATTTGATGTTGATTGTTGTCATTGTTAATTTAGGGTATCCCCTAGTGAGTGGGATCCCTTCGGTGTTCTAACCGAGTGTCCAATCTAGCTCTTGTACTTTTATCACGCTTCCGACACCCTTCAAGGACTGCTCCTGGGTGTTGTTAAGTGGTGCCATTATATCTGGCTGATATTTAAGAGTGCGTTTAGTCTGTTATCCTTCCTCGCGGTTCTATCTGAGTTATCCGTTGAGGGTTATAGCATCTCCCGTTCTTAGGGTAGACCATTGCTGTTTTTCCTTATGTCATACGGTTTTGATATTCCCTTCAGTGATGAATGGTATCTCTTGGTACCTTATGTGATCGCACTGTGTGTTTGTGGTAGTTGTCCTGGGAATTCCATCCCGTTCATTGAACACTGATGTGTTAATATTAGGCATTTGCCTTACAATGTTTAGACTGGTATTCCTTCCAGTTATCATGCTTTATTTCGGTATCTTTGAGACATATTCAATGTCTTGTTCCGTTGTTAGTGATTCTCGCACTTTTAACTCTTAATCACTCTCCTAGAGTGAGTTCTTGACTCCTTAGCTTGTAAGCTTATATGAGTTCCCTTCTTGCTCATTTGAGCCATCTGACTGTTCTGGTTTGAGTTTACTTATGGTCCGTAGAACGGAGCTGACTACTTCCCGTGTTTCGTACACTACATGTATACATACGTGGGGTACCTTGCTGGTAGTTACCACTTACCTGACTATTTGTCGGGCCTGCAAGCTCCTTCGGAGTGCGGTCGTCCCACATCCCGTATTTGGGTATACTCGTAGTGTTCGTCACACGCCTAGGTGAAGTATTATATTGTCAACTCTTCTTGTATCATCCTATGATACTCACCAAAATTCCGTCGGTTTGGTTTTAAAAATCCAAGGTTTAAAAGAAGGGTTTGTGGTTTTGAAAGAAAAGTTTGAGCTTGGAAATAACAGTTCGGTGTAAAAGGAAATCCTTCATGGCGCTGCCAGATTGAGGTCTTGACCAAGTCCAGCTCCTCGCTGACTGGTATGTTCTTAATACAATGGTCGGGCCGTTAGGCCTTTCCAAGGTTTCGCTGTTTCAAATTCTTAGGATTAGTGTTCCTGTATTTGTTTCAATCCTCATGGTGGTACTTTATTAGGTACCAGTGGGTTTGTTAAAAGTCTTCCAACCATCTTGTAGTTGCTGCACTTGCCCTGGGCAAGTGCGCGGGTAGGTTGTTTTTCGGTTGACGTATACCGGTTACGGTATCGTTTCCATCCATATTTGGTGGTTTATTAGATCATCCTTTGATCTTTTGATCTTGGTAATCGATCTTCTGAGTCGTTTCTCAAAGTACTTGACATGGTTGTCGTCCATCCGGTGTCTCACACCTTTACTGTGGTTAACGAGACTTAAGTTATCCTTAGGAACCATGTTGTAGTCCGATAGGTGTATGTTTTATGAATACTTTCATAGTTATCTGAACCATGTTGTTCGTTTTTATAGCCCCTTGGCGTGTAGGTTGGTGTTAATCCAACCTCGACTAACTCCTTAGTCGGTTTGTATACCGTTATTGGTATTATTAAACATTACAGTCCGTAGACTCTCTTGTCTCGGGCTTTATTACTCTTTCTTCCTTGCTCCCTTACATGTTGTGCTCCTCTTCTTGCTGGCTACTCATGGTTCTCGCGACTGCAGAGCACGTCGCCCCATGGTGTCGTAAATTCCATTATCCTGTGTGTAGGATCTTCGATCTACGATCATTAAGCGTGGTTTTGTTGTTCCGAAAGGAACCGTCTCCGGGATTTCCAGTTCTCGAATCTACCGTATGACAGGTTCTTTTCAATAGGGTTTATTGTTACAACTGCCAGATCGGGTTTTACCCGAGTGTGAGAGGTACTTCCAACTCTTTGGCGTTCTTGTCCCAACATTACAACGGGGGACGTGGAGGGCGGGTATGGTTATTGTAGGTTTCCGGTTCACCCAGAAGTTCCTAACTAGCGTATCTCACACGCTAACACTCAACCCTTAGCCCTAAGTCTCTAATTCCTAACTCGGTATTTTCCTAAACTCGGTATTTCATCCATCAGAGTGATACTTCGCTATGATACCACTTTTTGTAACACCCTCTACCGCTAATACCGTCATTACTGTACAATACTTACTTTCGCAGCGGATACTACATACACAACGGTGGGTGTACAATGCCGTTAGTCACCCATGTGACTAACAAGGCGAGTTACAATACTACTTACTATCGGTCTGATGAATTTGAACATTCCGAGTACTCTATACAATACATTACTTTTCCTTGCATACACAACCATAATTCAATCACAACTCCAATACATACTATACCGAGTATACTACAATCCTTAAATTACCGATACAGATTGGACTTCCAAATTCGTATTACTATACAAGTACAAGTCCAATAATTCAACTACCCATGCTTACATAGCAATCCCCGTCCTACTCTCTCGAACGTTGGTCAGCTTCGAATACCTGTGCAAATAATACGTTGCCCCTTCGGGTACCTGCACACTAACCCTCGGTACATAACCGAGCTACTTTGGGTCGGATATACATGGAGTTCATTTTACATGCATACATACATACTCATGCTACAACAATACAATCAACAATACCTACATACACATACAAGGTTCAATACTTACCAAGGAAGACAATTCGATAGTCAACCGTTCGTATTAGTTATTTATTTCCTTACTCTTTCGTTGCGTTACTCACTACTACTTTGTTCGTACTGTGTTCGATATTCGCTACTCTACTCATACTCACTCCTTACTCTTGCATTCTTATCCCTCCGTGTTCCATACCTTACTTGCACGCGATCCTTACTCTGTACTCGTTACTATACTTGTGCATACTCAATACTCCATACTTACTCATACGTACTCAATACCCAATACTTACTCATACATACTCAATACTCGGTACTCATTACATACTCATACTCACTTCTTACTCAGTACTCATTACTTTACTCATACATATGCAATACTCAATACCCATTACTTTGGCCTCTGGGCGGAGTCATACACAAGACTCGCCACCGAGCCTACAATACGAGGGCTATACGCTTAGCTCCTCAAATACTCAAATGTCCGTTTTTACCGGACTACTCAAATTCCCAACACTCTTCTCTCTCAGAGTATATTACAATCTCATGGATTAGCCTAGAAGTATCTCTCTTGATAACCTCCACTAGCTTAGGGAATTACCACACCGTCTAGTATCCTCAGATTTAAGGGTTTCCCCAACGTATCGAATACTCTCATGTTCGGGACATTACTTACATCAGTCGGGTCCTCTCATAATGGGTCGACTAAGTGCTAAGGGGTTTGGAGATCCCTCATCATTCTTTACTACTCTCATGGTTCATGTCTTACACCAAGATTAATTCCTCTAATAGAGGTTACTTATATACTTCCACTACTTATTATTTGTGGATTATTCATTTCAGTTCTCCTACCGTTATCGGAAGATTATTACTCCCGTACACTCTCTCGCATTCTAGTGAGTTCATCATTTGCGTTATCGTTTATTGATCTGTTAGTTTAGTGCGTTGCTACTGTTTCCATTAGTTCACAACATGACTCTTACTACGAGTCGCTACACAACAAGACTCATCTATGAGTCGGTCTACGCACTAAGTGAAGCCACACAATCAGTCAAGAAGGGTTAGCTCATACAACATACAACAAGACATACAATGAAGACAATAAACCGTTTTCATGCTTTAGTCTTGATTAGCCGGCATACAGCATACAAACCAACGTAACTCGGTTAGCATACGGGCATGAGAAAATCATACCTTTCACCGGGGTTAGCTTTACTGTGTGTCCCCTTGTTCCTTGGTTCACACTTGTCCCACTGATAATGTTTCCAACATTGTTATTAACACTATGCTCATACGATATACAAATAATTACTACTCCCGTACTTACCCCGTTATCCCGGTATACTTAGTGTTCTTATACTTACAACTTTCTTAACTTATGTTCATACTTTTTACCCTTACTACTTTATCCATGGTGTACTACTATATATATATACCCATATGGGTGTAAGCATATATACATACAATATGATTTTTATACTCATTTCAATTTTTTTTTGTTTTGACTCGACCGACCTTACCCAGGGTCGGTCCCAAGGTCGGTCGAAGTCAGTAGGGTAATACGCTGGAGAATTTCAGGGCCGACCGACCTTGCTAGTCCGTCCCAAGGTCGGTCCATTCCAGTGAGTTACTTGACAAAATTTTTAAGCCGACCGACCTTGCATGTCTGGTCCCAAGGTCGGTCATTCCAGTAGGTTTCATTACGGGAGATTTTCTGGCCGCCGACCTTGCAAGTCCGGTCCCCAAGGTCGGTCCATTACAAAGGTCTCCGTCTTTGTAAGTCTGGGCTCGACCGACCTTGCAAGTTCGGTCCCAAGGTCGGTCCGGCTTAGTATTTCAGTTTTAAAAATCTATTTTCATCAGTTCTATACTTTGCCCATTGTTTCCCCAAATCTTCCTACATGTAATCCCACATATTTTAACACTACTTAGGCCCTCAAAATTGCCTTAGTTCATCCTCCAAACTCCTTACTCATTTCTAAATCCACATACCCAATTCCTCCTCACTTTCCTTTCAACACTTACAATAGTTTTCATTCCTCTTATGCTACAGATTTTCATTTTAACCTTTACCATTCAATACTCCCCTCTACGAATGTTACTCCTAGCATCCCAAAACATTTCCAAACAAGCACAATGTCTATACCCAAGTCCAACACTCATTTCACTCAATATTATACTCTAATTTTTTCTAGTTCCTCCAATGTGTTTCATAAGCTGTTTGCTACAGATTTTACACTCCTATACCCCCATACTACAAGTACCAATCCATGGTTACTAAGCATCATTATTAACTCCAATACACACCTTGGTTCTCCCATTCACCAAGTTATCCTTAATGCACAATTCCTACCAAATTTTTGCCATAATCCTCTACTTCTCTTACTTATCCACACATATCTTTTCTCAACAAATTCATCCCTATTCTAGCCAAACCCATACAAGGGTCCTACCAGCACACAAGGCAATACTCATTACACACCATTACTCCAACTCCAAACATCAATACCAATACTCATACACCATAATTTTTGGCTCTAAGCCTACCATCGACTTACTAGTTCCCAAATACTCAAAAATTCATAAACTCCAATACTAAATACACTAGTTTAGGTTCTTTTATTTGTTTACCCATGCACATTACTCTAATGCATTAAAATTAGCATTAAGAAGGAGCTCTTACCTTGAGCATATTTTTCCTCCATTTCTTTTCCAATTCTCTCTTCCTCTCTCTTTCTTGCACAAATCGGTCAAGAGGGAATGGAGTTTCCAAACTCCATCCCAACATTCAAGAAACACAAATACACTCAATTAATTGTCTAAACCCTTAGGAAACCTTAATTCAATGAAAGGGCTTAGAGCACAAGTTAGGGTTTTACCTTTGGAGATTTTTGAGAGGGGTTCTCACCCTTGAATCAAGAAGAGGATTACTCCACCATTGGAGGCTTGAAACAAGCTCCAAAACAAGAGAAAGACAAGGTAAGAGAGAGAGGCAAAATCGGCCACACTTAAGAGATGGAGGAAAGTGAGGTCTTTCATGGAGATCTTTACCTTGTTTGAAAGAGGAGGCTCCAAGCTTCTTAATGGTGTGCTTTTCTCTTCAAATGGGAAAACCCATGGAGATGAAACTCGTCCTTTCCGAATTTTGAAAAGAGGAATGATAGAGGAGATGAGGGGTTACAAATATGTAATTATTTTGTGATTGGAGCTCACATGAAGGTGGAGCATGCAAAGGAAGGAGGGAAGCCATTGTTGGTTTCTTGGAGCTTCCAAAATCACCCAACAGCAGAGAGAGGGAGAGAGAAATCGGTGAGGGAAGGAGAAAGAAGAAAGAGAAAAGAGAGAGTGAGGTGAGAGAGTGTGGGGGGTTACTTTTTATTTTCTTATTTGTCCTTTAGCATATTAGGAAGTGAAGAGGGTGTGTGAGAGAGGGGGTGGGGCTGTCGACCAACACACACACACACACACCTTCACATTTTTACTTTTTATTTACAAAAGTGGACACACTAGTTTTATCTTATTACACTCTCACCCCACTACTTCCCGGTTGTTACAGTTTTTACTAACCGGAACCCGTTTCCGAAATTTTCTCGTTTCTTTGATTTTATTGGTTATTAAGCTTCCGTTAATACTTAATAATAGTTATTTAATGATTTACAATTCTTAAGGGTTCGTTGACCACTTAAAATCACGTTTCAAGTTTTCTCGAAAAACGTGCGCTAAAGCTCTATTAGCGTTTTAATACATTATTTGGATCTGTTTTCTTCGGGAATCATTCCCGTATACTAATTAGGCATGAATAATCCTTAGGAATCCTTATAATACTCTAACCGAGGTCTCGTACCTCTTATGGTTATTTAACGCTTATTTTAGCGTTTTCCGCTTCCTAAGCGTTTTCTCATTTCTCTTGGATTTATTTTCCTTACCAAAATTACTTAGGCACTATTAGGCCCTTAAATACCATATTAAAATAATTTAATCACCATATTTAAGTTCGGGGTATTTCAATCTGTAACAGCCAGTCTTAACCCACATGTGTGATTTGTCTACTTGGGGCCGCAGCCCGCACGGTTTTGTTTTCGGGGTACTATCCCCAAAAGGCCTCACACAAGGGAAGAGTATCCCCACACCTATAAGGCATGGTTCGTGCTCTCTCCCGATCGATGTGGGAGGTGACCCTACCGTGGGTATCACACTCTACCCCCTTGGGAGCCCAGCGTCCCCGCTGGCACACCGACCTGGGCCTGGCTCTGATACCATCTGTAACAGCCCAGTCTTAACCCACATGTGTGATATTGTCCGCTTTGGGCCGCAGCCCGCACGTTTTGTTTCCGGGGTACTATCCCCAAAAGGCCTCACACAAGGGAAGAGTATCCCAACACCTATAAGGCATGGTTCGTGTTCTCTCCCGATCGATGTGGGAGGTGACCCCTACCGTGGGTATCACAGAATCTGACTAAGAAATTTTAGCCACGTGTCAAGGATGAGAATTATGATTATTTTGAGGTGGAATTGAATTTTTTTTAATATTGGAATATTTTTAAATTCAATTTCTCATCATATTCAATTAGAAATTGCTAGAAATTTTTGGAAATTCAAAAAATCAAAATTCCAACGCCATTATGCGTAAAATTTCATCCTCTATCATGGTTTACAATGTTAAAGCATTTCAAATTGATTTAATCCTTCTTCGGAGGAGAGAGAAAGCTCGCAAGGGGCTTAGGAGCCCTGAAAAATTATAGAAATGCCCCTGAGATGACTAAATGCCTCTCCTTTAGTACTTGTGCCTCTAGATACTCTCTTCCGGGGGTTAAATTTTGGGTATAACATATACACTAAGAACATGTGGGAAAAATTCCCGAAGAAAAGGAATCCATATTGGGTTAACACGCAAATAAGTCCTAAAGCACGTTTTTCGAGAAAACCCAAAAATGTGACTTTAAGTAGTTTAATGAACTTGTAAAAATTATAGTTGACCATATAACTATAATTAAACCTTAATGAAGATATAAAACCATTAAAATTAAATAAACGAGAAAATCTGGAAAACTGGCCCGGTTGATGAATAGTGCCAAACCCGTAAATTTAGGAGCGTTTCTCGCAAAAAGACGAAAAACCCCTGCCTAGTAAATTAAGGGGGCCGGTTTTTAAAGGGGTGAATCATCATCTTTTAGTCTAGTGAGACTCCTCTTATATGAGAGTCAAAAAGCAATTTTACTACTGTATCTTCTCTCCTCACTTTACTATTTAAGCAAAAAGGGCTCTCTCTCTCTCATTCCATTTTTTTCCCTCCCAGCTGATGACTTAGCTTTCTCCAGCCAATGTGGCTCCTCCTTGCGTGAGAATAAGAGAAAATAAAGAGGGGATCTCTCTTCACTTTACAAACAAAGCAATTAGGATCTTCTCGCTCCTCTCTTTCTTCCTCCCAGCCGTGAGCTCCATTTCTTCCCCTTGCTGGTGATTTGAGCAGCTCCCATGGCCGCTCCCTCTTCTCTTGCTTACCCAAGTCACAATAATGCTCCAAACTCAAATTAAATTCCATATTTGTGTTGGCCTCATCAAGAGCTTTCTTTCCCACCTTTCAAAATCTTCAAAGGTTGAAGTTAACCACCATGATATAGCTCCATTTGAAAAGAAAATTACAGTTTCAGGAGCTAGAGTATCTCCTCTTTAATTTAAGGTAAGAAAGGAACTCAAAAATTCATTTTTCCTCCATTCCTTGACTTGGCCAGTTTTGGCTTCTCAAATGCCTTGTTCCTTTCTTTGTTTGAGCATTTTTTTAAGCCTCAAAATGGTGATTGGAGCTCTCCTATGATTCATGACCAAAATCCATCTAGGGTTCTAAGGTAAATCCCTAATTTTGTGCTTTAAACCCCTCATTGGTGTTCTAGAGTGATTAATAAGTCTAAGTGTGTTATTTAGCTCTAATTACCCATTTAAAGGTTGGTTAGAGTGTTGGCAAGCATTGCTTCCCATGACCGAAAATGAGATGAGAAAGAGAAGAGGAAAAGATTGAAAAGAAATGGAGAAGTAAGGTAAATAATCTACCTTGATGACTATCCTAAATTCTTTTAGAATTTTGGGATGGGTGATTAAAAGAATGAACCGAAATTGTGCTGAAAATGTGTTTGGTAGTTAGAAGAGAGAATTGTGAATTGATGTGTGACTTAAGGGCCTTGGAGCCAAGTGATTTATGATTATGCATTATGTTATGATTGATGAAATTTGGATGAGTTTAGGTGGACTTGTGTGCTGGTAGAATCCACTAAGGATTTGGTTAGCTTGTGTGAATTATGAATGTCTTGGATTAGGGGATGAAGACAATGGAAAATGATGCATTTGGGTATGCTAGAATTGTAGGGGAACTATGGCAAAAATTCTGAGAGAACAAGTGGTTTAGGTGACCTTATGAGTTTAAGGAACCTAAGGTTAACTAGGAGTTGATAGGGATTGACTTGGTTAATGGGGCACCTTAAGATGTTTGTTGTAGGATGGAATAGAGTTGTGCAATAATCTGTAGCAAAAATGGTGTATGAGTGTCTTGGATTTGTTAGAGATGAATCAAGGTATAAAAGCTAAAGGAAATGAATGAACTTGGGTAATAGAGATGAATTTGCTTAGGAGAATTTTGGTATGGTCACATGGTTGAGAACAAGGTGTAAGCTGTCATGAGAGTGTTGTTGATGCACTAGTGTGTATAAAGTGCAGAAAATGAAGATGAAAAATTGTATAATTGATCAAGATTGGGTAATGGGTTTGATCAATGAGTTAAGGAGGTTTAAAGTGTTTTTAAGGTGTTAGAACATGTTTAGATGCATGGGGAAAGATTAGGAAAGAAATGAGTAAGAATTGAGGTTATAATAGTAAAATCAACTTGTAAATTTTTGTAGGAAGTTACAGGGTCCAGGACTTAGATCTAGCAAGAAGTCCAGGACCAACAACAAAACTCTGCTGAAAATTGCCTATAACATGGTCCGAGACTTAGTTTTTGCATAAAGTCCCGGACCAACACTAAAATAGAGCCGAATATTGAAGTACAGGACTAGTCCAGGACCTTGTCCCTATATGTAGTCCTGGACCAGTGTCAAAAATGCTCCGAAAGTCACAAAACGAGTTGGTCCGAGTGTAGGTCCGGACCAAGTCCCGTACCACACTCAAAAATCATTTGTAAGTGTATAAATGTGGCTAAATGAATGGGGATTGAATGGTAATGGTTCTAGATCATGATTAACACTTGTTTGGTGATATGTAAAGGTCATTAGAAGTATAAACAAGTGTGAGATTGAATGTGAAAGTTGAGAACTTAAGATCACATCAGTGAGGTTAAGATTAACGGGACAACGGGGTTAATTACGGGCACAATAGTCGTTTAAATTCCCTACTGCCTTGACATTGATAGAAACACTTGGAATGTTATCAGTGTTTCGAGAATTATCCGAGGAGCGTAAGACGACACGCTAGAGTAATTCTGTGGTGAACGGCATGTTTATGTGTGCCGACCTAACAAGATAAAAGCATGAAAATGTTTATTGCATTTGATATATGTATATCTCGATGCCTGTTTTGTGAACTAACCATCCTTGCATGAGTTGTGACCTGAATGAATATTGTAGATCAACTCCCGTTAGGATAATGTTTGGTTAATGACTCGTAGAAAGAGTCGAACCACGAAATAATTAAAATGTGGAAAATATATAAAGAACCTCTATATAAAAGAACAGTGATAGTTCAACGTTATGAACTAATGAGAAAAGTAAAAAGAGCTATAACGGGACTGTTAAACTCCCTTAATGGTTGGTCGACCTCCTATATGAGGATTCGACCAACACGAGAAAATGACCAAAAACTTCTAAGTAATGGAAGTATAGGGCGACCCTTAGTCGGTGAATTCAATAACTTAGGAAACACCTTAGGTTGTGAGGCGACATCAAGAGGGATGTCTCAAACTAATATGTAATATTACTAACCCTGAGAGTGGGTTAGGGGATTGTGAGTCACGCGTGCAAGGAAGAGGAAACAACAGAGAGGTTATTTCTGATTCCATGGTCAAACTCCCTTGTTAGGGGCCGTGAGCCACATGGTGGATCTGTTGGGGCGTAGTGATGCCCGGTGGAGTGAGGCTAGCAGAGCTTATCCGTTTAAAGAGATAACACTAGTCCAAAAACGTCTATTTCGGCGCCCTATTTCGGCGGTTGTAGATAAAACCGCCGAAATAGGGGCCCGAGTGTAACCGTATGTAAAAGAAGGGGTCTATTCGGCGGTTCCTAGATATGAACCGCCGAAATAGGCCCTTTTTAATAATTAAAAAATTAAAGAGACCGATTTCGGCGGGTTCCTTACACGAAACCGCCGAAATAGGTGTTTCTATTTTTCTTTTTTTTTTTAAAATTTAATCATCTATTTCGGCGGTTCTCTGTTAGGAACCGCCGAAATAGGTCTCATTAATTTTTAATAAATTAAAAAGGGCCTATTTCGGCGGTTCATATCTAGGAAACCGCCGAAATAGATCCTTTTAATTAACCCCCCAACCCCGATTCGAAACAATTACGATTTCATTAGGTTAATTAACCCCTCTTCTCATCGATCTCTCTGTTCCGCGGCGATTGCGACCCACCACCGCCACCACAGCCGTCGCCGCCCGCCCTCCTCCTTCTCTCGCTGTCGCCGGTGTCGCCGCGTCGGTGGTCGTGCAAGGTTGGCGTCGCCGCCCTCATTCGCCAGTCAACAGAGGCGAACAGAGGTGAGAGCACCCTAACTTTGTATTTCGATTGTGTTTATTTAATTGTTTAATTTGTTGTTAAAATTGATAGATTGTTGTCACATTGTGATTGTGGATGATGATATTTATTGTGTGTGTGAAATCTTTGCAAGATTTGGTTGTTAAACTATTAAATTTATGTATGCACACAAGGTGTTCGAGAAAGTCCGAGTGAATTTTTGTGCTGTTTTGGCCTTCTTTTAAGTGTAGTAGGTTAGCTTATTTGGGCTAGATTTATTATGCTTATAAACGTATGAATGAGTGTTGTAATATGTGCAATAAATATAAGTATAGTGATTGCGAGTAAAAGAATGTTTTAATTAAGATGAGTGTGAGCCTCGATTTTAAACCTATCCTATGTTGAATAAAGTTGATTAGGATCTAAACGGGTTAGGTCCACTTATACCTAAGATTAATAACTATGTCACATAACAATATTATTAAAACCTAAGCTAGCTCACTGGAACCTATTATGAGTCGCCACCTAATTTGACCTAGATTAAATTAGGAAAGGAGAGTTCGGGTTCGGGGGCTTGATATTCGACTTATTCAGGGTTCAATTACTTTCATTACCCCTCCTAGGTCGTTTTCCTCTACTTAGTTTATTTACGGCTTATTACGAGTTGTTTTAACCTAAGTGCGCGAGCTTCTGTTTTTTTTTGTTTTTAACATTTTTTGACAGAGAATTAAAGTGAAATTAAAAGCTACCTAAGCTAGGGTTTCGGAGGCAGAATTAGGTCAAATTTTGCTTACGTCCGTAGCCACGGACCAAACGTCCGAGACCACGGACCCCTAGTTAACCTAAATATACAGAAAGTCGAAATTAACGGAAACAAAAATTTGCAAGGTCCGGGGCCACGGACAGGATGTCCGTGGGCCCGGACATTATTAGAAAAACCTAAATTTGAATTTTTAAAATCCCGCCGCCGTCCGTGGGTGTCCGTGGTCTCGGACAACGCGTCCGAGGTCCGGACCATAGGTCCGAGGTCACGGACCACCACGGACAGGGGTTTTCAGAAGGTTCCCGAGGGTGTTTTGAGCTCAAATTTATGGGTGTGTAGCCTGAAAGATGTACAAGACGTTAGTGATGAAATTTTCAATTTGAATTCGAATTAAGCACGAAACTTAGCAAACAAGTTATCTGACAGAGGCTTAAATAAACAGCAATACAGAAGCCTACGAAGGTTAGTTTGAGCCCAAATTTTGAGGCAAGACAGATAATACCGTGGTGAATCAGGGAAGTGGAGTTCTACCTGTTTTACCTTCGGATTCACAACGTTTCTTCACACCGGGACTCGTCGAGTGCTCCGTTGATGGCAGACCCGAGAGGATTTCGACCCAAGCTTCTGGTTGTTGGTTGTTCTTGCTGTTCTTCACGTTTTAGAGGTGTTTTTGTGAGGTTTTGATGATTATTGGTGCTTTAGGGATTGGAAAACGTGTTTAGATGGTGATTTCGGGGGATTTCAGTATGATTTGGGTGGCCTGGGTGTTGGAAAACGTGAGAGAGAGAGAGGAGGCCGTGTTTTCTGACTCTCTAGGTTTCTTCAGCATGTGAGGTTCTCTTTTGATCATGGGATAAGGTTCCTTATATAGACTTCCTTAAAGATAGAAAAAATCCGGTAAAAACGAGATTTACCGACGTTTTAGCTCAAGGGCTTCCAAAAGGGAATTTGATTATGAAATTTCACACATGGGTAAGGATGATAATTCTGATTTTTCTAAGTGAGATCGAATTTTTTGGGTATTGGAATATTTTTAAATTCAATTTCTCGTCAGATTCAATCAGAAATTGCTAGAAAATTATTGGAAATTCGAAAAATCAAAATTCCAACGCCATTATGCTTAAAATGTCATCCTCTATCATGGGTTAAATATCAAAGCATTTCAAGTTGATTTGACCCTTATTTGGAGGAGAGAGAAAGCCTATAGGGGGCTTAGGAGCCTTGAAAAATTACGAAAATGCCCCTGGAGATGACTAAGCTGTCCCTAGTACTCTGAAATGTGCCGATCGAACTGGGAACCCTTGCTACTAGCCTATTAGTAGAGACTCTCCTCGGGGGGTGAAATTTGGGTATATACAGATTGCCCCCCGTCAACTAGGACTTTAATGGAAATGAAAAGGCTAGTTGATGCTTGAGTGATACCACAAAATTTTGGATCTTAAAAGGCCCCTCGGCAACTGAAATCGACAAGTTGTGTCGAGCTATCTAAGGCCTGACTACCTATGAGTAAAGTGGAAGGGTGTCGAGTGGTTCTAAGGTGTCGACCACCTAAAGTAATGATGAAGTAATGTCAGACTATTCTAAGGCGTCGACTACCTAGAGGATGATATGATGTCAAGCTATTCTAAAGGCGTTGACTACCTATAAGGATGATATGTTGTCGAGCTATTCTAAGCGCTGACTGTAACACCCCATCCAAACAAAAACATACTTACAACAAATTGCAGCGGATTTACAACCTCATCACATTACTTAACTCCCTGGTGTTACACGCCGTTAGCCACCCACGTGGCTAACAAGGCTAATCCATATACATTGTACCGGTCTGATGGGCTAAATTCCCGAGCGACTATACATTTTTATCCTTTACATAAACAACAACACAACAACGTACACCTTATCAACTATACCGAGTATTATAAACTGGTGCCGACAACAACATCGGTCTTACTACACCTACTGTATACATACACTTAAAGTTTACCCATGTACAATGACTACCCGTCCTACTCTCGAACGGCTTCCAGCACTTCGTACCTGAAATAGGAAAAGAAGAGAAAGGGTGGCCCCAAGGGGCTCAGCACCTTTGCTGGTATGGTAATCCCGCAGCCCACATGCTACCGGGCCACGCACAACTAATGTCGTCTTAGCATGCAGTTGATTATATTTAAATCATGCATGTGACAATAAACACACAACACTTAACATTTCGCCTCAATGGGCTCAACAATCGGATAATACATCCTACTTAACAAGTCACCCATGGTATTCATCATCCCTAGAGTGTTTCTCCTCCAACGGAGCTACTTCCTTAATAGACGACACATACCCTTAGATCGGGTTATCCTTAAACGTCTCTTATCACAAACTGGGAATCATATCATGATCCACACACTACACATTATAAAACACACCACATTATACAACCTACAACATTCACTACATACAACACTTAGCAACACTTTGCACGTTTCTACGTACACAACATAACACCGCAATAGATATTGCAACACAACAACATACATAACATAACGGGTGCGGTTCTCATAGGAACCAACCCAAACATCGTTATACACTGGTGAGCCTAGAGAACAATATCAGTCTCATAATAAGCTCGTTATACAACAACAACACTCATTACCGTCCTAATAGTTGGACGAGTAACTTAAGTTAAGGCGGTTCGGGTTTGGAGGCCCGAACACACCACACAAACACATGTTCCCCCTAAACCGATCATAAGTCAGAATAGCCAAGCTTTGGAGTAAGCTAATGGGAGATCGCAACCGTGAGGGAAACAACCATAACAAAGAGAAGGGTAAAGCTAGGAAGGATACCCTCTCCCAAACAACGCGCGACCGGCCAAACCGGATTCCTCACTACTGTTAGTACATACTTACTTTAGACAATACTTAGAACCCCACTATGGAGCCTGTCACATAACAACTCAAACAGTATTACAACTGGGTTAAACATACAAGGGAGATCCCTACATTCACATACACATATCACACATTTAACACACGCATAGCCGTGGTTAGTACGTCCCATGGTACGGGTCGTTTACTCCGAATACCGAACTCTCATGTGATCCTAGACTCAGTTAACTAAGGTTAACATGCCGAGGTTAAATGGTATCGGAGTTGAACACGCCACATATATGAATTACTGTAAACTCATTACATGTTTTATCTTACACGTGGCAAACATACAGAAAACACATTGGCATACAAGCCGGTGTAATCCGTTAGGACGCAGGTTGCAAGAAAACCATACCTGTCACCGGAGTCCACTTTACCACGTCCACTTATGTTCCTCGAGCAATTCTCGAACAACTGTTAACATCACACGTTTTTATTAACATTGGTAACATGTTTGTTTAAAGTCTAACGCTTATAACTTTTCCCCGTTAACTTGGTTAAATAACTTACATTTTTAACTTGTTTTACTTTCACATTTTATTACAACTTTTCACCCACTTAATTGTCATTAAAACTCACCTAACAAGTCCTTAACAACCTCATAACATCATTACCTATCAATCCCCATTACATAGCATTTCATAACCTTAAACAACATTTTTGGTCCGACCGACCTTACCGACCGAACTTGTCCAAGTTCGGTCCATTCCAGAACACATTTCCGTCAAAATTTTCTACTCCGACCGACCTTGTAAGTTCGGTCGCATGTTCGGTCTATTCCCGAGACTTTCTTCCCTTTGAAAATTTGGCCCGACCGAACTGCCATCCGGTCTATGTTCGGTCGTTTCCAAACTTAATGTACGACGACGGACTTGCAATACCGAATTAGAAATTTAAGCCCGCACCAACCCAAGGCCCGACCGACCTTTTAACCTTCCCAAGGCCTGTTCAGAAAACAATTCTCGCAGGGTAAACTGGGCTCGACCGAACTTGCAAGTCCGGTCGCAAGTTCGGTCTGCCCAGACCTTGTTTTCCTTTTCACATTCAACTCCAAAATCACACCATATAACCTAGTACCCCCTAACCTCAACGTTCAAACACACCTTTAGCCATGTGCTAAACTCTTTAAATCACTCACCAAAACCATTTTATCATTCACAAACTTCTTACAAAGTTCCTAGCACTTGGGATGTTTTCTCCTTAAGTTTCATAAGTGGTAGTTCACCAATAATGACCACTACATCAAGGTGTTTCCTCTACACTTAACATCATCTCTCAACTCTTTTCTTACTAACTAAATCTCCTTGTTACAACTCTTGAATTTCTTTTCTCAAAACCTTACTAAACATCATTTCTTCTTGGATATCAACATTACCTAAACCTTAAACAAACTTCTCCAAGACTTAAATACATCCTCAAAACACACATTGAATTCCTAGAACTTCCAGATAACACCTAAATCCTTGCATCACTCTAAATCACCTTAACACATGTTTCTTCTCAAGTAAACATTCAATCACCTTTAACACTTCCTAGTTCACCAAAACTCACTTAAAACACTTAGAACTTCTTACACACTTTCCAAATTTGGCCATAGTTTCTTTGTATATCCACATCCAAACACTTAGGTTCTTACCTTATTTCACTCAAAACACCTAAAATCCATCAAACACACTTTTATACACAAACTCCACACTTAGCACTACACAATATAGTGCATAACTAAATTGCTTGGCACTTAGGCCCTTAAATAACATGGCTCTTAGGCCCTTAAATTGCATAAACCATAAACACTGAATTTCCACATAAATAATGCCTTTGACCTGCAAATACATACACCAATACATATGTTCTTTTACTAGTCTCCTGAGAACACTTTACTAGGTCATTCACCATTGGCTCTTTAGGTATTTTATCAAGCAAATCAAGCTCATTTTCCTAAGGCATTTAAACTACATTGAGATAGTTTGTTTACCTCTTTTTCCTCACAATTCTTTCTTCTTCCTTGTGAAACCGGTAGGGCATTTAGTTCCTTGCCAACTACCAAACATTGTACAAATAATAGAATGAGTATTCAAGCATTATGCTTCTCCTCATTGTAAACCCTAGTTACACATATGTTTTAACACATTAAGGTAATTGTTTTACCTTGGAATTGGAAGAGAACTTGAATAAGTATCAAGAGAGGACTCCTAGCCCTTGGAAGGTTCAAATGAAGCTAAAACAACAAGATAAATACACCATTGTGAGGTGAATTTTCGGACAACATGAAAACATGGAGGAAACATGGATTTCTTTGAGTTTCCTTACCTTGAAGCAAAGGAGAACAAGAATATGTGAAAAGATGGCTCAAGCTCCTTCAATGGTGATTCTCATGGCACCGAAATTGAGGTCTTGAAGATTTGAGAGGTAGAAGGTGTAGAGCTTGACCTAACTAAGAGAATGGTGGTGTTTGTTTTTGATTTGGTTAAGTGAGCTAGATTTACATGTGGTCAAAGTAGACTTCCATGGTGGTGGTGATATATTACCGAGAGAGAACAAGAAGAGAGAGAAGAGAGTTGGAACCGTGTGAAATGGAGGAAAGGAAGGAAGAATGAAGATAGAACTTACTTTTGAAGATATTTAAGTCTTAAAGCAAATAGTAACTTGAGTCCCATTTTTTACTTAACAAGTAACATAATTGGTGACTCCTCACTACAAAAACCGGCCACCATTATGCCTAGGAGGGTGTTTTGGTCTTTGTTGACCAATTTAATACTTATAACATTATATGTTACAAACTAGCTTGTAAAAATTACTATTCACAAATACAAGGCACATAGAAGTGAAATTTTTGATTCCCACTAATATGGCCACCCAAATGTGATACTATATAGTACACATGTTAATTAAAGAGTAATGATGGACATTTAGCCATTCAAAACTCATTTACAAGACAATTTTTCAAAAACGTGCTTTAAGACTCCTAAAGCACATTTTGTGTTTTAACTTGTTTTCAAGCTTGGTTTTCTTTGGTAATTGATTTAATATGTTCATTAACATATTATAAGGTATAGGTATGACCATTAGGTCTTATACAAATTTATCCCAAGCTTAGAGCACATTTTTGCTCATATTGACTTTAAGGTATTTTCTTGTGTTTTATTGGTTAATTGTCAACCAAAGTTTCTAAGGACTTATTTAGCCTTATTAAATCATAATTAAATGTTATCAAGTCTTGGTAGGCTCTTTGGGTCCTAACCAAGTTCACTCATAGCTTAGAGCATGTTTTGCTCAAACTGTGTCTTAATGCTTTATTGCATTTATTATGGTTTAAATTGTTCACTGATGTTACTAAGGCACTTTTTAGCCTTTACATACCATAATTTGATATTTAAACCACATATCAAGGTTTGGGGTATTTCAATCTACCCCCCTTAAAAGAACTTCGTCTCGAAGTTCACACTTTTCACATATCATTAGATAGAACACAGTAATCACTTGGAAAAAACTTCCATAACCAAACACACTTTACATCACAACCTCGGACTTGATGGTCCGGGCAACACATTCACATCCACACATAACATAACATATCCACATGATAACCTCGGACTCTATGGTCCGGGTATCTTAACAACACTTACACATACATAACAACCCCTTTGACTCACTGGTCTTGGGTAACATAACACATACACAACATAACAACATTTGGACACTAGGTCCTGGTAACATAACAGTCTTTAGACACATAGGTCTATGTAACACACACATTTAGACTCATAGGCCTTGATAGTATACACTTTAGGAAATCCAAGTCAAACAACATTCATTACACATACCACACAACATGTCAGAGCATGTATAGCAATCAAAAATATCCTTGATATTCACTGTGATCCCGCAGAACCCGGTCGCGATGGACACCTTCCGTCCCCGTGCCTTTGGAGTTTAAAACAATCACTTAAATTAAAATTTCTTTGTGAGGTTAAGTAAGAGAACTTTAATTACGTAAAGTATCCATCAACGTTTTATAAATACCAATTTAAAATCCTTTTGAAAACACACACAACTCCAAGTCCAACTTAAGCTCTTTGCTTCTTTTATTAGCGTGGTTATTCGTGACCACTTATAGGGAGTTTCAAGAGTCATCCAACCCTGATGTGATCAGCATCAGTGTTGAACTATCCCTCCACTCCAATTGTGTGTTCGGCTTCCCTTGATCACATGCAAATCAAGTTCCACCTCCCACTTCATTTTCAAGCATCAAGTAAGTCACTCATTTCCAATTTTCTATCTTTTGAATCATTCTAGTCATGATCACAACATCTCCAAAGGATAGAACTCCGTCTATCAGTTACCTCCACTCAGTTTAATCTTGTTGCCTAGGGGATCTTATTCTCACTAGGTTCTATGTCGATATCATGCCTTTCATGCATCACTATTAAGTATACATATATATATATTATATCAAAATACAACACCTGGTTTTACATTTATACACTGTCGGGGCTTTGTTCCACCGGGAGTTTATCTACTCCCCATACTTGTACAATCACACACAACTGTTAACAACAGACACACTTATCACAATGGTATTCGCATCTTCTGTGCGCAATTACCACAATTAAACCATGAATGAATGTGTATGTTTACGTAACACACACACCAATCATCAAATCAACAGTATATTTTGTGCTATGCACAATATAAATCACACACACTACGTACACTTGTACGGTAATATACACCAAGTGGTTTTGCGCTCTACCCCCCTTAAAAGGGATTACGCCCACGTAATCAATCACTAAACATTGGCTTAAATGTTCTGCCGTCGTGAAGTGTTTAACTTCCACGCGGTCTATTACACAATGGATTCTGATTAGAGGATCTTAACCATATGGCGGTTTAGTCCCTAAACCAAGAATTCGATTGGAGTTATAACTCATAACGGTTCGGTCCTGGCCTGTGAGGCTTTTAGGCATAATAATTAGCCATCCACTCATATTCGTTATTCACGTTGTACATTTGAATCACTGGTTCCCTAGTTTCTGCTGCGAAACTCTAATAACTGTAGAGCTTAATTGCTCTCTTTTGTTATTCTTACTGTATTGTACATCCCCAATTGTCACCTTCCTCTTGGTAACAATGGTTTCTCAACCGACGCGTGGTATCTTTTACCGTTAGCGAATTCGGTGAGTTATAAAATTCACTTCTTCATGATAATTTACTGTGTATACACTATGTATTTCACAATGATTGACTTGTTCCCTTCCGACTTACTGTCGGTTGAGATTGAGCTACTACCTAGTGTGTAGTGCTCTCTCAGCTATTTCCAACATTTGGGGTATATTCCATACCGATATTTGGCAGTTAGTGCTACTGTAGTCACTTACTGTTAATCATGTTTCCACGTTCGGTTTGTACAAGTACTCCTTTATTGGTGAGCCTTGCATTTCCTATGCATCGGCCATTATAACATTATTGTCCACAATTAACATGTTTCCAATTCCTAGCATCTCATTCGATCATACTGCGCAAGTGCAATACCAAAACACTCAGTCATACAGAGTGCAGAGGCGTAAACTCTTGACAGTAAATCCCTTATGCGATTCGCCATGGAATTCACACTGAGTTCCTCATCAACAGTACCTACCACTGGCTTATTGCCCAGTCTGTTTAACATCACTCATCTTGCATCTCCACTGAGTTTAACTCATAACTGGCCTTATCCGCCACATCATTATTTAACAACACTTATACAACGGTCGCTTACTGCGCACCGTACTTATTGTATAACACTAACTCACATCGTATTTACTGTCACCTCAACTTCCACACATAAACTTACATTATTCACATTACGGTTCATCCCTCCTTTGGATGACTACTAAATGCTCCTTGAGCATCGATCATTCGAGTCACAAGCCGGCATTATTAGCTCGGTGTTTCACCTTATACACATACTACTAAGCTAATTCTCTTTCAATAACAACATGGTCAATCCAACATATTTCTTGAACTTGATTCACAAACTACCGCTCCTGCGGTGTCACTATGTCGAGAGGTATCCCCACTCTTAATGCAGTGGTTCGTTTACCACTCTATTCACTTATACAACCTAAACTTCTACCATCAATCGAATATATGATATATCCTGCTTTTGGATTATAAGCCTTATTTGCCTTGAGCTGGGCTCATTATAGGCTGTCCACACACATGTACGTTTGTACATATTACAAGGTCGTTGCATCACGTTTCCTTTCATGGGATGCCCCTTAGGTTTGTCAGTCCGTCTCCTGACAACTTATGTCTAACTGGGTGTTAGTTTCAACCCTTGTGCTTCTGTCATGCATTTCATTCAACCATTGTTGATGTGAACACCCTTCAAGGATTGCTCCTGGGTGTTGTTAAGTTATGCCTTACATTTGGCTCACACTTATGGTACATTCCGTTAGCTACGCCTTTCGCGTTCTTACTGGTTATTATCTTCTTCTGTGAAGATTAACATTTCCTGGTAGTGTAGGTACTCATTCTAGGAATTTCATCCGTTCATTGCACATTAATGTGTCCACATTAGGCATCTGCTTGCCATGTACAGGCTGGGTCACCATTCCAGCTATGATGTTTATCCCTGAGGATTCTTAAGAATGTGTGATGTCTTTATATAACAGTTAGTGCACTTCGCACTCCTGACTCTTAAAACATTTCTTGAAATTAATTCACTGATCCTTTAGTCTGGTTAACTCAAACTGAGTCCTTAACTTCAATATTCCTTGCAATCTCTAGATTGTTGTTGATTATACTGCTGACCGTAATACGGAGTCGACTACTTCCCGTGTTTCGGATTCTACTCGTATACATATATGGGGTATCTTACTGATACATTGCTACTTACCCAACTAACCCATAAGTAGGTCTGTCAGGCCCACATGCTCCTATCGGAGTGCGGTCGTCCCACAACACAGTTGGTACACTTGTAGTGTCCGTCACACGCCTAGGTGAAGTATTCTGTTGTCAACTCCCTTATATTGTCCCGTGACAATATTCATTCCTTACTTCCCGAACTTAATCGAGGGAAAGTTTATCCATTGTCGTATCCTTGTCAACTGTCCTTGGTTTTACTGGTTTGGTTTAAAAGAAGGCTGGAAAGAAGTGTTGGTTTGAAAGAAAAGCTGGTTTTGAAAAGAAAAGGGTTTGTATAAATCTGGGTTGAAAGAAAATTTTCACGGTTTCACAACATCTTCTTACCTTAGCCAAGTCTAGCTTCTGCTGACTGGTGTACTTACATTTACAGAGGTTAGGCTAACAGGCCCTTCCATTGTTATGACAATCACATTTAACTTTATTGTACTTTTCCAAGTACTTCGTAGTGGTTATAAATTTCCCGAACAGCCCTATTATAGCAGCACTTGCTATGGCAAGTGCGCCATGCTAACTGGCTATCAGTTCAACACATACCGGTTGTGGTATTGTTTTTACCCGCACTGTCATCAGTGGCCTTGTTGGCCCTCACTGATCTCACTGTCTTGATAATAACTTGTCTAGGTGACTTCCCACTGTATTCACATAATAATCATTAACTAGGGTATTTCCCATTCTGGGAGACCCCTTTCTTAACATCGTATTCTCTTTGTAGCCCGTTCCACGTGTTTGGGCACTACATTGTAGTTCCCGTGTCGGTTGGTATACCGTTGGCGTATTACTTAACAATTGTGGTCCCGTAGACACTTGTCTCGGTTTCACTAATCCACTTCTTGCCTGTTGCACGGTTGGTGCGTTGCAAGTTGGTTATTCTCGACTGCTTAGCATGTCGACCCAGGTTGCCGGAAATTCTATTCTCCAATACACAAGATCCTTCATTCATTGCTATGAAATACGGTTAACCCTTTTTAGATGGAGACCGTCTCCGGGATTCCCAGTTTTCGGGATCTACCGTATGACAGGTTCTCCGTACCCTAAAGGTATTTAATAACAGCCAGATCGGGTATTCCCGAGTAAGAGTGGACTTCCATCTCCCTGGCGTTCTTTCCCAAGTTATAAAACAGGGATTGTGGAGGGTGGGAAGGATATTGTAGGTTTCCAGTAGCCACTGGTAGTTCCTATTTAGCGTATCTCTCACGCTATCACTCAACCCTTAACCCAAAGTACTTAAATCCTAACTCGGTACTTCCTAAGCTCGGTAGTTCAGTCATCAGAGCGATACTTCGCTCTGATACCACTTTTTGTAACACCCCATCCAAACAAAAACATACTTACAACAAATTGCAGCGGATTTACAACCTCATCACATTACTTAACTCCCTGGTGTTACACGCCGTTAGCCACCCACGTGGCTAACAAGGCTAATCCATATACATTGTACCGGTCTGATGGGCTAAATTCCCGAGCGACTATACATTTTTATTCCTTTACATTAACAACAACAACCACAACGTACACCTTATCAACTATACCGAGTATTATAAACTGGTGCCGACAACAACATCGGTCTTACTACACCTACTGTATACATACACTTAAAAGTTTACCCATGTACAATGACTACCCGTCCTACTCTCGAACGGCTTCCAGCACTTCGTACCTGAAATAGGAAAAGAAGAGAAAGGGGTGGCCCCAAGGGGCTCAGCACCTTTGCTGGTATGGTAATCCCGCAGCCCACATGCTACGGGCCACGCACAACTAATTGTCGTCTTAGCATGCAGTTGATTATATTTAAATCATGCATGTGACAATAAACACACAACACTTAACATTTCGCCTCAATGGGCTCAACAATCGGATGATACATCCTACTTAACAAGTCACCATGGTATTCATCATCCCTAGAGTGTTTCTCCTCCAACGGAGCTACTTCCTTAATAGACGACACATACCCTTAGATCGGGTTATCCTTAAACGTCTCTTATCACAAACTGGGTATCATATCCATGATCCACACACTACACATTATACAACACACTCCACATTATACAACCTACAACATTCACTACATACAACACTTAGCAACACTTTGCACGTTTCTACGTACACAACATAACACCGCAATAGATATTGCAACACAACAACATACATAACATAACGGGTGCGGTTCTCATAGGAACCAACCCAAACATCGTTTATACACTGGTGAGCCTAGAGAACAATATCAGTCTCATAATAAGCTCGTTATACAACAACAACACTCATTACCGTCCTAATAGTTGGACGAGTAACTTAAGTTAAGGCGGTTCGGGTTTGGAGGCCCGAACACACCACACAAACACATGTTCCCCCTAAACCGATCATAAGTCAGAATAGCCAAGCTTTGGAGTAAGCTAATGGGAGATCGCAACCCGTGAGGGAAACAACCATAACAAAGAGAAGGGTAAAGCTAGGAAGGATACCCTCTCAAACAACGCGCGACCGGCCAAACCGGATTCCTCACTACTGTTAGTACATACTTACTTTAGACAATACTTAGAACCCCACTATGGAGCCTGTCACATAACAACTCAAACAGTATTACAACTGGGTTAAACATACAAGGGAGATCCTACATTCACATACACATATCACACACATTAACACAGCATAGCCGTGGTTAGTACGTCCCATGGTACGGGTCGTTTACTCCGAATACCGAACTCTCATGTGATCCTAGACTCAGTTAACTAAGGTTAACACTGCCGAGGTTAAATGGTATCGGAGTTGAACACGCCACATATATGAATTACTGTAAACTCATTACATGTTTTATCTTACAACGTGGCAAACGTACAGAAAACACATTGGCATACAAGCCGGTGTAATCCGTTAGGACGCAGGTTGCAAGAAAACCATACCTGTCACCGGAGTCCATTTACCACGTCCATATGTTCCGCGAGCAATTCTCGTTCCAGACCAATTCTCGTTAACATCACACTGTTTTTATTAACATTGGGGTAACATGTTTGTTTAAAGTCTAACGCTTATAACTTTTCCCCGTTAACTTGGTTAAATAACTTTACATTTTTAACTTGTTTTACTTTCACATTTTATTACAACTTTTCACCCACTTAATTGTCATTAAAACTCACCTAACAAGTCCTTAACAACCTCATAACATCATTACCTATCAATCCCCATCATTACATAGCATTTCATAACCTTAAACAACATTTTTGGTCCGACCGACCTTACCGACCGAACTTGTCCAAGTTCGGTCCATTCCAGAACACATTTCCGTCAAAATTTTCTACTCCGACCGACCTTGTAAGTTCGGTCGCATGTTCGGTCTATTCCCGAGACTTTCTTCCCCTTTGAAAATTTGGCCCGACCGAACTTGCCAAGTCCGTCCTATGTTCGGTCGTTTCCAGAAACTTAATCCGTACACAAAATACAAGCCCGACCGACCTTGCAAGTCCGGTCCCCAAGGTCGGCCTTTTCCAGAAACCAATTCTCGCAGGGTAAACTGGGCTCGACCGAACTTGCAAGTCCGGTCGCAAGTTCGGTCTGCCCCAGACCTTTGTTTTCCTTTTCACATTCAACTCCAACTTCACCCCATATAACCTAGTACCCCCTAACCTCATTTGGGCACTTCAAACACACCTTTAGCCATGTGCTAAACTCTTTAATCACTCACCAAAACCATTTTATCATTCACAAACTTCTTACAAAGTTCCTAGCACTTGGGATGTTTTCTCCTTAAGTTTCATAAGTGGTAGTTCACCAATAATGACCACTACATCAAGGTGTTTCCTCTACACCTTAACATCATCTCTCAACTCCTTTTCTTACTAACTAAATCTCCTTGTTACAACTCCTTGAATTCTTTTCTCAAAACCTTACTTAAACATCATTTCTTCCTTGGATATCACATTACCTAAACCTTAAACAAACTTCTCCAAGACTTAAATCATCCTCAAAACACACATTGAATTCCTAGAACTTCCAAGATAACACCTAATCCTTCCTTGCATCACTCTAAATCACCTTAACACATGTTTTCTTCTCAAGTAAACATTCAATCACCTTTAACACTTCCTAGTTCACCAAAACTCACTTAAAACACTTAGAACTTCTTACACACTTTCCCAAATTTGGCCATAGTTTCTCTTGTATATACTCACATCCAAACACTTAGGTTCTTACCTTATTTCACTCAAAACACCTAAAATCCATCAAACACACTTTTATACACAAACTCCACATTTAGCACTACATCACAATATAGTGCATAACTTAAATTGCTTGCACTTAGGCCCTTAAATAACATGGCTCTTAGGCCCTTAAATTGCATAACCATAAACACTGAATTTCCCACATAAATAATGCCTTTGACCTGCAAATACATACACCAATACATATGTTCTTTTACTAGTCTCCTTGAGAACACTTTACTAGGTCATTCACCATTGGCTCTTTAGGTATTTTATTTAGCAAATCAAGCTCATTTTTCCTAAGGCATTTAAACTACATTGAGATAGTTTGTTTACCTCTTTTTCCTCACAAATTTCTTTCTTCTTCCTTGTGAAACCGGTAGGGCATTTAGTTCCTTGCCAACTACCAAACATTGTACAAATAATAGAATGAGTATTCAAGCATTATGCTTCTCCTCATTGTAAACCCTAGTTACACATATTGTTTTAACACATTAAGGTAATTGTTTTACCTTGGAATTGGAAGAGAACTTGAATAAGTATCAAGAGAGGACTCCTCCTAGCCCTTGGAAGGTTCAAATGAAGCTAAAACAAACAAGATAAATACACCATTGTGAGGTGAATTTTCGGACAACATGAAAACATGAGGAAACATGGATTTTCTTTGAGTTTCCTTACCTTGAAGCAAAGGAGAACAAGAATATGTGAAAAGATGGGCTCAAGCTCCTTCAATGGTGATTCTCCATGGCACCAAAATTGAGCTCTTGAAGATTTGAGAAGGTAGAAGTGTAGAGCTTGACCTAACTAAGAGAATGGTGGTGTTTGTTTTTGATTTGGTTAAGTGAGCTAGATTTTACATGTGGTCAAAGGTAGACTTCCATGGTGGTGGTGATATATACCGAGAGAGAACAAGAAGAGAGGAAGAAGGAGTTGGAACCGTGTGAAATGGAGGAAAGGAAGGAAGATGAAGATAGAACTTACTTTTTGAAGATATTTAAGTCTTAAAGCAAATAGTAACTATGAGTCACATTTATTTACTTAACAAGTTAACATACTTGGTGACTCCTCACTACAAAAACGGCCACCATTATGCCTAGGAGGGTGTTTTGGTCTTTGTTGACCAATTTAATTACTTATAACATTATATGTTACAAACTAGCTTGTAAAATTACTATTCACAAATACAAGGCACATAGAAGTGAAATTTTTGATTTCCCACTAATATGGCCACCCAAATGTGATACTATAGTACACATGTTAATTAAAGAGTAATGATGGACATTTAGCCATTCAAACTCATTTACAAGACAATTTTTCAAAAACGTGCTTTAAGACTCCTTAAAGCACATTTTGTGTTTTAACTTGTTTTTAAGCTTGGTTTTCTTTGGTAATTGACTTATATGTTCATTAACATATTATAAGGTATAGGTATGACCATTAGGTCTTATACAATTTATCCCAAGCTTAGAGCACATTTTTGCTCATATTGACTTAAGGTATTTTCTTATGTTTTATTTGGTTTAACTGTCAACCAAAGTTTCTTAAGGACTTATTTAGCCTTATTAAATCATAATTAAATGTTATCAAGTCTTGGTAGGCTCTTTGGGTCCCAACCAAGTTCACTCATAGCTTAGCATGTTTTTGCTCAAACTGTGTCTTAATGCTTATTGCATTTATTATGGTTTAAATTGTTCACTGATGTTCTAAGGCGCTTTTTAGCCTTTACATACCATAATTTGATATTTAAACCACATATCAAGGTTGGGGTATTTCATTTTGTGTTTCATTGGTGTCTTACACATTTATTGTTTAAACAGGAGGAATAACATAGATAGGAGTAAAGTAGATGAAGAGAGGAATGCGTGGGCGCAAACGGATCCAAAATCGAAGCTGTAACGAAAAAGATACAGCATTTCGAAGTTAGCCTACTGGAACCGTCCGACCCATAGGTCTGGGTCGGACATGGGTCGGTCGGACTTTTAAAAGAACGCGATTTTTGTCCCCGAGCTACTGGAATCGTCCAACCCATAGTCTGGGTCGGACCCTGGGTCGGATGGACTTTAAAAAACGCGTTTTCGGCCCCGAAATTGCTCCTGGACACGACCGACCCACGGGTCCGACCCAGGGTGGGTCGGACGGGTCGAAAATTTGCCCAGATCTGCGTTTTAAAACGGGGAATTTTGGGGAAAAACTTCCCCATTCTTCATTCAGCTCGGTTCCGCCCCAAAAATAGAGAAAAGAGGCGATTCCAAGGGAGAAAAGAAGAAGAGAAGAAAGAAGAAGAAGAGAGAGAAGGGAGGAGAAGAGAAGAGAAGCTCACCTCCTTCCAAGCTCCATTAATGGCTACTTCTATCCCTTACTCTTTTATTTTCTCTCCTATGGCTGTGTAGAATCATTTGTAGCTAGGGATTGGGGATTTTGTCCCAAAATCCCTAAACTCCATTGTTTAATCTTGAACTTGTGTTTGTGCTCTATTTTAGTCTTTGAGCTTAATGAAGATGATTATTGAGTGTTTATGACTTCTAAACTTGTTGCTCATGATTTGGGGATTTGTTAAGGGTTTTACTCAATTTGTCTTCTATGTGTTAAATTGGTTGGTTTGGCCTACAGATTAGTTTAGCATTATTGTGGGATTCTATCAAAATGTTATTCAGAGATAGAAACCTAAACTGTCAGAGACTAAAACGGTGTACTCTGATTTTGATAATTTTGAGATTATACTACATTGCAACCTTAGTGGAACTTGAGCTTAGTGCTATCGATTGACCCGGGGCTTAGCAGAATGAGAAGTCTCGATTAAATTGGTTAGGATTAGTAGGCCTAGATTAGGTTGCTAATTAATTAAGCGTACGCGTGGTTTAGCTATGAGTTCGAGGTTCGACAATCGGTAGTAACGGGGAGGACGGGTGCAAATATCCATCCCGGGCTACACCTATCCTAGATAGTTAGTTTAGTGTTTAGTGTTTATTGCTTTTCTTTATTTCTCTAATTACAACCCAAAAACCCAAAACCCCTAATTTACATTTATGCACTTTTGTATATATCCTCTTGCACATTTACTAAGCTTATAATTAGCTAGATAGTTACGAAGTCCCTGTGGATATGACCTTGTTGTACTACAATGATTGGGTTCACTGCCCATAGTTAGCAAGATAGTTTCAACATTATTTTGCCCAACAATTATGTGTATGAATATATATATATATTAGTTCGCATAGTTGTGGCGAATAGGAAAGGAAGAACAGATAGAGTGTTCTTATCCTGTTTTCGATTATTTATGCTAACATTGTGAACATTAAACACATAAACGCCTAACTTGTTAGCTCCGGTTGAGAGTTCAAGTAAGATTATCTGGTAGCTCCAATGGGGAGATTTCAAATAGAAGGAGTAGAAAGCTCCGTACTATACGATTTGTGATTCGGTATGAAACCGATTATTGAAGTGCGATGAGTGAATCGGCATGAGACCGATGTGTAACCTAGTGGAGGTAAAACCTCTAGGAGTTGTATGAATAATTATAAGTCAAGGGAACTTGATATATGGTTAGGATACATGACCCTATATGCCTATGATTAGATTGAATACACTAGTTGACTTGTGTATCTATGGGACACAAGGTGGCAAATATCAAGAGGAAACAAGATTAAAAGTGAATAAACAATTGATTGATTGAAATTGACGTGGGAAGTTGAACTTGATCCTGGTCTGATCAAGCGAAACCGAACACAAATTAAGGTGAGAGATAGTTCAACACTGACGCCGACCACGTCGGGGTTGAATGACTCTCGAAACTTCCTACAAGTGGACACAGATATGAATAGAAATTGGAATTTAGGGCGTCACTCGAAGAGCCGTGGACCGTGGAGTCCTTTGTCATTAGACCGATGTGTCTGCGAGTGACATCACCCAAAGAGCCGTGGACCGCAGAGCCCTTTGTCATTTGACCGGTGTGTCTGCGGGTGATTAAGGAAATAAGGTGATACTGTCCGAGGAGCTGTGGACCGCAATGTCCTTCGTTACTAAACCGATGTGTCCACGGGTGGTTGACGTTGGTTAGCATGGGGTTGGGGATCGTCAAGTCCTGGTCTTCATGACTGCTTCCCTGTGATTTGCCATCGTTAAAGATATGCATACACATACACCCGGAGTGGTGTAGAGGTATCCTCACGAGATACTTGCATATGAATAGGGGTGCGTGGAGTACCCCTTATGAGACACCTTTGAGTACTTCTGGTTAGTTTTACACCTTGTCTAGTGCTGTGTATGATTGAGTTTTGCACCTTGTCTAGTGTTGTGTATGATTGAGTTTTGCACCTTGTCTAGTGCTGTGTATGATTGAGTTTTGCACCTTGTCTAGTGCTGTGTATGAATGAGCTTTGCACCTTGTTTAGTGTTGTTTATCAATGAATGTGTCATGATTATTGACTATATGGAATGAGATTATTGCTGTATCGAATGTAATACATATAGACTAGATCTGAACGTAGTGGGATGTACTTCCTAGTGATGATCTATCTGTGATTACTTAGTGGAACTGGATTCCTTAGGTGAACTGTAGATGATTAAGGACTTCGGGACGAAGCCTTTTTAAGGGGGGTAGACTGAAATACCCCTAACCTTAAAAACTTAATTAAATGATCTACTAATGATCTAAGAGGGCTAATAAACATCTAAATGTTATTAGGGAACAATCTAAAAGATCTCAACAAGGTAAAACATGCCTTAAGATCGGTAAAGCCAAAAATGTGCTTTAAGACACCATAAAGATTGTATGACCTCCAATATGATCCAAAGTGGATTCTTAAGTACTATAATGAAGTAAAGAACACAAAAAAACTATTCTCAAAGAAAACTAAGCTCAGAAGCACCTTGCAACATAAAATGTGCACTAAACACCTTAAAGCACGTTTTTGTGTAATTGCCTTCTAAATTGGTTTTTAATGGGCCTAAAGGTTATAATTACCTTTAAATATGATAATATATCACATTATATCATATTAGGAATTTAATTCCACAAATTTACAAATTTTTACAAATTTAATATTAAAATATTAATAAAACCCTAAAAGGGGGCCCGTTTGAGTCAACATTGACTAAGAATGGTCAAGAGGTCAAAGTTTGACCCCTTGGACCACATGGAATTGGAAGCTACAAGCAAGAGGAGCTGAATTAGCCACTTGCACATACAAAGGACAAGACTCCTACACCACTCCTTAATTTAAGGAGACCACCTTTTACCTTTCTAATATTATGGATTAAACTATACACATTTGCTCCATGATTAATCTGCCTCCAAACCGTGTGAGACCACTCCTTTCCCCTCCATTAACCGATGCCTTATCCCCTTGGATGAGTCATTAGCCATTACAAAACATAAAATAAGTAAAAGTTGCTTTTTCAATCAATTATGCTCATTTCAATCATTCCCTTGCTTCTTGCTCCATCCCAGCCGAGCTCACCCAGCTTCCAGACCCTCTCAAGCTCTGTTCTTGAGCATGGAAGACAGATCTAACTCTTAAGCTCCTAAGGTAATGGTTTAAGGCATATTTTAGCTCTTTTTCTTCATCTCCTCACTACCAACACTTAGATCTCGTGACTTATCACTTCCTATGGCTTATTCTCAGTATTTTAGACCTTGGACAGCAACCCAACTCGGCTGAAACAAGTTAAGGCACCAAGGTTTCCCAAATTTGCATTTTAAGGTAAAAACATACCTTAAGCTTTTCTACTCTCCATCCGATTTTCTCCTCTTGATTTTTATGAGTTTATACACTCATAATCTTCATATTTACATGTTCATTCAGTTGGTTAGCCTTTTGGAGCAAGGGTGGCCGAGATCTAAAGGAAATACCCTTCTTTAAGGCATTTTTCCAAGGTAAAACCTAATACCAAGGCAGCTTGTTGTTGTCTAGCTATTTTATGTCTATATGGTGAATTTAACACCTTGTGGTGTGTTTTATTCAGGCCGAATTCCTCTTGAAGTTCCCTTGCATTTTTAAGGTGATTTTTGCCTTAAATCTTACATTAATTGTTCCTTATGGTTAAGCTCAAGCTTGGAGTATAACCATATCTTATTTTAGTGTATTAAACATGTCTAAATGATGTGGTGAATTTTCCTTCAAGTGGCCGAGTTCATACAAGGAGAAATCAAGGTATAAACACCTTAAAACTTATGATTTTATAATTTCTAAGCATATATAAATTATGCCGAGAGTGGAGTTAATAATATGGGTTATATTAACCTAAAAATGAAAAAAAATGACTAAGATAAATTAAGCTAGTCATTTAAGAGATTTAATTAACATAATGGTCAAATTATGACATTATGTGGAAAAATATTTAAACTAAAGTGAGGCCGTGAGTTTATACTATGTTTTGAGACATTTAAAGTGTAATTTGTTTTGCAAGTTCAAGGTAATAAGGCCATGTCATTAGGCCATTTTAATTTAAGTTTATAAGCTTATTTAGTTAGGTTTATGCTTATGTAATTAAGTTTGGGGCCAAACCGTAATTACTGGAAAATATAAATTTGTGGGCTTAATTTAGAGAATTTAGGGTTTTTAAATGAATTTAATAAAAATTATAACATTTTATAAAGTTTTGGGTCAAAATTGTAAAAATAGAAAACTATGGGGTATTATTGGTGATTACCGAAAGTTTGGTTCCAATTTGGTATTAGAAGTCAAAGTTGACTATATAGGGGACTTGACCAAGTTTGGAGAATTTTAGAAATTAAAATACTACCTTATATTAAGATAGTTACTAAATTGTAAAAGATTGATAATAGATGGGGCTATCATGTAATTTTCGAAACTTTGGGGTACTAAATAGGATTTAGTACAGTCCTTAAGTTATTAGAAATTTTTAGAAGTTTATTTGGTTAAATTTGGAGTTCATATGAATTATATAAGTGTAATATATGATATTTTATAACATTGTTACAAATGGGTAACAAATGGGTAAAAACCGAGATTTATAGAAAGTATAAGGTTAGGAATAATATTTATAACCTTTTGGTATAGTTTGGTAATTTTTGGAGTTATATATAAGATTTTATAAGATATATGTATAATATATGGTTTTAATGGCATTAGAAAACTATGTATTAAATTGGGAAGATTTGGTAAATATACAAAGTTTGGTGGTGGGAATTTAATTAAAACAGTCCTAGGGTCTGTTCGAAAATTATAGCCTTTAAAAACTATAGGTTATAATTATATTAAGGTTTAAGGATTATAATATAAGGTATACATTATAAGTGTAACAATGAAATATAATTTGGGTTTGATTTGTGATTTATAGAAGCTTAGTGGTGTATAGTGAAAGCCGAATAATATAAGGGTGTTTGGTATTTTAAAACAATTTACAACTATATGTTATAGTTGCTTTAATAACATAAATGTCATAATATATGTTATATAACTATAATGTAACATTATAATGATTATGTGGTGGATTTTGTAAATACCTAAGAACATAGGTGCTGTTCGGAAATATTAACATTTTTAAATGAAATTTATAATATGGTTTTTAATGTTATAAGGGTTATAACATTTATAATATAAGAGGTGTTCATTAAAAAGAATGATATATATTATAAGACTTATCATATAATAAATGGTTCCATAATACATGTATATAAATAAATATATGTTATGGTGTAGAAAATATAATATGGTTCAATAACCATGTACTTTCATAATTAAGATGATTATGATAAAGGGAGAGGAATTACAAACATTGGATATGGAATTCTAATGTTCGGAGTATACATGGAATAATAAGGATTTAATAATTCAAGTATTGTTTAAATATGAATTATACTACATGAGCTTGAAAAAAAAAAGAAACAAACCTTAGAAAAATAAATACTAAGGTGAGATGTATATTACATGATAAAGAATCCTACATACAATACAGAAACGACTATATGATGTACAAACATACATTAAATTACATGCGATAACAAAGTTCAACAATGAGTATATTAATATACGAGACAAGACTACGCATGTAATGTAACACTTTTTCATTCTCGAGTTAAGCCGAGAACCCGACAAACGTTAACAGTTAATAACGGGGGATTAACCGGGAGGTAATAGCGACGGTACGGGGTACCGTAGAGTTAAGTTGTTACACGGGATTCTAATCAGTAGCGTTATGTATTGCTAGACTGTTAGAGGCGACACGAGGAGCATCGGATCTAGCTGAATCATACTCCACCGTAATACTTTCAGGGTGAACGGTATGTTAGTTATGTGGCTTGATTGTCTCTGAGGATTTCCTCAGTTCAAACATTGTGTGAAAATCTGTGATAAGATTGCATGTCTGCTTGTGTGAATTAATATGCTTGAGTTGTGTATTAATGCTGCTTTATTATTACTGTTGTGCGATAACAGTACCGTTCATATATATGAACATATTATAAAACGAACTAGCGGCAATGATGCTATCTTATATGTGTAATATAAGGAACGTAAGTAAAACGTTGTAACATTGGGATAATAAGATATATATAATATCTGAGACTTATATACGGAGCACTGGCCTCTTTAACGCCGCTCTCGTATCTAGCACTGGATCCCGAGTCGACATACTCAGGATTGGACTACGACCTTAGTCTGCTGTGTTAGGAAAAAAATAGTAAAGCGATGCGATGGTATAAATAAGCTCATCAAGAGGATGTGGCTCTTACTGTGAACTATGATCCATTAACGATACTAGGAAACCGTGTGGTAGCCGTAAGTATCTGGATAAATTTCCAACAACTACAGATTGTTCGTAGGTCGGAGACTCTACCGCTGGAGTGGCTATTGCCGTGGGTGACCCGCCATAAGAGATGGGTAACTTAGAGACACGTCGTTCTAAGAGACGTTGTCATTAGACATGACTGAACAATTACTGTAACACCCCTAAAACCGGCCTAAGAGTTAAGGGTATTACACGCCGCGTATTACTACCTAATAACGCAAGGCTCTAAAACACTCAAATGCAATAAAGGCCCAAAACAGAGTTTCCATAAACATTGTAAACCAGAGTACCCAAATATAGCGGAAGGAATACAAAAAACCAATTACATAACCAAATAGAAACAGAGGTCTAAACAGAGTAAGGCCCGAAGGCTACAAGTCTGAGTAAGAATGTCAAATAACAATGAGCTGAAACATAAACTAAGCTCCAGAACTGAATAAGTGATCCTTGCTGATCAATCTGCAAAATGTTAAAAGTAGGGGAGTGAGCACACAACTATGCCCAGTAAGCAGCAACCGTCATCAGTAAGGTTGCTCAAAACAATTGAAATAAGAAGAAGGAGCAGATGACATTTTAGTCACAATTTCCCAAACAGTCAGAACCTTTCAGAATCAGAAACAGAATGGAACACAAGAGTCCCCGGTGCAGAAACAATCAGAGTTCTTAAACAGAGAAGGGACAAAACACAATGCACACACTCAGAAGGGTCGAAGACCCATAGACCATAACAGGTCTCTCGGCAACGCAGAAATGACTCGAAAGAGCCAAAGGGTTCGTCAACCCCACAGAACAGAAAGGGAATGACCCACACTCAGAACGACGTCTACATGGTATACCACGGAATAGCTCGACCCAGCCATTCACGGCTCAGAAACAAAGTGTAATGTCCCAAAACAGAAAGATTGCATAATCAAAAGCAAACTTGCCTTTAACTATGCCCAAACGCTCATAAATCAGTAGTACAGAACATAAGGAATCCAACGCCGCAGACGGCACTCAAATCGGAGTTCAAACGAAGAAGTTACGCTGAAAACAGAGGGGTGTCCGAACTTGTGTCCGGACGTCGAAGTTCGGACACAAGTCGAGACTCAGAAACCAGAGATTGTCAAATGTCCGAACTTGTGTCCGGACATCAATGTTCGGACGCAGGTCGAATTGAAAACAGACATAGAATTTCAGAGTGTCCGAACATCGAAGCTCGGACCGATGTTCGGACGGGTTTTACGGAAAAAGTTACGCGGAGTGTCCGAACATCAGTGTTCGGACTAATGTTCGGACATACCCCGAGTTTGAAATTCAGAAGGGCAAAACACACTGTCCGAACTTCAAAGCTCGGACCGAAGTTCGGACAATGCGAAAACTGCATTTTCCAGACCGAACAGAGCAGGAATTTATGCAAAAACAACACCACGATTTGTCAAACTGACACACACACCAAATCACAGAGAAATGCAGAGAACCATGGGGTTTTAGCCATTCGAAAACACCACAAAATCGCAAAGGAAAATACACACAAATCAGAGAACAGTCCTTGCAATACCCCATGGCTGAACTCCCAAACCGAATCGAGCAACCACCTACCTCGATTAGCAGCAAACGTCAGCACGCCTCAAGCAAAATGCAGTCCGGAACGTTCTCCAACCAGACACGAACACAATCACTGAACAACACAAATCGACAGCCCACAATCAGAAGACAGTCAAGAAACCTAGAATAACAACATTCCTCAATTCTGCAACCCGAACCTGATTAATAACTAGGAATTCCACAAACTGGAGTGACTCTCCGCCCGCGCAATTCGCAACTCCAATCACAACCCACAGCCACTGATTCAACCACAATCGAAGGCTCAAAATCAGAACTGAGAGAGATGGAAAAACCACAGCGAAGCCCAGAATTCTTGAAATACAAACCTGATTTGAGAGAAGGAAACCCGCAGCGAAGAACTCCAATCTAACTGCAGCAGCAGAAATCTCACAGAGGCAGAAATTGAGAGAGAGAAGAGATGAAGAACGCTCGTTCTGACTTTGAAAACTGACAACGCTCCCACTACCTATCCGACGTGAATAACAATGAACAGGATAAGAAAAAGAAATAAGGAACCCCTTTCCTTATTTAATTTAATGCCTCAATTCAATTACCTTAATTAAATTAAGAGTAAAGACCTCCTTGTCCTTGGCAATAGAACAATGCCGCTGATGTCCCAACTGACAGCAAAGGGATTAATCCAACTTAGAATAACATAGTAGCATATATAATATAAGGTATTAATTATAAGGGTTATAACAATTACGAACGACTATACTAGCTCGAACATTAAGCAAACATTATTTGGGCTTGTACGCCAAAGACGAGTAATTATGCCTGTTTACACTCTCGTTGTTTCGCCTTGTTGCTCAGTGGTTATACTTTGTAATTATGTGTGGTATGTTGGTGGATTTGTTTGAACGAGCCATTGTGCTCACATTGTGTGTTGTGAACTGGTTGAGTCGAGTCGCTGTACTCATGTGTAGATTATGGTGGATTGTTTGGTCGAGTGAGTCGCCGTACTCAATTATGAACTATCAAGTGTTTGTTGGAATGGTCTCTGTACTCATATAAGAGTTGTAACGTTTTCAGTGATTTATTACGATGCGATGTGTGGAAGCCGGGGACTTGTTTGTTATTTGAGTTTACTGCAATATATATTGTTGCTTTACAGTTTTAACATTAAACTGCTTGCATGAAAATGATTTGCATGATCTTGACCAATTAACTGAGGGTCCGAGGGGGCATGACAGTCATGTAGTAACATACTCAGCAGGAGCTGATTCCATACCACAAACAACCATTTTTGCAGGTATGCAGCTTCCAGTGTCGGCAAAGAGAGGGACACGCTGGGTAGTTTAATTACAGTTGTTTTAAATATGCACTGTTGCATTTTGATACAAACTTAGAAACGTGTATAGGATTGGGATACTTAGAATGCTCACTGTGAATGTACTTTATATTGGTTTGGGAAGGATAGATCTATCTCTTGTTGTCACTGTGGGAAATTGTTTCGTATTTAAGAATATATCAGTAAGCACGTTATTACTCGTATAGGCGAGTAAGAACGGTGACACCAGTAGTTCAATTGTTGTGATTACCGCTGTGATTATAATGATAAGTAAGATGATTAGGAGCCGATTAGAGTAGGGGTGTTACATTGACTATTTTCCTAAGGGAGTTTGATGGTCCCTTATCATTTTCTTTTACTTTTCTCAAAAGTTCATTTCTTTGAACTATCAACAATCTCTTAATAGAGGTTTTGTTATTTCTTTCCACTATGGTTTGTTTCGTGGATTGTTCATTTCTGTTCTTTAACCGTTATCGGGAGTTTACTAATCCCGTACAACTCTCTCATGTTCTAGCGAGTTCATAGGTTTGCATTATCGTTATTTTGATTCGATAGTTTTTCATGTGTTTCCACGTTCTCGATATTTTACGAAATGACTCTATCTACAAGTCACTAATGAAACATTACTCTTCCACGAGTCGGTCTATAACACTAAGTTAGACCGCACAATCATTCAAGTATGTTAGTTCATACATCATGCATCAAGACATACATATCAAATGCAATAAATCATTTTCATGCTTTTATCTTGATTAAGTCGGCACACACGCACACAAATCAGTGTAATCCGGTTAGCATACAGGGGATGAGAAAATCATACCTTACACCATGGTTTAACTTTACCGTGTCACCTCATATTGCCCGGTTCGTACTTGGTCCATTGATAACATTCCAAATTTTCTTATTAACATGGAGGCATTACGGTATGTAAATAACTACTACTCCCGTACTTACCACGTTGTCCCGTTATCCTTAGTTTTACTCTTGTCAATTTAAGTCCTTACTTCTCACTCACTTCTAGCACTTGTTTATACTTCTTAGGACCTTTACAAGTCACCAAACTACTCCTAACATCATATACAACCATTACCAATCAATCCCCATGTTTTAAAGCCTTAAAAACACTTTCGGTATATTTTTGGGGTGGTTCGGGACTTGGTCTGGACCCATAGTCCCGGACCAATGCATTTTCATACTTTCGGCCAGTTTTTCCACTTAATTCGGGTCCTTGTCCTGGACTAGGGTCCTGGACAACCTGATCTCTCAACTTTCGGGGCATTTTTATGCTTGGTCTGGGACTTGATCCGCCCCTAAGTCCGAACCCTGCTAAAAAGCTGCTAAAATGTCAAATTTCAACCCCTATTCCAACCTTAATCCACACCTAACCATTCCCTAATCTTTCCACATGTTTTCTACATATTTAAACACCCTAAAACACTCCTTAAACCTTCCTATATCATTGGTCCAATTCATTACTCAATTCTTGTTAAATTCCACAAATTCCAATTTCTATTTTCCCCACTTATGCACACTAGTGCATTAACAATATTCCCTTGATAGTTTTTACCTTATTCTCAACCCACTTCGCCTTTCCAAATCCTTCCAAGATAAATGCAACCTCATTACTCAAGCCCACTCACCATTCACAAGGTTAACACTCTAGTTCTTCTCTTACATGTCCAAGGCACTTATCCACCATTTTTGCTACAGATTTTACACTACTTTTCCAAATCCTTTAACCACCATTTAAAGGTGACTAACTAACCCAATTAAGTCTCTTACAACACCTAGTAATTCCCTAGGTCATTTTTTGCTCTCAACATCTCCTAAACCACTTATGTTTCTACCAAATTTTTGCCATAATTACCCCACAAACCTAACATATCCAAGCTCATCAATTCTCACCTAAATCAATCCAAAACTAGCCACACCATAAAGGGTCCTACCAGCACTCAAACTCAATCAAAATTCATAAAACCAACAATATATCTCAAAATCTCAACTGTAATGGCACTTAGGCCCTTAAATCAACACAATTTCATAATTCTCTCTTAAATCACCCAAATGCATTTCAAGCACAATTTTGGTTTCATTCCTTATAAATTTCCCATCCCAAGTTCTAAAACATATAGATTAGCATCAAGGTGGTTTAATTACTTCAAATCTCAAGCTCCTCTTTTCAATCCTCCTTTTCTCTTCCTCTTCCCATTATTAGTCAAGTGGGTAATGGGGTTGCCAAATTCCAGGCCAACATCCAATGAATACAAAATGAATATAATTAAGCTTCTAAACCCGTTGGAAAAATTCTAATTCAATGAAAGGGCTTAAAGCACAAAAATCTAGGGTTTTACCTTTGGAGTTCGAGAAGGGTTTTGAACCTTGAATCAAGAGGAGGGTTCCACCACCATTGGAGATTTGAACCAATGATCAAACAAAGATAAGAACAAGGTATCAAAAGGGGGTCAAAATCGGCCACACCAAGGAATGAGGGAAAAGTGAGTTTTTCTTGGATTTTCTTACCTTGGATGAAAGAGGAGACTCCAAGCTTCAAGAATATGTAGTTTCCTCTTCAAATGGGATATACACATGGAGATGAACTTCACCATTTTTGGATTTTGAAAAGAGAGGAATGTAGAGCTTGGTGAGGGGAGCAAGATGTGTAGTTCTTTCTCACTTGGAGCTTTAATGAAGCTTGTACAAGAGGAGGAAGTGAGGAAGCCATGGGAGTTTGTTGAAGAAGCTCAAATCAGCAGAAATGGGGAGGAGGAAGGAGGAGAAATTGGTGGGGGAAGAAAAAATAGGAGAGAGAAGAGGGAAATGAGAGGAAAGAGGTTACTTTTACCTTTTTGTACTTTTGTGCTTTTGCTTTTTGTTTCTTCTTTAATTAGTAAGGTCAAATGAGTCAACATGGAGGGGTTGAGTCATATAAAAACTGGCCCACTATAGGATACCAGCTAGGGGCATTTTCGTCTTTTACAAGAAACGCTCGTTAATTTACCCGTTTAGCACTATTCACTAACCGGGCCCGTTTTTGGATTTTTCTCGTTTCTTTAATTTTAATGGTTCTTAAGCTTCCATTAATGTTTAATTATAGTTATTTAATCAACTACATTTTTACGGGTCTGTTTGACCACTTAAATTCATGTTTTCGGGTTTTCTTGAAAAACATGCTCTAAGACTCTGTTAGCGTTTTAACCTATTATTTGGATCCGTTTCCTTCTGGAATCATTCCTGTATATTAATTATGCCTAACTAAGCCTTAGGAATCCATCTATGACCCTAACCGAGGTCGTATTCCTCCTATGGTCACGTAACGCTCATTTTTGCGTTTTATGTTTTTAAGCGTTTTCTCTTTTCTTTAGGATTTATTTTCTTCACCAAAATCCTTTAGGCACTATTAGGCCCTCAATTACCATATTAGAATTATTTAATCAAGATTTTTAAGTTCGGGGTATTTCAATCTACCCCCCTAAGAACTTTGCCCTCAAAGTTGGTGAATCTATATTGTTACTCACTTAGGCACTTTATGCTAAGGTTATAACCTCTATATAACCTCACAGACTCTAAGGTATATTTCATTGTATACCACACATCCACACAACATGTCACTACATGCATAGCAATCGAAAATATTCTTTGCCAATCTCTCTATGGGGTCCATCCGAAGATAAAGAAGGCACACCAGTCCTCTCCCATATCGAGTGATCCCTCAGGTACCGGTCACGTTTGAACACTTATGCATTCTGGTTCACGGTCGTCATGACTTTAGGCACTTACGCTCTCTGGCACTACGGTCCTTTGGTTCTGATCAAATTCATTTGCGCATCTAGATATCCTCAGGCACTCACCGGTCATCCACACTGACACAAGACTTCTCTACGTCCTGCTGCCCTTGGAAAATACAAAACTTTCACACTACAAGTGTCATACTGGTCACTTAGTACAATTTCTCGTCCGTTATAGTGGTTTTAAAACTAATTATCACTCTCACCGACTCACACACTAGCCTTACTTCCGCGGTTTTGACCGGATACCGGGTCTAGCATGGTGGAAAGGTTCATCTAGCACTCGTGGGAGTGGTTTCAAAACTGGTCCTCATTCTCAAGTTGAAGAAAAATAATTTTTGCCAAAATTAATTGGAAATTCATTTGAAAACTCAATACAACTCCAAATTCCAATTAATGATAATTACACCTATTACTAGCGTTATTACTTGTGACCACTTATAGGGAGTTTCAGGAGTCATTCGACCCCAATGTGATCAGCATTGGTGTTGAACTATCCTTCCACCCAATTTGTGTTCGGTTTCCCCTGATAGCTAGCAAATCAAGTTCTACCTCCCACCTCAATTCACACAATCAAATAGTCAATCATTATTTCATCTTCTATCTTTTTAATCTTTCTAGTCATATTCACCCATCAATACATTTTAAATTTCTAGAATTCATTTACTCACATACTAATCATCTCATCATACTAAATTATCTCTAATTACTATATCTAAGAAATTTAATACATATTATAACTCCAATTCATTTTCTATCCTCCAATCATTCACCAGTAAAATCAAATCAAGTCACCTAGGGAACTCAATTCCCACTAGGTTCAACATCGGTTTCATACCGATTTATACTTAACATATCTCCCAACATACTTATTTCTCAACACCGGTTTCATACTGGCTCATATCTCACACTATTACCAATCGGGATTCTCATTCCCCTGGTTCTCTACTCCTTTTCACTTCTAATCTCATAAATAACCATATTTACACAATGAGTGAATACAAATGTTTATGTAACATAAGTATCAATCATCAAAAAATTCTTATGCACTATGCGCACTGTAGTTTACACACTTACTACATAAAACATACACTTTACGGTTTTCACTCTACCCCCCATAAAAAGGGATTACGTCCATGTAATCTACCATATGTCAACATTGGACATTGGTCGATGGCATTCAACTGTCATCGAGTAATTCAGCTTCCATGCGGTCTATCACACAATGTTCCTGGATCAAAGGGTCTTAACCGTATTGCCGGTTAGTCCCTGCATCAATAATTTCCATTGGAGTTCGTTTAACTCTTAACCGGGTTCGGTTCTAGCCTAAGAGGCTTTAAGGCACTAATAATTAGCCACTCATTCACTAGGTGTATTAAACCTTAGAATTCTGGGCCCACTAGCTTCTGCTACGCGACTCTGATAACTTGGGGGTTGTTCGCCCTTCTCGTTATGTTAATGTGTTATACATCACCCATTTTATCTTGGGAATAAGGTTTCTTCATCAAGCATGGTATTCTTACCGTACAATAACTCAATGAGTTATGGATTTTTTATCTAGCTCTCTGGAATCTATGTACATATTGTTGTGTATTTTAGTGATCATTCACTTGATTCTTCCGACATGTTGTCGGTTGAGGTTGAGCCACTACTTAGCATGTAGTGTTTCCTCTCTTATTAGTGGCTTCCGAATTATGTCCACTTATCGTGTTCGGTATAAGTGTTCTTTACTTGTATGACCTTGCATTTTCTATGCATCGGTCCTTATGACTTTCATAAGTTTCCTTCCTTTTTATTCCGATGGAATTCACATCTTGTGATTGTTGGTGTGTTCCACATCCTCCGTGCTTCTTTGGCCTTAGGCTGCAAGGTTTGTTTCTAAGCTTCCGCTTAACTGGCTTGTGCCATGTTCATTGGTGTGTTTACAACACTTCTGTATCCAGTACAGTTGATTATCTATCAGTTGGGAACTTTTGTCCCAAAGTGTATTACTTCACTTATCAATTTGATTCATCAAGGATTTGCCTTCATTTCCTTATGCAATTGCAATTGAAATGAACATTGCTTCCTCTGTGAGGTATTTCATCGCTTGGTGCAGGCTCCTGGCTTATTGCCCGGTCTGTCTACCATCTCTTAATTACATCTCCATATCATTGTGTGCTTATTGAGATACATTGGTGGTTGTTGCACACCATGTTTGTATGTATTTATGACCTAGTTTCTATGCCATCCGCTATTACATTAGCTTCTGCTCATGTATTTCTACCATTCGTACTATGGCTCGCCATTTACTTGGCTGATTACGGAATATATTATTTTTCTGTTTCTGAGCTCCTTGAGCGATATTGACTTTACACTTTACGTTATACACCTACGGTGTTTCTTCTTAACTGATTACTCCTCGGTTTCGATAGTTGTTATCGCTTGGCAATAATTATATGCTTAAGTTTCACTACATTAGTAGTTCTGAAAGAGATGTATTTTCAGACATCTACTGCAAACATCTTCTTCTTGGAGTCTATGTGTTCACCGCTCTCACAGTCTCACATTAACGAGGGGTATCCCTACACATTGGTCATTAAGCAACCTTTACTGGTGCCATTACCGGCAATTTTCCTTATGATTCTCAGTAGGTTCTGCAACCGTTGTATCTACGTATCGTAGCAGGTTCATGGCTTATTAGCCACGTTGCCTAGAGCTCTGTTCATCTTATGCTGTTCACAAGCATTGCTTCCCGTATACCATCAAATGGTTTGGAGGTAATATCGGGCTCCATGATAAGGTCATCACATCACGCTTCTGTTTATTAATGGCCCTTTAGGTGTTTTGATGCCGTCGGTGCCAATTGTCAATTTAGGGTACCCCCTGTCAAGTGGGATCCCTTTGGTGTTCCTCCCGAGTGTTCGTTCTAATTCTTTTGTTTTTATCACGACATTTAGTTCAACACCCTTCAAGGATTGCTCCTGGGTGTTATCAAGTTATGCCATTACCTTTGGCTAACTTGTGAGTATGTTCAATTGATTACCCCACTTTGCGGTTCTAGATTTCCAATCGTCCCGTTTAGGGTTACAACGTCTCCCGTTCGTAGGGTAGACCATGGATACTTCTCTTATGTTTTTGACCGTTGATATCCTCTTCGGTGATGAATGGTATTCTCCTGTACCTTATATGATCACTCTGGGTATTTTACCTTATCCATTGAACATTGGCGTGCTCATGTTAGGCACTTGCCTTACCGGGTTTAGACCGGATATTCATTTGGCAATTCATGTTAGTGCTTCTCACACTTCCTAACTCCTGATCATTCTCCTGGAGTAAGTTGTTGACTCCTTTAGCTTCATGAGCTTACTAGAGTTCCTTCTTGATTGTTCGAGGTATTCAACCGCTCTATCTTGAATATACTTTATGGTCCGTAGAACGGAGTCGACTACTTCCCGTGTTTCGTACACTACTTGTATACATACGTGGGGTACCTTATTGGCACGTTACCGCTTACATGACTAACTCACATAGGTCTGTCAGGCCCGCAAGCCCCTTCGGAGTGCGGTCGTCCCATATCCCGTGTTTAGGTACACTCGTAGTGCTCGTCACACGCCAAGGTGAAGTATTCTATTGTCAACTCCTCTTGTATCGTCCTATGATAATTTATTGTGGTTCTATGGTTTGGTTTTTAAAAATCTGAGGTTTTAAAAGAGATGTTTGGGTTTGAAGGAAAAGTTTTAAGTTTTGAAAGAAAATTTCATGGTGTTGCCATGTCTGGGTCTTGACCAGGTGTGAGTCTCGATTTTAAACCCTATCCTATGTTGATTAAAGTTGATTAGGATCTACGCCAGTTTTAAGTCCACTCATAACCTAAGGTTAATAACTATGTCATATATAACAATAATTATTAAAACCTAAGCTTGCTCACTGGAACCTATTATGAGTCACCACCTAATTTTAACCTAGAGTAAATTAGGAAAGGTAGAGTTCGAGTTCGGGGGCTTGGTATTCAACTTATTTAGGGTTCAAATTACTTTCATTACCCCTCCTAGGTCGTTTTTCCTCTACTTAGTTTATTTACGGCTTACTACGAAGTTGTTTTTAACCTAGGTGCGTGCTTCTGTTTACTTTATTTTTTAACGCTTTTTTGACAGAAAATTAAAGTGAAATCTGAAAAACCTAAACTAGGGTTTCGGAGGCAGAATTAAGTCAAATTTTAATTTTGTTCGTGGCCACGGACCCAATGTCCGAGACCACGGACCCCAATTGAATTAAATTATTACGAAAACAGAACTAAAATAAAAACGTAAAGTTGAAAAGTCCGGGGCCACGGACAGGGTGTCCGTGGGCCCGGACATGTATTGACAGAAACCCTAAAATTTGAAAAATTGAAAAATATGAAATCCTGCCACCGTCCGTGGGTGTCCGTGGTCACGGACAACCCGTCCGTGGTCCCGGACAATGCGTCCGAGGTCACAGACCACCCACGAACAGTGGGTTTTTGATGGTTGCCGACTGTGTTTTGAGCTCAAATTTTATGGGTGTATAGCCTGAAAGATGTGCAAGACGTTAGTGCATAAAAGTCTTCAATTTAAAATCGAATTCAATGCGAAACTTAGCGAACAAATAATTTGATAGAAGCTTAAACAAACAACAATATAGAAGCCGAAAAGGGTTGATTAGAGCCCAAAATTTAACAGAAGACCAATGAGGTCGTAGTGAATCAAAAGAAGGAGGTCTGAACCTTTTACCTTCTGTGTCAATGAGATTCTTCTTGTCAGGAATCTTTTGGTGCCCTGTTGAAGCCGTTTCTGAATTGGATTCGAACTGAGCTTCTGACCTTTGAGAATTGGTGATGTTCTTCACGTTTTGGTGGTGGTTTGAAGGTGTTTTGATGATTGTGGATGTGATGGGAATTGAAAAACATGTTTCGGTGTTGATTTTGGTGAGATTTCGGTGTTGTTTTGGGGCTTGAAGGTGCAAAAACGTGGGAGGCTGGCTACGGAGAAGTTTTGACTGCCTAGGGTTCTAAGAGCTTGAGAGATTCTGATTTTATCAAAAGACCTATCCCTTTATATAGACTTTCTTAAAGATAAAGAAAATCTAGTAAAAGTAAGATTTTTTGGCATTTTAATTAAGTGACTCCCAAAGGAATTTTGCTGTGAAATTTTAACCACGTGTCAAGGATGACAATTATGATTTTTCTGAAGTGGAATCGAATTTTTAAAATGTTGGAATATTTTTAAATTCAATTTCTCGCCAGATTTAATCAGAAATTGCTAAAAAATTATTAGAAATTTGAAAAATCAAAATTCCAATGCCAATATGCTTAAAATGTCATCCTTTATCAGTGGTTAAAATTTTAAAACATTTCAAGCTGATTTGGGTATCTTTTAGAGGAGAGAGAAAGCCTATAGGAGGTCTCAGGAGCCTTAAAAATTATGAAAACGCCCCTGACAGTGACGAAACTGCTCCCCATGCCCCGAAATGCGCTGATCAAGCTGGGATCCCTCATTACTTGATTGAAATGCCCCTCACAACACCAAAACCTCATAGACCCTAACCAGGGGGGTCAAAATTTTGGGTATAACAGATTGCCCCCATCAACTAGACTTTGTAATGGTTGTGAAAAGTCTGGTTGATGCTTGAGTGATGCCCCAAAATTTTGCATTCCCCAAAATCCTCCATGTTGTCCGAAACCGTGTTGACTACCTAAGAAATAAAACGTTGTCGAGCTATTCTAAGGCGATGACTACCTATAAGCGAAAAATGTGTCAAGCTATTCTAAGGCGCTGACTACCTTGGTGTTGAAAATGAAATAATGTCAAGCAGTTCTAGGGCGTTGACTACCTAGGATATGAAAACTGGGTGGTATGCAAATGCAAGAATGCTGAAATGCTAACGATGCTGATGATGATGCTGATGATGGTGATGATGTTGATGATGCTCGAATGCTTCTGGGGACCGAAACTCGTGTCAATGCTCCTAGCTGGACCCAATGTGGACTTATTGCCATCGCCCTCAAGCGTGTGCAGGGATAACTCCTGGTAAAAACCCTGGGGACTTATTGCCTTTGCCCACCATTCGTTGATCCCAAAGTAAGCTGACATAACACAGGAGGATTTATTGCCATCACCTCGCCAACTTTTCTGTCACTAGGTCTTGTGACGCGCCTGGATAATGCAACTAGGTCTTACGACGAGCCTATATGAATGAGATGAATGTAATGTGTTTGATGAGAGTGGGTAAGCTAAAGGGTCTTATTACGAGCCTAAAGGAATGCAACTAGGTCTTATGACGAGCCTAAATGTTGGATCTAGGTCTTATGACGAGCCTAAAGATGGATCTAGGTCTTATGACGAGCCTAAAGATGGGATCTAGGTCTTATGACGAGCCTAAAGATGGATCTAGGTCTTATGACGAGCCTAAAGATGGGATCTAGGCCTTATGACGAGCTTAATGATGGGATCTAGGTCTTATGACGAGCCTAAAGATGGGATCTAGGTCTTATGGCGAGCCTAAAGATGTGATCTAGGTCTTATGATGAGCCTAAAGATGGGATCTAGGTCTTATGACGAGCCTAAAGATGGGATATAGGTCTTATGACAAGCCAAAGGATGGTTCTAAGTCTTATGACGAGCCTAAAGATGGGATCTAGGTCTATTGACGAGCCTAAGGGTAGTTCTAAGTGAAAGTGAGTCAAGTGCATGACGGGTCTAAATGAATGTGGAAGGATTAAGGCTTATGTCAAACCTGGAGATGGTAGGGCTCAAGACAGGCCTGTGGATGTTTGAATGTGGAGGAAGGGCTTAGGACAGGCCTGATGATGTTTAAATGTGAAGGAAGGGCTTAGGACGGGCCTGAGTGATATGGGAGGGTTTTAAAACCTTTGGGTTTCGGGTTTTTGGGCCTCCAACGGTGTCGTTGTTGCAATGTTGGGACCAACAATTGTCCCCAATATTTTTCCTTGAGGCGATCTGAGTTTTGGGGATTTTATGGCAATCAATCGGAATGATCGATTGCCCCCAGTATTTTCTTTGATTAATTGCGCAAAAACAAGTCTCATCCTCACAAGGTCAGGGTTTATCTTGATGTGGTGTTCTTTTCTATCCTACACTCAAAGTGTGTAATGCTTGCGGTCGTGCTCTCATTTTGGTCAAAACATCTCAACCATTGAATTTGACATTTGTTAGATTTACGCGTTCAACCTGTTACTTTCACGTGATTGGATACACAACTATTAAGTCAGAAGTCTTTAAAGCTTGTAACGTGACTATGGGGTGTGATGGGTGACAACAGGATAATAGAGAAATGTTTAGGATATGTGGAGCTATAAGGGTGACCAAAGCTGCAACTTGCACCTTCTCCCGGACTTGCCTTCTTTGTCTTGAAGTCGTTTGGCTACCTCGTGATGACTTCGCTTGGAACTTGGGACTTTTGAGTTGTTCCTTGCACCTTCTCTCTTTTTTCCAATTTTGGATTTCTTCGAGGCTTTTCAGGTTTGCCTTTCTTTGAATTCCTTTCCTTCGGAGTTCTTGTGTTTCCCGGTTTTGAACTTTGAGAGCTGTTTTTGATGTTAGCTCATTTGGATCCTGTGTCACTTTGGGACCGTTACGGATCGTTTCGTCATGTTGGTAGCAGTTTTGCCTCTTGGACTTGTGAAGTTGCTGTTCGGAAGTCAGGCTCCTTACTTCCATTGGTCACCAGGTCGGTTGTTCATCATTGGCTGGCTTGTTTGTGGAGTTTCACTAGTACAAAAACGACCTATTTCGGCGCCCCTATCTCGGCGGTTGTACAGAAACCGCCGAGATAGGTCCTTCCGTAATTTTATTAATTAAACAAATAACATCTATTTCGGTGGTTCCTAGTAACAACCGCCAAAATAGATATATTGGTAGTCTATTTCGGCGGTTGCTACAAGGAACCGCCGAAATAGAGGTTATTTTTTTAATTAAAAAAAATTACGGAGGACCTATTTCGGCGGTTTTTAGTAACAACCGCCGAAATAGGTCGCTTAATAAACACCCCCACCCAGCCCCGACTCCGTTAAGATGTTAGAACCTAACCCCTCTTCTCTTCTCTATCGGCGAATCTGAGTACCATCTCGACAGCCACCACACCACCACCGCTCCGACGTCCGTCGCCCTCCTCCCGCCTTCGCCGTCGTCGCGCCGTCGCCGGTCGTGCGTGGTCGTCATCGGATGTAACACCCCATCCACAATAATACATACAATAAACTGCAGCGGAAGAACAACCTCATCACATTACTTAACTCGTTGGTGTTACACGCCGTTAGCCACCCACGTGGCTAACAGCTAATACACATACATTGTACCGGTCTGATGGGCTAAATTCCCGAGCGACTACACATTACGATCCCTTTCCATAACAACAACAACAACGTACCTTCAACTATACCGAGTATTAATAAACTTGGTTGCCGACAACAATTTCGGTTTACTACACCTATTGTATATGTACACTTAAATGTTTACCCATGTACAATGTCTACCCTGTCCTACTCTCGGACGGCTTCCAGCTCTTTGTACCTGAAATAGGAAAAGAAGAGAAAGGGTGGCCCCCAGGGGCTCAGCACCTTTGCTGGTATGGTAATCCCGCAGCCCACATGCTACCGGGCCACGCACAACTAATTGTCGTCTTAGCATGCGGTTGATTATATTTAAATCATGCATGTAACAGTACACAATAACACTTAACATTTCGCCTCAATGGGCTCAACAATCGGATAATACATCCTTACTTAATAAGTCACTCATGGTATTCATCATCCCTAGAATGTTCCTCCTCTAAGGGAGCTACTTCCTTAATAGACGACACATACCCTTAAATCGGGTTATCCTTAAACGCCTCTTATCCAAACTGGAATCATATCCATGATCCACACACTCCACATTATACAACCTACAACATACACTACATACAACACTTAGCAACACTTTGCACGTTCCACGTGCACAACTAATACCGCAATAGATATTGCATCACAACAAAATACATAACATAATGGGAATGGTTCTCTTAGGAACCGAACCAAACATTGTTAATACACTGGTGAGCTAGAGAATGTTGCCAGTCTCATGATAGCTCGTTACATAACTCGTTACCGTCTCGTTAAATGAAACGGTTAACTTAACACAAGGTGTCTCGGATATAGTGATCCAAGCACACCGAAACAAAATAAACAATAGTATGCCCCTGTGGCCCGACGTGAGTCAGTAATAGCCTTGGTTAAGCTAAAGGGAAGGTGGAACCAAATTGGAAACAACCATAAACATACAGAGAGGATCGAACCTGCTATGACAACGACCCCCATACTCACACGCGTGGCCGGAACAGACCGGACTCCTCACTCCCCCGTTAGCACTTGTTAGGAGTTCAACTTTGAACTTATTAAACAATCACAAACATTGGGTTAAGTCTTGTTAGATACACAAGGGAGAGAGAGTCATACATTCACATACAAACATCACACACAACATCACATAACCAACTCACGCTAGCCGTGGTTAGAACGTTCTTAAGTCGGAAACGTTATCCCGGATACCGTTCTCCTACGTTTACCTAATAGTGGTAACTAGCCCTTCAAGCGCATTTGAGGTACCCGGTATCGGCACGTAAACATACAACAACCATAACGACTGTAAACTCGTTTCATGATTTATCTTATAACGTGGCCAAACACACAGAAAAACACATTGGCATACAAGCCGGTGTAATCCGGTAGGACACAGGTTGCAAGAAAACCATACCTGTCACCGGAGTCCACTTTACCACATCCACTTATGTCCCGGCGATTCTCGAACAACTGTTAACATCACATGTGTTTTATTAACATCGGGGTTTGCTTGATATTTAATGTCTAATGCTTAACTTTCCCCGTTAACTTAGTTACATAACTTTACATTTTAACTTGTTTTACTTTTACATTTTGATACAACTTTTCACCCACTTAATTGCCATTTAAACTCACCTAACATGTCCATAACAACCTTATAACATCATTACCTATCAATCCCCATCATTACATGTCATTTCATAACCTTAAAACACAATTTTGGTTCATACAGTGGCCTGTCCGAACTTGTGTCCGAACCTCCAAGTTCGACGCAAGCCGCGACCTAATACTGAAAACTATATACACGTCCGAAACTTGTGTCGGGACTTCCAAGTCCGGACACAGTTCGAGAGTAAATCCCAGATAGAAACAGTCACGTCCGAACTTGTGTCGGACTTCCCAAGTTCGGGGACACAGTTCGGAATGAGAAAATCCTTTACCAACAGAGCCTGTCCGAACTTCCATGTCGGACGGAGGAAGTTCGGACACGGCAAAACATTCAATTTCCAAGTCTTTAACACTTAACCAATTTCACCAAACTTCTCCTAAAGCCTCATAATGTTTCCTAACATCATTTGGCACATCAAACCACACCTTAGCCTGTGCTAAACTCTTTAAATCACTCACCAAACATTATCATTCAAAAATTTCTTACAAAATTCTTCCTAGCACTTGGGATGTTTTTCTCCTTAATTTCTAAGTGGTAGTTCACCAATAATGACCACTACACCAAGGTGTTCCCTCTACACCTTAACATCATCTCTCAACTTCTTTTCTTAACTAACAATCTCCTTTTTACAACTTCTTGAATTCTTTCTCAAAACCTTACTTAAACCTCATTCTCCTTATTCATCAACATTACCCAAACCTTAAACAAACTCCTCCAGACTTAAATACATCCTCAAAAACACACATTGAATTCCTAGAACTTCCAAGATAACACCTAAATCCTTGCATCACTCTAAATCACTTTAATACATGTTTTCTTCTCAAGTAAAATTTATTCACCTTTAACACTTCCTAGTTCACCAAGGACCATTTAAAACACTTAGAACTTCTCACACATTTTCCAAATTTGGCATAGCTTCTCTTGTATGATACTCACATCCAAACACTTTGGTTTTTACCTTATTTCATTCAAGACACCTAAAATCCATCAAACACATTTTTATACACAAACTTCACACATTTAGCACTACATCACAATATAGTGCATAACTTAAATTGCTTGGCACTTAGGCCCTTAAATAACATGGCTCTTAGGCCCTTAAATTGCATAACCTTAAACACTGAATTTCCCACATAAGTAATGCCTTTGACCTGCAAATACATACACCAATACATATGTTCTTTTACTAGTCTCCTTGAGAACACTTTACTAGGTCATTCACCATTTGCTCTTTAGGTAGTTTTAACAAGCATTATAAGCTTATTTCTCCTAAGCATTAAACCACATTAGATAGCATGTTTACCTCTTTTTCCTCCCAAATTCTTTCTTGTTTCCTTGTAAAACCGGTGGGGTGTTTGGTTTTGTCAACTTCTAAAACAATGTACAAACAATAGAATGAGTATTCAAGCATTATGCTTCATCTCATTGTAAACCCTAGTTACACATATTGTTTTTAACACATTAAGTAATTGTTTTACCTTGGAATTGGAAGAGAACTTGAATAAGTATCAAGAGAGGACTCCTCCTAGCCCTTGGAAGATTCAAATGAAGCTAAAACAAGCAAGGTAAAGACACCATGGTGAGGTGAATTTTCGGTCATGTACAAAACAGAGGAAACTTGATTTTTCTTTGAGATTCCTTACCTAAAGCAAAGGAGAGTAATAATATGTGGAAAACAAGCTCAAGCTCCATCAATGGTGATTCTCCATGGCACCGAAATTGAGCTCTTTAAGATTTGAAAAGGTAGAAGTGTAGAGCTTGACCTAACTGAGAATATGGTCTTAGAATTTGATTGGAGCATGGTTTGGATTTGGCAAGGAAAATGAAGATGGTGAAGAGAGGGGCTGTTGCCAATCGAATGGAGGAAAGGAGAAGGTGAAGAAACCGTGTGAAATGAAAGAAGAGAAGGAAATGAAATGAGTTTTGCTTTTGGAGATATTTATGTTATAAAGCAAAATAGTACTTTACTTTAAGCTTTACTTTACTTATTTGATTTCTTTTACAACTTGGTGGTGACTCACTCCTTGAAAACCGGCCCCCATTTAGTTAGAAGGGTAATTTAGTCTTTATTGTCAATTTAATTACTTATAACATTATATGTGTACAAACTAGCTTATAAAAATCACTATTCACTAAAACAAGGCACATAGAAGTGAAATTTTTTGATTTCCCATTGATATAGCCACCCAAATGTGATACTATATAGTACACATGTTTATTTAAGAGTAATGATGGACATTTAGCCACTCAAAACTCATTTACAAGACAATTTTTCAAAAACGTGCTTTAAGACTCCTTAAAGCACATTTTGTGTTTTTAACTTGTTTTTCAAGCTTGGTTTTCTTTAGTATTGATTTAATATGTTCATTAACATTTTATAAGTATAGGTATGACCATTAGGTCTCATACACATTTATCCCAGCTTAGAGCACATTTTTGCTCATATTGACTTTAAGGTATTTATTTGTGTTTTGTTTGGTTTCATTATCTTCCAAAGCTTCCTAAGGACTTACTTAGCCTTATTAAATCATAATTGAATATTATTTAGTCTTGGTAGGCTCTTTGGGTCCTAACCAAGTTCACTCATAGCTTAGAGCATGTTTTTGCTCAAACTGTGTCTTAGTGCTTTATTGCACTTTACTATGTTTAAATTGTCCACTGATGTTTCTAGGCACTTTTTAGCCTTTATATAACATAGTTTCTATTAAACCACATATCAAGGTTTGGGGTATTTAATCGGAGGTTTTGGCTGGCAACCAGAACCGCACCTCCATAATACCGGGTAAACACAATTCCAAGTCGGTTTTGACTAAATAATTACAAATGTGTTGTTAAATTGGTAGATTTGTGTAATATTATGATTGTTGATGCTGATATTTTTGTGTGTGTCAAATCTTTGAAAGATTTGGGTTGTTAAACTATCCAATTATGTATGAACACAAGGTGTTTGATGAAATGTCTGAGTGAATATTTTTACTGTTTTTTTGCCCTTTTTTAAGTATAGTTAGGCAGGGGCGGACCGACTGGTGCGTACTGTGTTTGTTGACACATATGGAAAAGAAAATTGCCTACGTTTTACTTATTGTTATAATTAACTAATTTATTTATTATTTAACACATTAATTGTTACGAGCAATAGAGATCTGTACTTTATATTTAGGTATTCATAGTTTAACTATTATTAAAAACTTGTTAGTAATTGTTAGTAACAATTTAATATATCTTACATTTTTTGAACTGAAATACAATTAATAGATATGGTATAATTAATAAAATTAGTACATTTATTCTATAGGTTTGATATGGAAAGGTTTTTTAAAAGAAAAATAGCTTCATCATCGGAGCCAACGCCCGCCCAAGAAATAATTGATATACCGAACGAATGTGTTGATAAAGATGTAAACAGTCGTGTGTTAGCAATATAGTGTTGCGCCCTCAATTGATACTTATTTTGCGTTTGCGTTGCCTCTGTAGAGATTGGTACTGCTACACGTCTCGCATGCCCGATTGAGAAGAGGGTCTGAAACAATTCCTTTAGGAACCGGTATATACTTTAACTTTCTCTTCATTCTCTTCACTCGCTGTAAATTTTCAATTAACGTAACTACAAATAAGGAATAAATTTGGTATATATTAGTTTGGTTTATGATGGAAATTTGTGTTGTTGAATAATTGGTGAATGCTTAATAATAAGCATGGTTGTGTCTTTGTAGAGGGAAATCACTAAATGGGTCACCGGATTAAGTCGTACGGGGCTGAATACCTTCATTTGTGACCCGTAATATACTCACCTACATCTTCATCTTTTTAGCTCATTATATATAATTTGGCAATCCTATTACAAACAATTAACATACGTAAACTAATGAGTTGTATTCTATCACATAGAAGTGGTTAACAAACTCCTCAGTCATTGCCGGTAATTGAAAGCGGAGTGGAAGAACGGTAATATATCTAACTATCATTTTTTTTCTCTTTTGTACTTTGTATTTGATTTCCACAATTATTGGAATTTGGTTTGATGATTAAATTTGGTATATATTAGTGTGGTTTATGATAGAAATTTGTGTTGTTGAATGATTGGTGAATGCTTACTAATAAGCATGGTTGTGTCCTTGATTTCCACAAATTATTAAAATTTGGTTTGATGGATAAATTTGGTATTAGTTTGATTGTGATGGAAATTTGTGTTGATGAATGGTTGGCGATGCTTAATAATAGCATGGGATAGGTAAAATTATGCAAAAGTCATGCCGATTTTTTTTTAATTCTCTTCGTAATTAATATTGTTTGATGTATGTGTATAGTTCTAACAATATCTAATTTTTTTATCAGGTCTCACTACATTCAAGTCCGTGAATCACCTCTCTTGTTTCCCGCCTTCTTCCAGTACTGTTGCACTTTCCTCCTCTGTGCACAAGTAAGTAACTAAACCTTATTTTTGTTTATTAAATGCAATTATGTATTTAAATATAATTGCTAGTACATAATTTAGCTTCATTCCATATTTTGTTGATGCATTTCTTTTGTAATTTATTTTTTTGTGTGCATCTCTCGCACAGAAGCCTACCTCTCAGGCACCAGTCTCCCCTGTCCATAAATCCTTAAAAAACAAGTACGTATTTTAACTCTCGATCGCTTTGTTAATTTCTAAACCGGTTTGAACTTATACAGTGGAGAATTGAAAGCGTTGATTTGATGATCTGAATTTGCAATTGGTTTTCAGTTAGCTAGTAAAGAATTGATTTATTTTAATTGTTGGTTGCTGCCATTGTTGGAATGTTTGTGGTTGTGATGACTTTGGTGAGTGCTGAATAATAAGCACGGGATGTGTACAATTATGCAAAGGTCATGCCGAATTTTTTGTAGAAAAAGTATTTCGTAATATTGTTTTAAACACCGGTTTCTGTTTTAGAAGTGCAACAATTTCTTAAATTTAAAATGCTAGTTTATTTTGTGTTTGCAACCTTAGAGTTAGGCTAGACTAATTGACAATCATCCCAGTCATGCTCCATTAAGAAATAAACATGTGCAACTTAATACAGGCCATATTCTACAAAGGCTCTAACTCACACCTGTGATCTGTTGCACATGTAGTATGGAGCGTGACTGGATGTATGGTGATAGAGGCGAACATTTTGACAAAATGCTGAAAGAGTTTTGCAAAGCTGCAGTGCAACACAAGGACAGGACAAAGGCGAGAAAATTCCATGTCCTTGTGTTGTATTGTTGTGTATTTCATCATCATCAGCATCAACCTCGTACAACTCCATGTGAAGACCCGTGGTTTCATGCCACATTATACAAAATGGATTTTTCATGGAGAACGTGTTGAAGATAATGCTTCATCTTCCTACAGTCACGATCGGTGTAACTCAAGAACCGAGCAGACATTCGATACTACTAACGAGTCAGAACTCCCAAGCGCTTCCGGAGTCAATGTTGACAGTGAGTCGACTTATCATGATGAACAAATTGACGAGATGCTTGATAACGTTGAGGATAACTTTGTCGACCGGCCGGATGAGTATCAAAGGTTGTTGGACGCATCCAAAACGGCGTTGTATCCTACTTGCAGTAAGTACACGAAATTGACAGCTATATTGAATTTGTTCAACCTGAAGGGAAGATATGGATTGAGTGACAAGGTTTCACGGCATTCCTCGAGCTCATTCATGATATGCTACCGGATGAGAACGGTCTCCCTACCACCACGTATGAGGCAAAGAAATGGGTGTGTCCAATGGGAGTAGAGTACAAAAAATTCACGCGTGTCCAAACAATTGTGTGTTGTACAGGGGTGAATACGAACATCTGGACAATTGCCCGAAATGTTCGTTGTCCCGGTATAAGCATAAAGATGGTGAGTACTCCTCCGTTCAGAAAAAAAGCCCTCCAGCAAAACTTGTTTGGTATTTGCCGATTATACCCAGATTCAAATGGTTGTTTGCGAATCCGAAAGATGCAAAGAACTTACGATGGCATGCGGAGGGTAGAAAGAGTGATGAGAAACTAAGACATCCAGCAGATGGACCTCAGTGGAGAAACATCAATAGACGGTTCAAAGAACATTTCGGACATGAAGATAGGAATCTGAGGCTTGGGTTATGTACTGATGGAATGAACCCGTACGGCACATTGAGTAGTCAACACAGTACATGGCCTGTTCTGCTAGTGATCTACAATTTGCCCTCATGGTTGTGTATGAAACGAAAGTACATCATGTTATCGCTCCTGATATCTGGTCCCAAGCAGCCAGGTAATAGCATTGATGTGTACCTTGCCCCTCTGATCGACGATCTGAAGCTATTGTGGAATGAGGGGACCGTGGTATATGATGCTTATGCAAGAGAGAATTTCACGCTCAAGGCTTTGTTGTTCTGTACCGTCAATGACTTCCCTGCGTATGGGAACTTGTCCGGTTACACGGTTAAAGGAACATTTGCATGTCCCATATGCGAGGAAGACACTTGTTCGGACCGTTTAAAACATTGTGGGAAGAATGTTTATATGTGTCATCGACGTCTTCTCCCCGAAGATCACCCTTATCGAGTAACGAAGAGAAAGTTGTTCAATGGTCAAGCCGAAACTCGTGTGGCCCGTCTACCTCTGACCTCTGAGGAAGTGTACGAAAAGGTTAAGGACATTGTAAATGTATTTGGAAACACATCAAAACCGCGAAAAACATTTGGAAAAAGTGTTCTATCTTTTGGGAACTACCTTATTGGCGTCATCTTTCTGTGAGGCACTGCTTAGACATCATGCACATTGTGAAGAACGTTGGTGAGGCAGTGAGTGGGACTTTACTCAATCAGAAAGGACATGCAAACCATGGGTATACGAAAGGAGTTACACCCACAAGAGAATGGGAAACGAATCTATCTACCTCCTGCATGCTACACACTGTCAAAGGCTGAAAAGATTAGTTTCTGCAAATGTCTGTACTCGGTAAAAGTGCCGTCTGGGTACTCATCAAACTGGAAGAACATTGTATCGATGAAGGATTTAAAACTTTTAGGCATGAAATCTCACGATTATCATGTACTGATGTTACATCTTCTTCCAGTCGCAATTCGAGGGATATTGCCATCTGATGTCAGAAATGCTTTAACTCGGTTATGTTTATTTTTCAACGCTGTTTGCTCCAAGGCAATTGACGTAACCTCTCTAGATGATCTACAACGTGAAATTGTTGTCACAATATGTCAACTTGAGATGTATTTCCCACCATCTTTCTTTGATATAATGGTGCATCTAATTATGCACATCGTTCGAGAGATACAGTTCTGTAGTCCGGTATACTTACGGTACATGTACCCTTTTGAACGGTACATGGGTATTCTGAAAAGTAGAATGAAGAATAGGTATCGACCAGAGGGGAGCATTGTTGAAGCAACAGTGACTGAGGAAGTCACAGAGGAATGATGATCCTCTTACACGCGCTCTTGGTAAGAAGGATCATCCAGGTCGTGCCATTGGGTTTGGTGGGCACGTTGGTATCCGCCAGGCATTTGGCGCACCCGGGTCCAGAATCAGCCAGGGAAAGTCGATTAGCTACGAGGAGCACCTGAGAGCGTTGGCTGAGATGGAGCAGAGGATTACTCAGAACATCGACGAGAGGATCGCTCAGGCTATCTCAAGGATTCAGCCACAGCAGCATGAAAGCCAAGAGGTTTCTCGACCACCAGTTGATCAGTCACCCATTCAGCAGCAGAGTGCACCGGTAGTGAGAAGTAGTGTCTGTAGACACCCAAAAATTCTTACCCCATAAAGCAATTCCAGAATAAGAAACACAATAAGAGGGGTCGTCGCCTTTCTTTTTCAAAAACGTATTAGCGTGCGTGCCAAAACAAGACCATTGTTTTATATTCTTTTTAAGCATTTCGTAAAAACACGATTTTTCCGAAAATGAATTTCCAAACAATTGCAGTAGAACTCTAGTTTTACTTTCGACATTGGTATACCGAGTTCTGTCTTAGTGCGACTGGGTAGTGTACTCCTTGGGTGGGCAAGTGCCCAGGGTTTGAACCCTGGTAAGAGCAAATGAGCCTTTTATTTTTTAAGACCTGAATTGACTTTGGCTGCTAGTATTGGACCGGACTCTTGTTCATATTCATGTCTTTAGTAAGGCCCATAGCTTTCTAGTAAGGCCCATTTTTCTTGTTGTCTAGTCCAAATAAGAAAAAACCCTAATATATCATTATAAAGGGGAACTGTAGTCACCTCCTTCTCCGATCGGGGGGCCGCTGGATCATCTTCTTCAACATACATGCTCGTATCCCTCTTCTCCTTCACTAAAAAAACTCTGAATATTTTTCGATCCTCTTCCTCCTCCACCAGTTCCCAACATCAAACCCTACTAAAAACACCCGCCACTCTCTCGACCATAGCCATCTCCGGGGTACTGCTGGTCCTTTCTCTTGATCCGCCTCTACAGTCTACCCTCTTCCTGATCTCTCTCGATCTCAGAAGTCAAAGAAAACCAGCCACAACTATTTCTCATGTCTTCTCGTCTTTCTCCCGATCCCATCTCTGAAAACAAAAACAAAAATGGTAGCCGATGCACACACAAAAAAGCTGGTAGTCGCCTCCTCCTCACTCATTCACTCAAAACTAAAACACCACGGCTTCTGATTCCCGTCCCGGTCTCCTTCGATCTTCCGAAAACTCTATTGGCTCAAACAATAAATTCGGGTGTCATGGCCTTGTCGGGCTCGACTTCACTAGAAATCCTGCATTTCCTATTCCCCTGTTCCCTTGTTATCTCGAAATGAAAACCAACACACGCCAGAACAATCAGTCGAATCCGCGGTGGTGAATCCTTGCCGGCCTTAGGTTTTCACCACCACCATCGCTCCTTTATCCATTGCCATCGAAGAATTTTGGCATTTTTCTTCTTCCTCTGGTTGTTGGCATTTGCGATTCTTCTTTTGCGTCAACCTACATGGGATATCCTTCGCGTTGTGCATTCCGTGCGACAGGAAATTGTCATTGCCTCCCTATCGGAGTACCGGCCTTCTCCGATTCGTGGGATGAGCTTTCTGATTTTGGATGGTGAAGAACCCTTTCCCAGTCGCGTCGATTTTTCATCATCATCTTTCGCCGCCCAGATCTAAAAGGGAGTCCCGGCCTTCTCCCTCTGGATGATGCTCTTGTTCGGAAGTTCTCCTTCCTTACAATTTGGTCAACTTTGCGATCTCTCGATTTTGAAGCGTCATGTGATGATTGTGTGATGAAGACCATCTTTGGTCTGTCTATTCCTGCTTCTACGAGGTAATATTTCGCCTGTCTGTATGTTGAGATGAAACTTCTCCTTTGTGCCGAGTTATATCGAGTTGAAACCGATTTTAGTCATGGATTTATGTTCGGCCTGCTGGAAACTTTGGCTCACAGTGACCCGTGTGAGAAATTTCGATCATCATCTTTGATTTTATGCCTCTGATTAAGTGCTTTCTCATTACTCATTCATGATGTATGCATTTTTGTTGGTCTCAATGTCGCGCGTTGTTGCGTGGCTCAGAAGGTATATTTGAGATTGAGATACTGCTTGTCCTTCTGCACTGATGTTTGACCTGAAGGTATATCGTTCTTGTCACTTGACCCCTGTGCATTTTATATCACCGTTGATTTTCATTTGTGCTGAAACTGGGGCGGATGAGATTTGTGCACCCGACGTTTTCTCTGTTCCGTGTTGTCTAACCTGGCATATTCGCTGTTGTGTTTGGCTGAGAATCAAACACTCAGTTTGTGAACTTATTGGTTGTGATATCCTGAGAGATATTGGGACTTTGTGATTTGTTGAAACTCACTTCATCTGGTATTATTGTTTGCTGCACTTGATTGGATATCGAGCGTAACTTGGATAGACTCTGATGAGTCAAGTTGTGGTTTTCTATCATATTTGTTATCAGTTGGGTTGGTGAAGGTGGTTACGATTGATTCTTGCTCCTTCCATATCTCATAATCTGTGCGCACCCCCCCCCCCTTTTTTTTGTTGTTTGAACTGCGATTCAAAACATTGACACATTTGAGGTTCAAGCTGTTTGGTTGAAACACATGGCTGATTTGAGTTTGATTGTTCTGGCTTCCGTTTACGCCTTGGTCTTGTCTGGCGGGCCTGAGTCGACTCTGATCGTTCAGCCTTTACTACTTTTGAACCGTGGTTTTGCTCATGGATATTGGCTTGGAATATATCTTATTCGACTATTTGCCTATAATTGACTCAATCTGCTCACTATCTCTGCTTTACAATTTGACCGAGATTTGGACTTTACATTGTGGCTGAAGTTAAGGACTTGGGGCTTTACGACAACTCTCCATGGGTTTGAGAATCACGTAACTTACAATATTATCTTCTGGCCTCTTTGCGCTATCTGTTCAATTTGAATTGTCCCTTACTCTCCCGTTCCATGTTTTGACCGAGGTATATGTGCGCTTCTTTGACTTGGGCTGCTCGCTGGACTTGAATTGCGCTTACAGAACTTGTGATCTGACCTTGCAAGTTGACCATACCGATGGATCTTTGGTTTGACTAAGGAACGGGATCGTGGCTTGGACTACCGGGGTCTCTCCTTCAAACTATGTAACGGTTGGTGTACTTCTTGCTGATCCCCTTCAGCTCGAGTGAGGCGGCGTCGATGCGACCCCCCATAGCAGCTCTTTTAATTCAGCATTTCAATTCAACACTTTAATTTTGTTATCATGAGTTGTAATTTGCCAATTGGTTGTGTTGCCTAGCATAGTCTTGGATTTCATAATTCTCTGTATTTGTCGGCTTGATCGTTTTTACTCTGTCTATCTTTCGTACATATTTTTGAATGCTTGTTTATACATTTTTGGTTCTATTATACATTGGGCGTTTTATTTGTTAGTTTCATCTTATAAATTGCTAGATTGGTTTAGTACATGTAGCCATGAATGCTTGTTTATACATTTTTGGTTCTATTATACATTGCGTTTTATTTGTTAGTTTCATCTTATAAATTGCTAGATTGGTTTAGTACATGTAGCCATAGCATAGCCTTCAGGTCTACCCACTTAATTACTGGACAAATCAAGTCCAGTTTAGAAAAGCCCTAGGACCATTCATAGATGTTGCCCACATTAAGGTTGTAGTACCCGAGGGTCGTAGTACCTGTTTGTGGGAAACATCTCTCCTAAAAAAAACTTTCCAAACAATCCTTAAATGTCACAATAAAACTCACAATCAATGATTCGTTTCAACCAATAAAAATCCATTTCAAAACCAAAATTCATTTCCAAATTCAGCCAAAAAATCAATCTCTCTCACACTCTCTCACCAAACACACTTCAAATCAATCTCTCTCACACTCTCTCACCAAACACACTTCAAATCAATCTCTCTCACACTCTCTCACCAAACACACTTCAAATCAATCTCTCTCACACTCTCTCATCAAACACACTCCAAAATCATTTTCTTTCACACTCTCTCATCAAACACACTCCAAAATCAATCTCTCTCATACTCACTCATCATACGCTCTCCAAAATCAATCCTCTCATACTCCAAAACCAGATATCCTTCATGAATTCTTCGAAATCAAAGCTCTTTGCATTCAACATTAAATACTCTTCATACACTCATTAGACACACTTCAACCTCACGAAGCATTTGAAATGCTTCCAAAAGTTCTAAGATCAAACTTCAAACCCCTTTCCAACTCCAATTGTCTCATAGATTCAAATCATCTTCCAATCCCAATTTCATAGGGTCCAACCCGGCCCAATTTCAAAGGTCCAATCCGGCCCACATTTCGAGGCCCAAATCCGGCTCATTATCTCCATTCGATCCCGGTTTAGTTTCAAATCCAATTCAACTTCAATTCCAATTCAAATTCGATTTCAATCCAATTCAAACCAATCCAAAATCAAGTCAATTTCAATCTAATCCAATTCAAAATTCTTTTCATTCCCAATTGCATTCAATTTCATTTCAATCCCAAATAATTCCAAACCTCATAAATCTCAAACTTCTTGAAACTCCAAACTCCTTGGAATTCAAGCATTCCGAATCTCTAAACGCCTTAGCAGCTCAACAGACTCAAACGTCTCAGCAGCTCAACAGACTCGAATGTCTCAACAGCTCAGCAGACTCGACCGTCTCAACAGCTCAGCAGACTCGACTATCTCAACAGCTCAACAGACTCGAACGTCTCAGCAGCTCAACAGACTCGAACGTCTCAGCAGCTCTCCACAGACTCGAACGTCTCAACAGCTCAACAGACTCGACCGTCTCAATAGCTCAGCAGACTCGAACGTCTCAGCAGCTCAACAGACTCGACCGTCTCAGCAGCTCAACAGACTCTACCGTCTCACAGATTTCATCATTTCAAGAATCTAAATATCCCACAAAGTTGAGCATCTCACAGACTCTCACACCTCAAACTCCAAAATGAGCCAGACAATCTATCAAACCTCACAAAATGACCACAAAACCTCTTTGACCCTTCAAAGACCCAAAAGGTCAAAACCCTAATTCCTTCAAAACCCCAAAAGCATGAACTACGTAAGGTCTGATCTCAACAGGGAGTTGAGTACGTAGGCAACCCACACAGGGTGCGACCCCACATCAATCAAAATACCCTTTGGCACTCGGTTGTCTCCCCTCCAAACAATCACTTCTAACCCTTGATCACCTCAAAAAGCCCAACCATCTTAAAGACCCTGAACTACGTAAGGTCTGATCTCAACAGGGAGTTGAGTACGTAGGCAGCCCATCTAGGGTGCGACCCCATTCCAAACAAAAAACCCCCTTCCCCTTCCCCTTCTACGGTGGCTCTCACATCTCTCAAAACGCTCAAACCTTCTTCGGCTCCCACGAACTTCAAATCATCAGACACTAAGTCTCGTCTATTCACTCAACCTCATACTTTTCTCAAATCTTCATTCTATACTCATCCAAATTCATCAACCCTTTCATTTGGTGCTAGCTTGGCAGAAAAGCTCACCTCATCCACTCGTTTTCTCCCCTCCTGTCCTAATCCTATCCTTGGCTTGTAAATGAATCTCTCTAAAAAGGTTTTGAAAGAAGGCAATCCCGACAATTGGAGACCGAGGTTTCCTCGGGCACCAATCCGAAGTCGTGGTCGTTTCCACTTCTAAGGGGTGTAACCCAGTGCGAACCCAACATAGAATCTCTGGCTTTATCAGATAACTCCTATCCATAGGCAATAAATCATCAGATTCAATTAACGGTTCTTAGAACCCTTCTCCTCCCTTCCTAGTTCCTTAGGTCAAACTAGGTGGCGACTCTAGTCAATTCCGCCTTATAGAGGCATAATTCCGCGTGGGGCCCATTGAGAGCGGGTGTAGTGCTCACTAGCATTCCCCTTATGCTTTCTGGGAAAGACGGACGATAAAGTAGGTATTTGAGGGATGCCAAGGTGACAGGTTTTCACCCTCCACAGAATGGCATTTTAGGATCTAGGCTTTTCAGTTAGACCATTTAGATAGACCCCCCCCTCATACCGAAAAATCACCCTCCACAGAATGGCGACTCTGCTGGGGAAAACTTGAGTAAGTTTTTCTCAAACTCAAGGAAGACTGAACTCCATCCAAAATTGTCGGGATTTCCCCACTTCTTTCAAAACCTTCAAGAGATTCATTTCGAAAGCCATTAGCATTACTCTATTCCACACGTAGAGTGTGATTGGTGAGGATAGTTAGGATGAGAGTGTGTAGCTTATACTTGACTTTGCTTGCCATGTGTGCTTCGCTTGTGAAATACCCCGAACTTAAATATGGTGATTATATTATTCTAATATAGTATTTAAGGGCCTAATAGTGCCTAAGTAATTTTGGTAAAGAAAATAAATCCAAAAGGAAATGAGAAAACGCTTAGAAAGCGGAAAACGCTAAAATGAGCGTTAAATAACCATAGGAGGTACAAAACCTCGGTTATAGTATCGTAAGGATTCCTAAGGCTTATTCATGCCTAATTAGTATACGGGAATGATTCCCGGAGAAAACGGATCCAAGAAATGTATTAAAACGCTAAAAGAGCTTTAGCGCACGTTTTTCGAGGAAACCCGAAACGTGACTGTAAGTGGTCAAACAGACCCGTAAAAATTATAATTCATGGAATAATAATTATTAAGCATTTATGGAAGCTTAATAACCAATAAAAATAAAGAAACGAGAAATTTCCGGAAAACGGGCCCGGTTAGTGAATAGTATCAAAACCGGGTAAATAACGAGCGTCTTCTGTAAAAGACAAGAAACTGCTCCAGCTTAACTATAGTGGGGGCCGGTTTTTACTGGGTAAACAACCCTCTCACACACACACACAAGTAACAAATAAGTAAATCAAAGAAAGCAAAAAGTAAAAAGTACAAAAGTAAATACCCCCTCTCTCCTCTTATTCTCTCATTTCCCTTCTCTCTCTCCTATTCTTCTCCTTCCCACCGTGAGCACTCCCTCCTTCTCCCCCTTGCAGCCGATTTTTGAGAGCTCAAGGATGCTCCCATGGCTTCTCTTCTTCTCTCCTTGCTCTCCTACCTCCATGTGAGCTCCGAATGTAAAATAAATTACATATTTGTAATCCCCTCATCCTCCTCTACATTTCTATCTTTCCAAAATTCGAAAAGGATGAGTTTCATCTCCATGGGTTTCTCCATTTGAAGAGAAAAGCACACCATTGTGAAGCTTGGAGTCTCCTCTTTCCAACAAGGTAAAAATCTCCATAAAAGATTCAAGTTTCCTCCACCTTCCTTGGAAACCAATTTTTGGCCCTTTGTAATACCTTGTTTTTCTCTCTCTTTTTTTGAGCATCAATTTCACCTAGCAATGGTGGTGGATTCTCCTTCTTGAACCAAGGGCTAAAACCCCTCCTAAAGCACTCCAAAGGTAAACCCTAGAAATTTCATCTAAACACTTCAATGAATTAGCGTTATTATGAGGGTTAGTAGGTTAATTATGCTTGTCTTTGTGTGCTTGGGTAAGGGAATGGAGTTTTGGCAACTCCATTCCCCACAAAATCGATTTGGACAAGAAAGAGACAAGAAGAAGAAATGGAAAAGAAAGAATGAAGTATAAGCTCAAGTAAGAGCTCTTTCCTATGTGAAAATTCTATTGCATTAGAGTAATGGGAATGGGCAAAATATTTAAAGAACCCAAAACCTTGTACTAGTATTGAGTATTGTGAAGTTTGAGTACTTAAGAGCAAGTATGTGGATTGTAGGCCTTAGAGCCAAATAAATGTATAGGAGTATTTGTAATGTGGATTGAGGAAATATTGATGTATTAAGATTGCTCAATATGTGTGCTGGTAGAACCCTTGTGGTTTGGCTAGAATAGGGATGAACTTGATGAGAAGGGATGTGTGTGGATAAGTAAGGAAAGTAGATGAGTTTATGGCAAATTTTGGTAGGAATTGTGCATTAAGGAGTGACTTGGTGAATGGGAGAACCAAGGTATGTATTGAGGATAGTAGGATGTTTAATGACCATTGGAATGGCAATTGTAGTATGAGGAATAGGAAGTGTAAAATCTGTAGCAAAGTGTATAAGAACACATTGGAGGAGTTAAGAGAACTTAATGTGCAAGATTTGGTAAGTGGAGAGTTGGACTTGGGTGTAGGTAATGTAATGCTTGGAAATGTATTTGGGATGCTAGGAGTGACATTGGTAGAGGAGATATTGAATGGTAGGAGTTGTAGAAAAATCTGTAGCATTAGAGAATGAAAAACTGTTGTAAGTGTTGAAAGGAAGTGAGGGAAATTGTGTAAGTTGTTTGATGGATTTAGTAATGGATTTGGTGGATGAATTAAGATGATTTAGAATGTTTAAATGTACTAAAACATGTTAGGATGTATGTAGGAAGATTGGGGAAACAATGGGTGAAATTGGGAAGGAAAAACAAATCTGTAACAAGGTTCTAGAACCGTCCGACCCAGAGTCTGGATCGGACGTGGGTCGGACAGGGCTTAAACAACGAGATGTAAACTTTCTGGAATGGTCCGACCCAGAGCCGTGGATCGACGTGGGTCGGACAGGCTAAAATTTCTGTCATCGAAGTTTCTGACTTCGTCCGACCCAGACGTTGGGTCGGACGTGGGTCGGACGAAGCTTGGACGACAGGACTAAAACCTTCTGGAATGGTCCGACCCAGGGAGTATGGGTCGGACGGAATAGTGCTGGGTCGGACAGGGGGAATTTCTGAGAGGAGAATCTACTGGAACGGTCCGACCCAGGGCTTGGGTCGGACGGTGGGTCGGACGGCCCTAACTTACAAAAAAAAAAAATATAGTAGCATAGTAATCATATGTATGTATGTATGTAGGTCAGTACATGAATAGAGGACCTTAGTAATATACCATTAATGTGACAACAATGGTGAAGAAGTAAGTATGGGAGTAGGAAACAAGTATGAAAAGTAATGAGGTAGGTCGAGAGTATGAGAACATTAAGTATACCGGGATAACGGGGTAAGTACGGGAATAGTAATTATTTGTGTATCGAAAGAGTATAGTATTAATAATCATGTTGAAATATTATCAGTGGTACAAGTACGAACCATGGAACAAGGGAACACATGGTGAATCTAACTCCGGTGAAAGGTATGATTTCCTCATGCCCCGTATGCTAACCGAGTTACGTTGATTTGTATGTTGTATGCCGCTAATCAAGACTAAAGCATGAAAACGGTTTATTGCCTTTCGTTGCATGTCTTGTTGCATGTTGATTGAGCTAACCTTCCATGATTGATTGTGTGGCCTTACTTAGTGCGTAGACCGACTCATAGATGAGTCTTATTGTGTATAGACTCGTGGTAAGAGTTATGTGTGAACCAATGGAACCGTAGCCACGCACTAAACCAACGAAGTAATAAACGATAACGTAATCAATGAACTCACCAGAACGTGAGCGAGTGTACGGGGGTAACAACCTCCCGATAACGGTAGGAGAAACGAAATGAGTAATCCACAAATGAACAGTAGTGGAAGTATATAAATAACCTCTAATAGAGGAACTAATCTTGGTGCAAAGCATGAACCATGAGAGTAGTAACGAATGATGAGGGATCTCCAAACCCCTTAGTAAATAGTCGACCCATTATGAGAGGACCCGACTGATGTAAGTATGCCCCGAACGAGAGAGTATTCGATATGTTGGGGAAACCCTTAAATCTGAGGATACTAGACGGTGGTAATTCCCTAAGCTAACAGAGGTTATCGAGAGAGGTACTTCTAGGCTAACCCATGAGGTTGTATTGTGCTCTGAGAGTAGAGTGTTGGGAATTCGTGTAGTCCGGTAGTACGGACATTTGAGTATTTGGGGAGCTAATCGTATAGCCCTCGTATTGTAGGTCCGGTGGCGAGTCTTGAGTATGACTCCGCCCAGAGACCAAAGTAATGAGTATTGCGTATGTGTGAGTAAGGCAATGAGTATCGAGTAAGAAGTAAGTATGAGTATGTAATGAGTACCAAGTGTTGCGTATGTATGAGTGAGTATTGAGTATCGAATATGTAAGAGTAAGTATAGAGAATTGAGGAGTGAGTAGGTACCAGTATAGTAACGAGTACAGAGTAAGGATCATGTACGAGTAAGGTATTGCACATGGAGTGATGAGTATGCAAGAGTAAGGAGTAAGCATGAGTAGAGCAATGAATATTGAACACAGCACGAAGAGTATTGAATGTATAACAAATACGAATGGTTGACCACTGAATTGTCTTCCTTAGTAAGTATTGTACTTGTATGTTTATGTAGGTATCTTTGATTGTATTGAGTAGTATGATATGTATGTATGCATGTAAATGAACTCCATGTATATTCGACCCAAAGTAGTCGATGTACCGCGGTTAGCACGCGGTATATGCGGAAGTCATATTCAGCGTAAGCTGACCCCCTCGGGGGACCATTTTTAGTGTGCAGGTACCCGAAGCTGATCACCGTTCGAGAGAGTAGGGCGGGGACTGCTGCGTAAGCATGGGTAGTTGTATAGAAGGGATTGGGACTCGTATTGTAATGCGAATTTGGAAGTTTAAACTGTATCGGTAATTTAAGGATTGTTATACTCGGTATAGTAATTATTGGAGTTGTAATTGGATTATGGATGAGTATGAAATGGAAGTATATATTGTGTAGAGTACTCGGTATGTTCATGTTCATCAGACCGATAGTATGTAGTATTGTAACTCGCCTTGTTAGTCACGCGGGTGACTAACGGCATTGTACACCCGCCGTTGTGTAAGGAGTATCCGCTGCGAAGGTAAGTAATTGTACAGTAATGACGGTATTAGCGGTAGGGGTGTTACAAAAAGTGGTATCAGAGCGAAGTATCGCTCTGATGGATGAAATACCGAGTTTAGGTAAATACCGAGTTAGGAAGTAGAGACTTAGGGCTATGGGTTGAGTGCTAATGTGTGAGAACGCTAGATAGGAACTTCCGTATGAATCGGAACCTACAACAACCATACCCGCCCTCCGCAACCCCCCCCGGTATAAAGTTGGAATAATAACGCCAAGAGATGGGAAGACCTCTCACACTCGGGTAAAACCCGATCTGGCATTACAAAACAAGCCTTATTAAGAAAGAACCTGTCATGCGGAAGAGTCCAAGAACTGGAAGTCACGAAGACGTTCCCGTTTGATGACAAGGACCGCACTTAATGGTGGAGGAAAGAAGATCCTAAACATAAGGATAATGGAATTTATGGCACCATGGGGCGACATGCTTCGCAGTCGCGAGAACCATGTGTAGCCAGCAAGAAGAGAAGCACAATCGTGCAATGAAGCAAGGAAGATGGAGTAACAAGCCAAGACAAGAGAGTCTACGGACTGTAACCTTTGATGACACCAACAACGGTAGACAAACCGACTAAGAATTAGTCGAGGTTGGATTAACACCAAACCTACATGCCAAGAGGCTGTAATAACTGAACAACATAGCTCAGATAACTACGAAAGAAATCATAACACATACACCTATAGGACCACAACCTGGTTCCTAAGGAAAAGTCAAGTCTCGTTAACCACACTGAAGGTGTGAGACACCCGGATGGACGACAATCATGTCAAGTATACTGAGAAGCGACTCAGGAGATCGATCACCAAGAGCAAAAGATCAAAGAAAGACCTAATAAGACCACCCAATAAGGATGGAAACGATACCGTAACTGGTATACGTTAACTGAAAAACAACCTACCCGCGCACTTGCCTAGGGCAAGTGCAGCAACTACAGGACGGTTGGGATACTTTTACCAACCCGCAAATACTTCCTACAATACCGCTACGACGAATGGAGCAAATATAGGATCATCAATCCTCAGTATCTAAATAATGAAACCTCGGAAAGGCCTAACGGCCCGACCATTGTGTTAAGAGTATACCAGTCAGCGAGAAGCTGAACGTGGTCAAGACCGCAAACATGGCAACACCATGAAGAATTTCTTTAACACCGAACTGTTATTTCAAAAACCAGAGTTTTCTTTCAAAACCACGAACCCTTCTTTTAAACCTTGGATTTTTAAACCAAACAGACGGAATTACGGTGAGTATCATAGAATGATACAAGAGGAGTTGACAATAGAATACTTCACCTAGGCGTGTGACGAACACTACGAGTGTACCCAAATACGGGATGTGGGACGACCGCACTCCGAAGGCTTGCGGGCCTGACAGATAGTTAGGTAAGTGGTAACGTGCCAAGACGGTACCCCACGTATGTATACATGTAGTGTACGAAACACGGGAAGTAGTCAACTCTGTGCAACGGACCATAAGAAAATTGAAAACGGAACAGTTGGATACCCAAAATGAGCAAAAGAAACTCAGATAACGTACAAGCTAAGGAGTCAGAAATCCACTCCAGGAAAACCATTAGGAGTTAAAAGTGCGAGGAGCACCAAAACTGAATAAAGACATTGGACATGTCTCAAATATATTAAAGTAAAACATGATGACTGGAAGGAATACCCAGTCCAAACACAGTAAGGCAATGCCAAACATTAACACACAATGTTCAATGAACGGGATAGAATTCCCAGAACAACTACCACAAACACACAGGGTGATGTTATAAGGTACCGAAATACCATCCATCACCGGAGGGATATCAAATCCGTATAACATAAGGAAAATCACCAGTGGTCTACCCTAAGAAGGGAGACGCTATAGTCCTCACCGGATAACTCAGATCCAGAACCGCAAGGCAGGATAACAAACTGAACATACTCATAAACATCAATCAGATGCAATAGCATAATCATAATACCCAGGAGAAATCCATAGGGGTACCAAGTCAAAACAGTCGAACAAATGTTGTGACAAGAGCGCCACAATTGAACGAATATACGGTTAGAACACCGAAGGATTCCACTTGACAGGGGATACCCCAAACTAATATATGGTATCAATCAATACCGGAATACAAAAGGGCCTCCAATGAACGGAAGCGTGATGCGACGATCTTATCATGGAGCCCAGTATCACTTTAAGCCATTCTTGGCATATGGAGAGGTAACCACCTTGGAACAGCCTATGATGAGCAGAGCTCTAGGTAATATGGCTAATATGCTATGAAACTATTACATTACAGAGTTCAACGGTTACAAAACCTGTTGTGGACCACATGGAAAGTAGTCAAGGACGACACCAATAAGTTAATGACCAACAATCAAGGATACCCCTCATAAATACAGACCGCAAGAGCGGTGAACATATGGATCCCAAGAAGGGGATACCATCAGTAACTATCGGGAAATATATCCCTTTAAGAACTACTAATCTAGTCAAGCTTGAGCATACAATAATTGCCAAACAATGTGAATAAGCTTCAACAGCAATTGATGACAACCAAGGAGTAACCGGTTATTAAACCAATGATGCTCGGGGAGCTCAGAAAATAAAAGAATATCATATTCTGTATTTGCCAATACATGGGGAACCATTGCATAGGAGACAAGAATGCGTGAGCTGAAGCTAGCAACAGCGGATGCCATGTGAACCAACACCGTGAAATCAGTAAGAACATGGTGCGCAACAGGCGACCAACGTATGTAAATAACCACCCATACTATGGGGTTTTTAATACAAGATGGTAGACAGACCGGGCAACAAGCCAGAAGTCTGCACCAAATGATGAAGCACCACCTGAAAGAGTAACGATCAGTCCTATTGCGACCTCATAAGAGACTTACTGCCGAAGTTTACGCCTCTGCACTCTATATGACTGAGTGTTTTGTATTGCACTTGTGCAGTTAATGATCAAGTGAGATAGCTAGGAAGATGGAAAATGTAAATCATGGTAAATCCCTCCTTTCACCAGTAAACATGGCATAAGCCAGTCAAGGAAAAGCTTAGAAACAAACCGTGCGGCCTAAGGCCAAGAGCACGAAGAGTGTGAAACACACCAACAATCACAAGATGTGAATTCCATTGGAATAAAAGCGAAAGGGGACTTAAGAAAGTCACAAGGACCGACACATGGAAATGCAAGGTCATACAAGTAAAGAACACTTGTAATGAACCAGAGAAACTGGTGTAGCTTAGAAGCTACTAACGACAGAGGAAGCACTACAACTAAGTAGTGACTTAACCCCAACCGATAATAAGTCGGAAAACCAAGTGAATGATCACTACAAACACAACAGTATGTAACACATTGCCAGAGAGCTGGTTATGAATCGACAACTCACCGAATTCGAGCACGGTAAGAGAACACCACACTTGGTCAATAAACCCTATTTCCGCAATAAGAAGGAAAAAGGTGTTGTATAACACGTTCAAGATAACAAGAAGGGCGAATAACCCAAGTTATCAAGGTCGCGCAGCAGAAGCTAGTGGACCCAGAATTCTAAGCGAAATACACCTAGTGAATAAAAGGCTAATCACCAATGCCTCAAAGCCATTTAGGCTAGAACCGAATCCGGTTAAGAGTTGAATAACTCCGATGGAAATTCTTGATGCAGGGACTAACCGATAGTATGGTTAAGACCCGTTGATCAAGGAACATTGTATAATAGACCGCATGGAAACTGAACCACTCCATGACGGCTGAATGCCTTCGACCAATGTCCAATGTTGACACATGATAGATTACGTGGGCGTAATCCCTTTTAAGGGGGGTAGAGCGAAAATCGCGAAATGTATGTTTTACGTGATAGGTGCGTAAACTACAATGCGCATAGCGCAAGAGAATTCGTTTTGATGGTTGATACTTATGTTACATAAACATTTGTATTCACTCATCGTGTAATTATGGTATTTGGGAAGTAAGTATAGGAAAAGGAGTAGAGAAACTCCAGGGTAATGAGAAACCCGATTGGTAATAGTACGAAGAATGAGTATGTATGGGAGACTTGAGGAGTATAAATCGGTACGGAACCGATGTATGTAATGAGTATAAATCGGAATACAACCGACGTATGTATGAGTATGAATCGGTGTACAACCGATTGTATTTTATGAGTATAATTGGTGGTAGCAAATTAATGGGATATTAATAACCCTTGAAAGTCTGAAAAGTATACAGTTGGAGAAGATGTAGCAATAATTGACGAAGAATGATTAGTAAGTAAGTAAGTGAATCACATGAGTTGGAAAATGTATGTGTATGATTATGAGTAGCAAGATTAAAAAGATAGAAAACGAAATAATGTTTGACAACCTGTCTGTTTGTATTGAGGTGGGAAGTGGAACTTGATTTGCTAGCGATCAAGGGAAGCCGAACACAAATTGGGGTGGAAGGATAATTCAACACCAATGCTGATCACATTGGGGTTGAAGGACTCTGGAAGCTCCCTTAAGTGGCCACAATAATAACACTAGTAATAGGAATGATCATCATAAATTGAAATTGGGAGATGTATGCAAGGTTTTCAAAATGAATTTCCAAAACTAATTTGGTACAACGTTTTCTTCAAACTCGAGAATGAGGATCGGTTTTAAAACCGCTTCCACGGGCGCTAGTGGATCTTCCATGCCTAGGCACGGGTATCCGGTCGAAACCATAGGAAGTGAAGCTAGTTTTGAGTCTGTGGAAGTGTAGAGTAGTTTAAAACCACTACACCGGGTGTACGGTAACAGTGTGTGTTTTGTATTTTTCTAAAGGCACTGGGGCAGTGTGTAGCCCGAGTAAGTATGAGTAAAGTATGAGTAAGTAAGTATGAGTAAGTGCCTGAGGATCTTTATATGTGCAAATGAATTTGATCAGAACCAAAGGACCGTAGAGCCAGAAAGCGTAAGTGCTCAAGTCATGACGGTCGTGAACCAGAAAGCGTAAGTGTTCAAACGTGACCGGTACCTGAGGGATCACTCTCCATTAGGGGAGGATTGTACCTAATTGTCTGCGGATGGACCCCCTTGGAGATAAGTACGGAATAGATATTGATTGATTGCTATGATGCCACATTGCTGTTTGGATGCGTAGTATGCATCATGTCAGACATTTGGAGTTTGACAAGTCATATGTAGAGGTCATAACCTTAGCATAGAGTATTGGTACGAGTAACAGTATTAGATTCACCAACTTTGAGGGCAAAGTTCTTTAAGGGGGTAGATTGAAATACCCCGAACTTAAATATAGTGATTATATTATTCTAATATAGTATTTAAGGGCCTAATAGTGCCTAAGTAATTTGGTAAAGAAAATAAATCCAAAGGAAATGAGAAAAACGCTTAGAAAGCGGAAAACGCTAAAATGAGCGTTAAATACCCATAGGAGGTACAAAACCTCGGTTATAGTATCGTAAGGATTCCTAAGGCTTATTCATGCCTAATTAGTATACGGGAATGATTCCGGAGAAAACGGATCCAAGAAATGTATTAAAACGCTAAAGAGCTTTAGCGCACGTTTTTCGAGGAAACCCGAAAGCGTGACTGTAAGTGGTCAAACAGACCCGTAAAAATTATAATTCATGGAATAATAATTATTAAGCATTTATGGAAGCTTAATAACCAATAAAAATAAAGAAACGAGAAAATTTCCGGAAAACGGGCCCGGTTAGTGAATAGTATCAAAACCGGGTAAATAACGAGCGTCTTCTGTAAAAGACGAGAAACTGCTCCAGCTTAACAGTATAGTGGGGGCCAGTTTTTACTGGGTAAACAACCCTCTCACAACACACACACACAAGTAACAAATAAGTAAATCAAAGAAAGCAAAAAGTAAAAAGTACAAAAGTAAATACCCCCTCTCTCCTCTTATTCTCTCATTTCCCTTCTCTCTCTCCTATTCTTTCTCCTTCCCACCGTGAGCACTCCCTCCTTCTCCCCCTTGCAGCCGATTTTTGAGAGCTCAAGGATGCTCCCATGGCTTCTCTTCTTTCTCTCCTCTGCTCTACCTCCATGTGAGCTCCGAATGTAAAATAAATTACATATTTGTAATCCCCTCATCCTCCTCTACATTTCTATCTTTCCCAAAATTCGAAAAGGATGAGTTTCATCTCCATGGGTTTTCTCCATTTGAAGAGAAAAGCACACCATTGTGAAGCTTGGAGTCTCCTCTTTCCAACAAGGTAAAAATCTCCATAAAAGATTCAAGTTTCCTCCACCTTCCTTGGAAACTGATTTTTGGCCCTTTGTAATACCTTGTTTTTCTTTCTCTTTTTGAGCATCAATTTCACCTAGCAATGGTGGTGGATTCTCCTTCTTGAACCAAGGGCTAAAACCCCTCCTAAAGCACTCCAAAGGTAAACCTAGAAATTCATCTAAACACTTCAATGAATTAGCGTTATTATGAGGGTTAGTAGGTTAATTATGCTTGTCTTTGTGTGCTTGGGTAAGGGAATGGAGTTTGGCAACTCCATTCCCCACAAAATCTATTTGGACAAGAAGAGAACAAGAAGAAGAAATGGAAAAGAAAGAATGAAGTATAAGCTCAAGGTAAGAGCTCTTTCCTAGTGAAAATTCTATTGCATTAGAGTAATGGGAATGGGCAAAATATTTAAAGAACCCAAAACCTTGTACTAGTATTGAGTATTGTGAAGTTTGAGTACTTAAGAGCAAGTATGTGGATTGTAGGCCTTAGAGCCAAATAAATGTATAGGAGTATTTGTAATGTGGATTGAGGAAATATTGATGTATTAAGATTGCTCAATATGTGTGCTGGTAGAACCCTTGTGGTTTGGCTAGAATAGGGATGAACTTGATGAGAAGGGATGTGTGTGGATAAGTAAGGAAAGTAGATGAGTTATGGCAAATTTTGGTAGGAATTGTGCATTAAGGAGTGACTTGGTGAATGGGAGAACCAAGGTATGTATTGAGGATAGTAGGATGTTTAATGACCATTGGAATGGCAATTGTAGTATGAGGAATAGGAAATATAAATCTGTAGCAAAGTGTATAAGAACACATTGGAGGAGTTAAGAGAACTTAATGTGCAAGATTTGGTAAGTGGAGAGTTGGACTTGGGTGTAGGTAATGTAATGGCTTGGAAATGTATTTGGGATGCTAGGAGTGACATGGTAGAGGAGATATTGAATGGTAGGAGTTGTAGAAAAATCTGTAGCATTAGAGAATGAAAAACTGTTGTAAGTGTTGAAAGGAAGTGAGGGAAATTGTGTAAGTTGTTTGATGGATTTAGTAATGGATTTGGTGGATGAATTAAGATGATTTAGAATGTTTAAATGGTACTAAAACATGTTAGGATGTATGTAGGAAGATTGGGGAAACAATGGGTGAAATTGGGAAGGAAAAAAAAATCTGTAACAAGGTTCTGGAACCGTCCGACCTAGAGTCTGGATCGGACGTGGGTCGGACAGGGCTTAAACAACAAGATGTAAATTTTCTGGAATGGTCCGACCCAGAGCCGTGGATCGGACGTGGGTCGGACAGGCTAAAATTTCCGTCGTCGAAGTTTCTGACTTCGTCCGACCCAGACGTTGGGTCGGACGTGGGTCGGACGAAGCTTGGACGACAGGACTAAAACCTTCTGGAATGGTCCGACCCAGGAGTATGGGTCGGACGGAATAGTGCTGGGTCAGACAGGGGGAATTTCTGAGAGGAGAATCTACTGGAACGGTCCGACCCAGGACGGTGGGTCGGACGGCCCTAACTTACAAAAAAAAAAATATAGCATAGTAATCATATGTATGTATGTATGTAGGTCAGTACATGAATAGAGGACCTTAGTAATATACCATTAATGTGACAACAATGGTGAAGAAGTAAGTATGGGAGTAGGAAACAAGTATGAAAAGTAATGAGGTAGGTCGAGAGTATGAGAACATTAAGTATACCGGGATAACGGGGTAAGTACGGGAATAGTAATTATTTGTGTATCGAAAGAGTATAGTATTAATAATCATGTTGAAATATTATCAGTGGTACAAGTACGAACCATGGAACAAGGGAACACAGGTGAATCTAACTCCGGTGAAAGGTATGATTTCCTCATGCCCCGTATGCTAACCGAGTTACGTTGATTTGTATGTTGTATGCTGGCTAATCAAGACTAAAGCATGAAAACGGTTTATTGCCTTTCGTTGCATGTCTTGTTGCATGTTGATTGAGCTAACCTTCCTTGATTGATTGTGTGGCCTTACTTAGTGCGTAGACCGACTCATAGATGAGTCTTATTGTGTATAGACTCGTGGTAAGAGTTATGTGTGAACCAATGGAACCGTAGCCACGCACTAAACCAACGAAGCAATAAACGATAACGTAAATCAATGAACTCACCAGAACGTGAGCGAGTGTACGGGGGTAACAACCTCCCGATAACGGTAGGAGAAACGAAATGAGTAATCCACAAACGAACAGTAGTGGAAGTATATAAATAACCTCTAATAGAGGAACTAATCTTGGTGCAAAGCATGAACCATGAGAGTAGTAACGAATGATGAGGGATCTCCAAACCCCTTAGTAAATAGTCGACCCATTATGAGAGGACCCGACTGATGTAAGTATGCCCTGAACGAGAGAGTATTCGATATGTTGGGGAAACCCTTAAATCTGAGGATACTAGACGGTGGTAATTCCCTAAGCTAACAGAGGTTATCGAGAGAGGTACTTCTAGGCTAACCATGAGGTTGTATTGTGCTCTGAGAGTAGAGTGTTGGGAATTCGTGTAGTCCGGTAGTACGGACATTTGAGTATTTGGGGAGCTAATCGTATAGCCCTCGTATTGTAGGTCCGGTGGCGAGTCTTGAGTATGACTCCGCCTAGAGACCAAAGTAATGAGTATTGCGTATGTGTGAGTAAGGCAACGAGTATCGAGTAAGAAGTAAGTATGAGTATGTAATGAGTACCAAGTGTTGCGTATGTATGAGTGAGTATTGAGTATCGAATATGTAAGAGTAAGTATAGAGAATTGAGGAGTGAGTAGGTACCAGTATAGTAACGAGTACAGAGTAAGGATCATGTACGAGTAAGGTATTGCACATGGAGTGATGAGTATGCAAGAGTAAGGAGTAAGCATGAGTAGAGCAATGAATATTGAACACAGCACGAAGAGTATTGAATGTATAACAAATACGAATGGTTGACCACTGAATTGTCTTCCTTAGTAAGTATTGTACTTGTATGTTTATGTAGGTATCTTTGATTGTATTGAGTAGTATGAGTATGTATGTGCATGTAAATGAACTCCATGTATATTCGACCCAAAGTAGTCGATGTACCGCGGTTAGCACGCGGTATATGCGGAAGTCATATTCAGCGTAAGCTGACCCCCTCGGGGACCATTTTTAGTGTGCAGGTACCCGAAGCTGATCACCGTTCGAGAGAGTAGGGCGGGACTGCTGCGTAAGCATGGGTAGTTGTATAGAAGGGATTGGGACTCGTATTGTAATGCGAATTTGGAAGTTTAAACCGTATCGGTAATTTAAGGATTGTAGTATACTCGGTATAGTAATGTATTGGAGTTGTAATTGGATTATGGATGAGTATGAAATGGGAAGTATTATATTGTGTAGAGTACTCTCGGTATGTTCATGTTCATCAGACCGATAGTATGTAGTATTGTAACTCGCCTTGTTAGTGACGCGGGTGACTAACGGCATTGTACACCCGCCGTTGTGTAAGGAGTATCCGCTGCGAAGGTAAGTAATTGTACAGTAATGACGGTATTAGCGGTAGGGGTGTTACAGCTTGCTACATAATTGCGTGGTTATGCTAGACTAACTTGTAGGAACTTCAGGTAGGTGGGCCCATTAGGGGTCTAACTTCTTCCCTCTCTTTGCCTGCGCATTTATTTACCGCTTTTTGGTTGTGATATTGAACTGTTATGAATAGTCCTGAGGTGGGTGCATAGGGTAGCTTAGGACATGCATTCCTCTGTGTCACCCTTGATATTTGCGGTCGGGATAAATATTGGTCCACAATTGATTCCCCATGAGCAGATGCCCTTCGTAGTAAGGACTATGCACACGAGGCGGTATGATCGTAGTATCTACGCCTTGAAAACTCATGATCCTTCAATGCTTACCTTTTCGAGTCAAAGCCAGCATATAGTGAACTCTGAGCCTTCAGTGTCCAGCTGCCCGGTCCCGTGTCTAAGATGGGTTTATGGGTAGTCACCCCCTTGTATGCCGCCTGTCTGACCACCCTTTGCATTACCCTGAAGATTGCATGGGCTCAGTTCTCCAAGTGTCCACTGCACCACGGGTGTCTCTAAAGCCTGATGTCACGCTACACGTCCATAGAGGATCCCGTATTTACCGGATACCCATACATGGCACAACGTAGTCAGTGAATAATTTGGACTTTAGACACACCTGACCGTGTACGACGACGAGAGACCCGACCCCATGTAGTACTTCCCCAAGTTTTCTGGAAAGTGAGCATGTTGTGATAATCACCGGCCGTGGCTCATGTGACTGTATCACTTCGGGTATCCTGACCTTTCGAACTTAAGCACTCCGGTCTTTCTCGATGACGTGCCCCACAAGGCATAATAGAGATAAATCCCGAGAGATGAACAGTGAAGGGACGACGGTTCCCCCGGTGGTATGGAAGCATTGATTGACCTGGAAGGTGATTTTCCCAATCATTCACACTCAGCTCCACATAAAATCAGCCACGATTTTCACTTTGCGCGTATATCTATGTGTGATCACGTTTCAAAAATTAGCAAAAATCAGAAAATGAATCATGTCGATTGCTCTAATGAAACATCTTCAAAGTCGTCCATTTCAAATGATTTAAAAAAAAAACAAAAAAACAATGATTTTCAAAATTGTTATTTCCAAAACAGTTTTCAAAACCAGATTCAATCAAAGTCTTCCAGAAAACAAACTTTATCAAACAGCTTGCAAAAAACCAATTTCAAAAATCTATTGTTTACAAATTATTTTCAAACACTACTTCCCATGAATTTCATTTCAAAAACCTACTTTTTACAAACGAATTTCAAACAACATTCTTCACCAACTTTGTTTCTTATTGGTTTTTGAAAATAGTTTTCAAAGTTGATTTTCACAAATGTATTTCAAAATAAATGATTTAGTCCCCATGTTGCGACCTGCTATTTTTGAAGCTCAACCCACCTTCAAGAGCAGCGGTTATTACTGTGGAGCGTACTAATCATTTCGTGTTTTAATAACAGTGGTGGATTTTCACAATGATTTTGTGCTCGATCATCCACCTTTCCTTTCTCAAACATATCCCTCATTCCCTCGACGGAGCAAGTGAAGCAACATGAAGATCAACTAGCGGATCGAGCCGAAAGCTAGAAGCGCACCTGCCCATGGAGCTAGCCGAGCGACAGGAAGACCAACACCAACCGTTCAAATACAATATTAGAGTTGTACTAACCCGGATCAAGCGACATGAAGATTAGGAACACCTGTTCGAGTTCAAACTGCTGAGAGTTAGAAGAACACCAACCTGTTCTGTATGATCACAATACCGCTTCGAAGCAAGAGCCCGAAGACGAAGCGGAAGATTTCAGAAGGAGTTTAGCTCAAAATTCCCCCCTTTAATGACTTTTAGAATTGATGTATAGGTTTTCCCCTAGCATTCTTTTCTCTCTTGTCCATTTCTGAATAGATTACATGTATAGGTTTACACATTCCCTTTGAATTAATTTAGATCAAAGTGTATAGGGTTCCCCACTCCCTATTTTATTTGCGAATGATCGAGCATCGAAATTTCTATTGAGAAAATCCACCACCTTGAAAACACATGTTTTCAAAATTGTTTTTCTAAAACTTGGTTTCTTTTGGCATGCACGAATAAAGAGAAGAACGAATAAGGAACGACTCCTCACAGTTATATATCATTCATTAACTTTGCTTTATGGGGCGAGAATTCACGGTATTTGCAGAAGGCATCCCCTGAACAAACACACCAATAAATACAACCAAGCGAGAAGCAAACCGCATGCATTGCATTCATTACAAAAAAGATTACAGGCATTCTCGGTTAGTTCAAATTGGTCAAACAAACACGTCTTGTTCACCTCAAAAATTGCATAATCGCATGCTCTGTTCTCACCCACTACACATCCCCCTTCAGCCCAATATCTAAACATCCAAAGCCTGATCTTCAGAGGGATAGCAGAAAATCAAAGAGATCGAGCCTCTTCCACTACAGAACTACCATGTGCATCAGTGACCAAAATGAAAAGAAGCAGTCCTTTCCATATCATGGGGTCACCATGCGGGAGTTGTCACTCCCTAAAAGTCCCAAGATCCAGGAGCCAATCACCAAGCCGACCTCACTTGAGAATCACTACCCCGACAGCGACCCCAATAGCTAAACCCTCTTCAAGGCCGATAGTAATGGGATAAGCTTCATGAGCCATGAGCTGAATTCGACTCAAGCGAGATGAGATGTATCCTTACCACTCATGCATTGCATCAAAAAACAAAAAAAACAAAAAAAAAACATTCATTCAACCATCTTCATCATCACTTTCAGCATTTCGCGCATCCTATACATAGTAATTCCATATTACCACAATAGATTGCATTGTAGATAGTTGCACTTTCATACTCTCGTATCGAAACGACATCTTTGGGGAAAACCTTGAGAGATTGATTGAACAAAATGCCTGAATCACTAAACTCTCGACCCGTCAATTCACACAAGGGTCTAATCTAAATCAGCACCACAATCAAGTGAGTAGTGTGCGAAGAGCGGTATTTTTCTCTTGAATTTCAAGTGAGCGTTTTTGGACAATCCACTGAGCGACGAGGGAAGGTAGAGAGAGCCAGTCGAGGTAAAACCATGAGCGACTTGTGCTTCCCTTCAGCACATGGAGAGGCATAATTTAGAGTGAGATCAATGTCGATAGTAAGACGTGAACTGTGATTCATGCAAAGATCCAAGAATAGTAAGAAAACAATCATTGCCTAATGAGAATGATGAGGCACTTAGGATCAAAAAGCTCCACAAAACCAAAAAGCTTTGACTGCCCTGCACGTAATCTTTTAGTGAGCCCCGCTGAGCCTTCCAAGATAAACCTTTTTGTACGAACTCCACAATATGCCAATCTACACATACACTTACCTACCCTTGCAATAGAGGACCCTGATAGAGCCGGAGCCATGGCCCCTCCCCATCATCTTTCACAAGACAACAAATGAAAATGTTTGAAGAAATCATGCAACTCCAAAGCCAAACGCCAAAAGAAGAGCACCAAAAATGTTCAAGAAGATCGATGAGTCAATGCAACTCCAAAGCTGAGAGACAGATTACGAAGTATAGAATGCTTGAGAAAGTCGATGAGCCAAATACAATTTCCAAAACACCCAAATGAGAAGAAAGTTCAAATCGTACGCCAGAAGAGGCAAGAAGGAGAAATCCAAACCAAAAGGACCAATGATGTCCTAAAGAAACCGATAAGGGGTTATCAAAACCCATCTAATCATTCCACCCATGGCAAAGGTGAAACATGTCCTCTATTGCACAAAAGCTCCACAACTTCCAAACAAATCCTCCAATCCCATGTGACATACATCATTCCTCCCCTCGTTATAACCCAATAAAAGACCTCTGACTCGTTAGTTGATGAGAGTTAACTGAAAGTATCGGATCTGAAACATGAATCATAAGCTTCGTACTTGTTATCAACATGTCCCGTCATACCAAAGGGACCATGAGCGAATGAGCGCAACCTTACCTTACAAGGTTTTTCGAGTGCGAGTGACTCTTTGATCGAAGCACCAAATCATAAACAGCTAACCCCATTGCAGTGAGGAATTTGTGAGGATCGGAAAGTCCAGGACCTCAAAAAGAAATTCATAGGAAAATACTGCTCTAAGCATCAAGAGTATCATCACGACATTTGAACACACGACCATACTCACGAGAGATTGACCCGCATCCCTCCATGAGAGAAAAGTGATTCATGCATCACTCAAGATCGAACCGGAGATGTCTTATATTCGTAAACCTCGTAGTAATAGAGATAGAATCGTACCTTCTCTTCAAAACTGCATATGCATTTTGCATCTCTTCTAGCATTTAGCATCTGCATGCATCATAACCACTTCATTTTCAACATCCGACTGGTAAGAACTCCATCTAGTCTCGCTAAAAGTCGACTTCAGTTGCAGTTGTTGAAGCGTAACTTTTGATCAAAAGATGTCAACTGGAGCCATCCCAGACCATCATCAAGCTACATCGAACCATCTCGGAGCCATCCTGGGCTATCCTTGAGCTACATCGAACCAAAATAAAGCCATTCGAGGCCGTACGAAGACAATTCTGGAGCCATCCAGCGTCATGCTCGAGCCTCATCAAACATCATATCCGTAACTAAGCTGGATCCATGTGGGAGCCATCATCCGACGTTGAAACCACCCTTGGAACTACACAGGGGTCATCCCAACAGTCCGAGAACAATACGGGAGCCACCTCAAGTCCATATTGGAGCCATTTCGTCACCAAGACCTTACTCACAGAGTTTTGAACTACGTCAGGTCTGATCTCAATACGAAATTGAGTACGTAGGCAGCCCGCCCAGGGTGCGACCACCTCACAGGCGAAAGTTCCCCTTTCTTCCTCGCTATCACCAGATGGAGCCGTCTCGTAGCCCTTCCCGGAGCTATCCCGAGCTATCCCAAGCCGCACCAAAACCATTCATCAACAAAAATTATCTACCACATCCGAACACATCAAAACCTACCAATCACATCGACCCACCATTTGACTCAAAATCCAAATCAAAGCAAAATCCACTAACCACCCAAAAAATCTTTAACAGATCAAAACCCTCCGGCCATCTGCAGACGTTATATCGTGAGTGGTTAAACTGGTGTAAAATTAAAAGAAAAGAAATTAAAACTCAAATAAACGTTGGGCTGCAAACAAATCCCGGTCGTAGTAGTATAGTGAAAATGTAAGCGACCGGATGTCGAACCGTGGGACTAATATACATATAATAGTACCTAAGCGTGTCACAAAAGGGGGGTGGATTAATTGACTTGTAAATGAATAAAAAGACAGATAAAATAACTAAGTTAACAGATAAATTAAATGGTACTCTGGGTCAGGTTATTATAATCTGCATAATTAAGCTATCTCTACTGGTTTAATAATTTGGCAAGGTTCTTGTAATTATCTTAAGGACTAAGTCATAGCCTCATAAGAACTCGTTCACCTGTAATGCAAGGTCCGATGAAAACTCAAGCAAAAGCCTGCAAACGGCAGGATGAGTGTTGAGGAATTACATTTGCAACTGAATACTAACTTATTAAATCATAACAAGTTTCCTCCAGTTTTACGTCTTAATTAACCTATCTATTTATCACCGGTCTAATCAAAATAGACTTAGGAAAGCAATTTAATAAACTCATGACATTTATTAAAAAGGTGCGAGATAACCTTTAAAACATAACAAACTATATTTAAATAAACCAGTAAAAATAATGCATAATTAATACAAACATATAATAACCATTCCCCGAGTATAAATTTCTAGCCTAACATATTAAATAGATAAACAGAAACAAGAGTAATAGAAATCATCTGTAATCACTCTAGCTCGCTCTGCTATTTTGTATATGTAGGACTAGAGGTGAATATGGTGGAAAGTGAAATAAAAATGGAGAAGGCGGGAGGAGAGAAATGAGATGAACGTGTGATGTGTGTGAAGTGGTACGGTGATGGATTGCATGGGTGGTCGATGTATTGTATGGGTGATGGATGGATGTGTTTATATAGGAGAAAGGAAAATGAGTAAATGAAGATAGGCAGACGCGTGAGCAAGTTGATTGAGGCGGTGGATAGGATAACGTTTGATTGCAGCTCATTGATTGCTCATTTATTGCTTGCTTCATTGATTGCAGGGGACAAGCGTGTGCAGAGTAGATGGATAGGCTGCAGACAGTGGACGCGTGGACGAGTTGAAGAAGTCGGTGAAGGAAACTTGCAGACTGGCGAAGAAGATAAGCTCGCGCACATTTATACGCATCCGCTCAATAACATGCGGTCTCCTCTCTGCCTTGTCCGCCTAATAACGGGCGGTCTCCTCTCTGTGTTGTCCGCCTAATACCGGGCGGTTGTCTCTAGCGCAAGCCTATGGTGTCCGCCTATTTAGAGGCGGTTGCATGCCCTCTCGTCCGCCCATTTAGAGGCGGTACATCCACACTCACGTCCGCCCTTTCTTAGGCGGTTGAGCATTGTCTCACGTCCGCCCTGTTTGGGGCGGTTGCCCATATGTCCTGTCCGCCTGTTTGTGTTTGACCGGCTCTAGATTCTTCGTTTGGATCCCGTTTCTGAGCCATTTGCGTCTATGCGTTTGTCTCTTCGTCTACTTCACTTCCAGCTTGGTTTTCCTCATGTTAAACCAATAATTTTGTGAGATAAACAATAAAACATAAACTAGAGGAAAACTAACCGAAGTGGAGAAATGAGCAAGAAAAGTGCTAATATTATATATGAATACACCTATAAATCATGCTCATTTGGACACTTATCACACCCCCACACTTATCTTTTTGCTTGTCCTCAAGCAAAATCACGTACCCAAGAAAGTAGGGAATGCTCAATACTAACAAATATTATTATGAAGGGTAGGATAAACATGATCTTTTTAACTTATTGAGGAGTGTGAAAAATTAACTGCTGGTGGCATAGGTGTGCTCAGGGTAAAAATAAAATATAGAGTTTCGGGGTATGATCCAAGGTACTTCAATGTTTCTTTTAGGTGACTTTGAGAACTTTTACCATGGCCAACTTCTCTCAAGAACGGGCATTGAGGAGAAAACAAAAGGAAAAATAGATTTATGCATTTGTTTCACTTTTGCATAAGAGATGAGAAAAATATAGGCATCACGCCTTTGTATTTAAGAACACTCAACTCTCTTTTGTTGGTTACCAATGGTGTCTCGCAAGTCCCTTATTATTTTTTTATATTTCTTCTTCTTTTTTTTTTAACAGAAAAGCACCCCTTAGCAATCCCTAAGAGAGAAGACAGAAAGAAACCCTGAGCAATAAAATCCAACCATTTGCAGATTATTTGGTCACACCGCATATAAAATGCTCCTCAAAAGTAATCAAAATTTTAAAATTTGTACCTTTTATCCTACAATTCATAAAAATATTTATTCTTAAAGAGAACAACCCACATATAAAGGGTCCATAATATTTGAATTCGACAAACGCAAGACAAGCAGAGAGATTAAACATCTAAGCACAAAATGTCACCGAAAAGGGTACACTCCCCCACACTTAAATTGAACATGTCCTCATTGTTCACCAGAAAAAAAACAAGGAAGGTTTCAGAAGACCTTTTCGGTAAGTAGATGAAATAGAGATAACACAAAGATCACAAATAAACATCTAAGCACATAAACGCTCCTCTGCAGTTTTTATTTAAATAAAGCAAAATTAAAGAAACTGGTACTCTCCCCTGATTTTATTTTTTGCTTGCTGTTAAAGGAGTTCCCCCACACTTGAGCTTCAGCCTCAAGTAGTGTAGCTTGGTTGCAGTGTAGACATGAATTACACCTGTATAAGACACTAGAAGCAACCATACTAAAAACGGGGTTAAAAGTTAGCAAAAATAAAATTTAAAGAGAACCTGAAAATTAAAAAGAGCATAAAAGCAAAATAAATTAAAAGTACACCCGGGTTGCCTCCCAGGAAGCTGCCCTTCTTTAACGTCTTGGCTAGACGCCTGCTTTGTTATCCTGGATCAAAACAAAACGTTACCTCGGCATATAAATAAGAAAATTAATACTCCACAAAATCTGGTGTTTGAGGAGGTATTGCCGGGAACGTAGTTCTAACAGAAGACCCGGCGATGATGATTTTTCTTCCCTCAAATTGGAGGATGTAAACATTCTCTTCTTGTAGATGAGGCTCGTAGAAAGAACGTTGTTTGATATCATCTTCAGAGAAAGTTAATTCTTTGAAGGTGATAGTGGCGTTTTGTTTGGATATATTGGCGGGAGGTGATGGCAATTCCTTCTCTTCATGTTCGAGGATATAAATATCCTCATCTTCTGGATAGAGCACAGAGAAGGATGGAAACTGGCGGTAGGCGATTGTAGAGGGAAGAGAATAACTTACATCCGTAGTGGGGTTTCCTACCTCATGAATTATTTCGCTCTTTGGTAGCTGTTCTGGTTGAGCGAGTCTCTCCAGGTAATCTGGTTGATCTTCTAACCAGAGTTGTTCTTGTAATATGAGACAATCCTCATAATCATGAGCTCCCCCACATACGGAGCAGTATAAATACTGTGAATAGCAAAACTCTGCTCGAACACCTGCTCCATTTCCATTTTTTTTTGTGTTTTTGTATAATAAACAAAACTACTGAAACAGATTAGAAAATAAAATAATTAGAAACAAACATAATAATAATATAAACAAAATAAAAAAGATAATTAATATAAACACAAACAAAAATAATATAGACAAAATATTCTAATATAACAAGTGAATAATCCGGGGCTTAGGGACTAGAATAAACTAGTCCCCGGCAGCGGCGCCATTTTGCAGACGTTATATCGTGAGTGGTTAAACTGGTGTAAAATTAAAGAAAAGAAATTAAAACTCAAATTAAACGTCGGGCTGCAAACAAATCCCGGTCGTAGTAGTATAGTGAAAATGTAAGCGACCGGATGTCGAACCGTGGGACTAATATACATATAATAGTACCTAAGCGTGTCACAAAAGGGGGGGTGGATTAATTGACTTGTAAATGAATAAAAGGACAGATAAAATAAACTAAGTTAACAGATAAATTAAATGGTACTCTGGGTCAGGTTATTATATCTGCATAATTAAGCTATCTCTACTGGTTTAATAATTTGCAAGGTTCCTGTAATTATCTTAAGGACTAAGTCATAGCCTCATAAGAACTCGTTCACCTGTAATGCAAGGTCCGATGAAAACTCAAGCAAAAGCCTGCAAACGGCAGAGGAGTGTTGAGGAACTACATTTGCAACTGAATACTAACTTATTAAATCATAACAAGTTTCCCTCCAGTTTTACATCTTAATTAACCTATCTATTTATCACCGGTCTGATCAAAATAGACTTAGGAAAGCAATTTAATAAACTCATGACATTTATTAAAAAGGTGCGAGATAACCTTAAAACGTAAAACAAACTATATTTAAATAAACCAGTAAAAATAATGCATAATTAATACAAACATATAATAACCATTCCCCGAGTATAAATATTCTAGCCTAACATATTAAATAGATAAACAGAAACAAGAGTAATAGAAATCATCTGTAATCACTCCAGCTCGCTCTGCTATTTTGTATATGTAGGACTAGAGGTGAATATGGTGGAAAGTGAAATAAAAATGGAGAAGGCGGGAGGAGAGAAATGAGATGAACGTGTGATGTGTGGTGAAGTGGTACGGTGATGGATTGCATGGGTGGTCGATGTATTGTATGGGTGGTGGATGGATGTGTTTATATAGGAGAAAGGAAAATGAGTAAATGAAGATAGGCAGACGCGTGAGCAAGTTGATTGAGGCGGTGGATAGGATAACGTTTGATTGCAGCTCATTGATTGCTCATTTATTGCTTGCTTCATTGATTGCAGGGGACAAGCGTGTGCAGAGTAGATGGATAGGCTGCAGACAGTGGACGCGTGGACGAGTTGAAGAAGTCGGCGAAGGAAACTTGCAGACAGGCGAAGAAGATAAGCTCGCGCACATTTATACGCGTCCGCTCAATAACATGCGGTCTCCTCTCTGCCTTGTCCGCCTAATACGGGCGGTCTCCTCTCTGTGTTGTCCGCCTAATACCGGGCGGTTGTCTCTAGCGCAAGCCTATGGTGTCCGCCTATTTAGAGGCGGTTGCATGCCCTCTCGTCCGCCCATTTAGAGGCGGTACATCCACACTCACGTCCGCACCCTTTCTTAGGCGGTTGAGCATTGTCTCACGTCCGCCCTGTTTGGGGCGGTTGCCCATATGTCCTGTGTCCGCCTGTTTGTGTTTGACCGGCTCTAGATTCTTCGTTTGGACCCCCGTTTTCTGAGCCGTTTGCGTCTATGCGTTTGTCTCTTCGTCTACTTCACTTCCAGTTTGGTTTTCCTCATGTTAAACCAATAATTTTGTGAGATAAACAATAAACCAAAACTAGAGGAAAACTAACCGAAGTGGAGAAATGAGCAAGAAAAGTGCTAATATATATATGAAATACACCTATAAATCATGCTCATTTGGACACTTATCACCATCCCGAAATCTTTAACCGAATCAGAACCCACCAACCATCCCAGAGTCGTTGCTCACAATGGAGTCAGGAATCATACCGGAGTCATCCGACCGCACCGGAGCCATCCTATCGCGTCAAAGCCATCCAACCATATCAAAACCATCGAATTCGTAAAATCACTCATTCACAAAAAAAAAAACCATCCACTCAAAGACCAATCACAAAATCACAAAAACCAAAACTCAGGAGCCATACCGGAGCCATCTCGACACTCTAGAGCCAAGAGTCCTACCAGATCCCGAAACTATAGTGCACATCGGGCGAGACTGTCAAAGCAAAATCGAAACACAAGTCCCACACTGACAAAGTCAAGGGCCACATCAACAAAAAACAGTCAACCATCATATCCCTCATGAAGGATCAATCGGCCCCCAGAGAGCGCCCGACTCCCAAATCAATCCACATCAAAGTCATCCTCAAACACCACTCAAAACAACGGGGTTTCGTACAACCCCACAAAGTATCATAGGCTCGTCATAAGTCCTATGACTAGATGTCAAGAGGTCTAGTTGAGGCTCGTCATAAGTCCGCGTACTTTCAATTGCATTATAGGCTCGTCATAAGTCCTATAGCTAGATGTCAAGAGGTCTAGTTGAGGCTCGTCATAAGTCCTCGTGCACCCCAAGCCAACCCTATTGTCAGTATCCTAGGCTCGTCATAAGTCCTAGGGTTAGATATCAAGAGGTCTAACTGAGGCTCGTCATAAGTCCTCGTACTTTCAATCGTCTTCATACACTCACGGCCGCATCCCAATGCACCATAAACCGTTGTGAGAATTTTGGCGCCCCGTCAACCTTGATCCAATTCTGCAAGGGCTTGCAGAATTGAATCAAGGGGAGCCATCTGTAGACACCAAAAATTCTCACCCCATAAAGCAAATTCCAGAATAAGAAACACAATAAGAGGGGTCGTCGCCTTTCTTTTCAAAAACGTATTAGCGTGCGTGCCAAAACAAGACCATTGTTTTATATTCTTTTTAAGCATTTCGTAAAAACACGATTTTTCCGAAAATGAATTTCCAAACAATTGCAGTAGAACTCTAGTTTTACTTTCGACATTGGTATACCGAGTTCTGTCTTAGTGTGACTGGGTAGTGTACTCCTTGGGTGGGCAAGTGCCCAGGGTTTGAACCCTGGTAAGAGCAAATGAGCCTTTTATTTTTATAAGACCTGAATTGACTTTGGCTGCTAGTATTGGACCGGACTCTTGTTCATATTCATGTCTTTAGTAAGGCCCATAGCTTTCTAGTAAGGCCCATTTTTCTTGTTGTCTAGTCCAAATAAGAAAAAACCCTAATATATCATTATAAAGGGGAACTGTAGTCACCTCCTTCTCCGATCGGGGGGCTGCTGGATCATCTTCTTCAACATACATGCTCGTATCCCTCTTCTCCTTCACTAAAAAAACTCTGAATATTTTTTCGATCCTCTTCCTCCTCCCCAGTTCCCAACATCAAAACCCTACTAAAAACACCCGCCACTCTCTCGACCATAGCCATCTCCGGGGTACTGCTGGTCCTTTCTCTTGATCCGCCTCTACAGTCTACCCTCTTCCTGATCTCTCTCGATCTCAGAAGTCAAAGAAAACCAACCACAACTAATTTCTCATGTCTTCTCGTCTTTCTCCCGATCCCATCTCTGAAAAACAAAAACAAAAATGGTAGCCGATGCACACAAAAAAGCTGGTAGTCGCCTCCTCCTCACTCATTCACTCAAAACTAAAACACCACGGCTTCTGATTCCCGGTCTCCTTCGATCTTCCGAAAACTCTATTGGCTCAAACAATAAATTCGGGTGTCATGGCCTTGTCGGGCTCGACTTCACTAGAAATCCTGCATTTCCTATTCCCCTGTTCCCTTGTTATCTCGAAATGAAAACCAACACACGCCAGAACAATCAGTCGAATCCGCGGTGGTGAATCCTTGCCGGCCTTAGGTTTTCACCACCACCATCGCTCCTTTATCCATTGCCATCGAAGAATTTTGGCATTTTTCTTCTTCCTCTGGGTTGTTGGCATTTGTGATTCTTCTTTTGCGTCAACCTACATGGGATATCCTTCGCGTTGTGCATTCCGTGCGACAGGAAATTGCCATCGCCTCCCTATCGGAGTACCGGCCTTCTCCGATTCGTGGGATGAGCTTTCTGATTTTGGATGGTGAAAAACCCCTTTCCCAGTCGCGTCGATTTTTCATCATCATCTTTCACCCCGCCAAGCCCAGATCTAAAGAAGTCCCGCCTTCTCCCTCTGGATGATGCTCTTGTTCGGAAGTTCTCCTTCCTTACAATTTGGTCAACTTTGCGATCTCTCGATTTTGAAGCGTCATGTGATGATTGTGTGATGAAGACCATCTTTGGTCTGTCTATTCCTGCTTCTACGAGGTAATATTTCGCCTGTCTGTATGTTGAGATGAAACTTCTCCTTTGTGCCGAGTTATACCAAGTTGAAACCGATTTTAGTCATGGATTTATGTTCGGCCTGCTGGAAACTTTGGCTCACAGTGACCCGTGTGAGAAATTTCGATCATCATCTTTGATTTTGTGCCTCTGATTAAGTGCTTTCTCATTACTCATTCATGATGTATGCATTTTTGTGGTCTCAATGTCGCGCGTTGTTGCGTGGCTCAGAGGTATATTTGAGATTGAGATACTGCTTGTCCTTCTGCACTGATGTCTGGCCTGAAGGTATATCGTTCTTGTCACTTGACCCCTGTGCATTTTATATCACCGTTGATTTTCATTTGTGCTGAAACTGGGGCGGATGAGATTTGTGCACCTGACGTTTTCTCTGTTCCGTGTTGTCTAACCTGGCATATTCGCTGTTGTGTTTGGCTGAGAATCAAACACTCAGTTTGTGAACTTATTGGTTGTGATATCCTGAGAGATATTGGGACTTTGTGATTTGTTGAAACTCACTTCATCTGGTATTATTGTTTGCTACACTTGATTGGATATCGAGCGTAACTTGGATAGACTCTGATGAGTCAAGTTGTGGTTTTCTATCATATTTGTTATCAGTTGGGTTGGTGAAGGTGGTTACGATTGATTCTTGCTCCTTCCATATCGTCATAATCTGTTGCGCACCCCCCCCCCCCCTTTTTTTTGTTGTTTGAACTGCGATTCAAAACATTGACACATTTGAGGTTCAGGCTGTTTGTTGAAACACATGGCTGATTTGAGTTTGATTGTTCTGGCTTCCGTTTACGCCTTGGTCTTGTCTGGCGGGCCTGAGTCGACTCTGATCGTTCAGCCTTTACTACTTTTGAACCGTGGTTTTGCTCATGGATATTGGCTTGGAATATATCTGATTCGACTATTTGCCTATAATTGACTCAATCTGCTCACTATCTCTGCTTTACAATTTGACCGAGATTTGGACTTTACATTGTGGCTGAAGTTAAGGACTTGGGGCTTTACAACAACTCTCCATGGGTTTGAGAATCACGTAACTTACAATATTATCTTCTGGCCTCTTTGCGCTATCTGTTCAATTTGAATTGTCCCTTACTCTCCCGTTCCATGTTTTGACCGAGGTATATGTGCGCTTCTTTGACTTGGGCTGCTCGCTGGACTTGAATTGCGCTTACAGAACTTGTGATCTGACCTTGCAAGTTGACCATACCGATGGATCTTTGGTTTGACTAAGGAACGGGATCGTGGCTTGGACTACCGGGGTCTCTCCTTCAAACTATGTAACGGTTGGTGTACTTCTTGCTGATCCCCTTCAGCTCGAGTGAGGCGGCGTCGATGCGACCCCCCATAGCAGCTCTTTTAATTCAGCATTTCAATTCAACACTTTAATTTTGTTATCATGAGTTGTAATTTGCCAATTGGTTGTGTTGCCTAGCATAGTCTTGGATTTCATAATTCTCTGTATTTGTCGGCTTGATCGTTTTTACTCTGTCTATCTTTCGTACATATTTTTGAATGCTTGTTTATACATTTTTGGTTCTATTATACATTGGGCGTTTTATTTGTTAGTTTCATCTTATAATTGCTAGATTGGTTTAGTACATGTAGCCATAGCATAGCCTTCAGGTCTACCCACTTAATTACTGGACAAATCAAGTCCGGTTTAGAAAAGCCCTAGGACCATTCATAGATGTTGCCCACATTAAGGTCGTAGTACCCGAGGGTCGTAGTACCTGTTTGTGGGAAACATCTCTCCTAAAAAAACTTTCCAAACAATCCTTAAATGTCACAATAAAACTCACAATCAATGATTCGTTTCAACCAATAAAAATCCATTTCAAAACCAAAATTCATTTCCAAATTCAGCCCAAAAAATCAATCTCTCTCACACTCTCTCACCAAACACACTTCAAATCAATCTCTCTCACACTCTCTCACCAAACACACTTCAAATCAATCTCTCTCACACTCTCTCACCAAACACACTTCAAATCAATCTCTCTCACACTCTCTCATCAAACACACTCCAAAATCATTTTCTTTCACACTCTCTCATCAAACACACTCCAAAATCAATCTCTCTCATACTCACTCATCATACGCTCTCCAAAATCAATCCTCTCATACTCCAAAACCAGATATCCTTCATGAATTCTTCGAAATCAAAGCTCTTTGCATTCAACATTAAATACTCTTCATACACTCATTAGACACACTTCAACCTCACGAAGCATTTGAAATGCTTCCAAAAGTTCTAAGATCAAACTTCAAACCCCTTCCAAACTCCAATTGTCTCATAGATTCAAATCATCTTCCAATCCCAATTTCATAGGGTCCTACCCGGCCCAATTTCAAAGGACCAATCCGGCCCACATTTCGAGGCCCAAATCCGGCTCATTATCTCCATTCGATCCCGGTTTAGTTTCAAATCCAATTCAACTTCAATTCCAATTCAAATTCAATTTCAATCCAATTCAAACCAATCCAAAATCAAGTCAATTTCAATCCAATCCAATTCAAAATTCTTTTCATTCCCAATTGCATTCAATTTCATTTCAATCCCAAATAATTCCAAACCTCATAAATCTCAAACTCCTTGAAACTCCAAACTCCTTGGAATTCAAGCATTCTGAATCTCTAAACGCCTTAGCAGCTCAACAGACTCAAACGTCTCAGCAGCTCAACAGACTCGAATGTCTCAACAGCTCAGCAGACTCGACCGTCTCAACAGCTCAGCAGACTCGACTATCTCAACAGCTCAACAGACTCGAACGTCTCAGCAGCTCAACAGACTCGAACGTCTCAGCAGCTCCACATACTCGAACGTCTCAACAGCTCAACAGACTCGACCGTCTCAATAGCTCAGCAGACTCGAACATCTCAGCAGCTCAACAGACTCGACCGTCTCAGCAGCTCAACAGACTCTACCGTCTCACAGATTTCATCATTTCAAGAATCTAAATATCCCACAAAGTTGAGCATCTCACAGACTCTCACACCTCAAACTCCAAAATGAGCCAGACAATCTATCAAACCTCACAAAATGACCACAAAACCTCTTTGACCCTTCAAAGACCCAAAAGGTCAAAACCCTAATTCCTTCAAAACCCCAAAAGCATGAACTACATAAGGTCTGATCTCAACAGGGAGTTGAGTACGTAGGCAACCCACACAGGGTGCGACCCCACATCAATCAAAATACCCTTTGGCACTCGGCTGTCTCCCCTCCAAACAATCACTTCTAACCCTCGATCACCTCAAAAAGCCCAACCATCTTAAAGACCCTGAACTACGTAAGGTCTGATCTCAACAGGGAGTTGAGTACGTAGGCAGCCCATCTAGGGTGCGACCCCATTCCAAACAAAAAACCCCCTTCCCCTTCTACGGTGGCTCTCACATCTCTCAAAACGCTCAAACCTTCTTCGGCTCCCACGAACTTCAAATCATCACACACTAAGTCTCGTCTATTCACTCAACCTCAGACTTTTCTCAAATCTTCATTCTATACTCATCCGAATTCATCAACCCTTTCATTTGGTGCTAGCTTGGCAGAAAAGCTCACCTCATCCACTCGTTTTCTCCCCTCCTGTCCTAATCCTATCCTTGGCTTGTAAATGAATCTCTCTAAAAAGGTTTTGAAAGAAGGCAATCCCGACAATTGGAGACCGAGGTTTCCTCGGGCACCAATCCGAAGTCGTGGTCGTTGCCACTTCTAAGGGGTGTAACCCTGTGTGAACCCAACATAGAATCTCTGGCTTGATCAGATAACTCCTATCCATAGGCAATAAATCATCAGAGTCAATTAACGGTTCTTAGAACCCTTCTCCTCCCTTCCTAGTTCCTTAGGTCAAACTAGGTGGCGACTCTAGTCAATTCTGCCTTATAGAGGCATAAGTCCGCGTGGGGCCCATTGAGAGCGGGTGTAGTGCTCACTAGCATTCCCCTTATGCTTTCTGGGAAAGACGGACGATAGAGTAGGTATTTGAGGGATGCCAAGGTGACAGGTTTTCACCCTCCACAGAATGGCATTTTAGGATCTAGGCTTTTCAGTCAGACCATTTAGATAGACCCCCCTCATACCGAAAAAATTACCCTCCATAGTGTCCACTCGGCTGATCCGTTTCCCTATGCATCTCTAAAGGTTAGACTAACATTTCAATTGAGTACATGACGATTATGATTTTTCACTTGATCACTAATATCATCATAGAAGAATTCACAATTTTTATCTAAACAAGTTCCACATAACACTCAGGCACCCACTGAGTGCCATCTGTTTTTACAAATGGGAGTAGAAGAGGTCATGGTTGCATGGGAAAACTTTTCCCCTCTCCTCCAAGTGATATTGAGCACGGTGAACCACTCCGACATTACCATGCACGAGTGCTTCTAGACGAATTTGTTGCAGAGCATGCTGACGTCGGTTTACCGGTGCCGATCCCATAAAGACCTACCTTGCGTTCTGCACAAACTGCGACAGTGCAGTGGCCTGTACGATTGGTCAGACTCCCTGGGCAGGTATTACTCTTAACCGTTGCTATAAAACTATTGGTGTACCACCTTGCATCCATAAACTTAATTAAACTAATATCATAGGATATGAGCCGACCGAAGACTGATAAGGGCAAAGGAAAAAGAATTGCCGCACCTGTGCAATCAAAGGCATCCACAAATTTTGTGCTTAGACCTGCTTTGGTGGAGAAGAGAATATTGGCCGGCTTGTCGACTAATATGCAGATTCTGCATTCCTCGTTGTTGCTGCTACCACTCTGATTCTGATTCCCTGATCTCACTGTGGAAGATCCCGAGCGGATATTTCACTATGTAGTTCAAGGAGAAGATATACATCAATTTGGGATGTATATGTCCGACTTCGAGGAGTGCTTCAGGAGGGATTGGTTGAATGTGTCGATTATCAAGTCGGCCGCCATGTGAGTGACTTCTACCTTTTATATTTTGAATTCATTAATTGGTGATGAATTAGATGTTTGAATAAAAAGTTAATGACTAATGATATTGCCTCATAGGTGGGTGCATGATAAGGCGATCAATGTCTATGAAGATCAAAGATTTGGATTCCTGTGTCCTGCTATGTGCAGTGAAGTCCAGATGACAAGTGATATGCAAGGCCTTATGCAGTATATGACGAATGCCCTCTTTGAATGTTCTAACAAGTCATTTATTATGCTGCCATATCATTCAGGGTATGATATTTGACTATTTCTCTTAGTATTATCTAAAACATATAGTTTGTGTTAGTTGCTTAATGATTTCAACACATTGTGTAATTTGTGGACAGTCGACATTGGTCTTTGCTTGTGCTGGTGATGTCGAAGCACCCACGAATCTTGCAATTTGACTCACTTGGTACGGGTGCCAAGAGACCGAAGATCGCCACCGCAATACTGGGGTAATTAGTTTGTTATCGTAAACAACAATTATTATTACTTAACATTAACTGTTTCATAACTTGCTACTGATGCTTAAAACTATATATATTGCTGATGTATATAGTTCCATGAGAGCTGCATTATCTCTCCAGGGTATAACAATGAAGAGTAACATCCCTTGGAACACTGTCAAGGTACTCTATTAATTGATAAATTTGTGTGATAATGTTTAAACTTGTTTATAACTGTCAATATGTGCGTTTGTATAGTGTCCGGTGCAGCCTGGGGGTTCAGAATGTGGATACTTTGTCATGAGATTCATGAGTGACATAGTAGGAGCGGCAAACCTTTTACCAGAGCACTCGTTAGACAAGGTAACATTCTTTGAAAGTTTTAGTTATGCTCTTTACATGTTGTTAGACTTGTACATTTTAGATTAATGTTCATTTTTTTTCAAGGCTTACGAAGAAGTGTTCAAAGGTGGTCAGTATGATGATGCTCAAATTGTTGAGATGCTTGAGGAATGGTCGGAGTTTGTCTGCACAAGTTTAATGAATTGATGATCATGAAGATGTTTTGTGAACTTTTTTGAGTATGTAAATGTAACTCTGTACACTTGTGGATAGTGTAATGGTAGATTTTAATTGTAATGGTGTTTTTTATTTGTAATGAAAGTGTGAATTGCATTGGTTTTGTTAACTCTCAAATTGTGGTGCGTCGTTGGTATTAATTGGGAGCTTTTATAACTTTTTCAATGTGTGCTGGAGCTCCCTGTGTGGATGAAGCTTTATTACAGGTCTCATTGAAGCAAATGCGGTGAATATATATATATATAAGCTGGAATGGAAAAAAACAAAAAAAATACCCCTATCTCGGCGGACTTAGAGAACAACCGCCGAGATAGGCCCCTGGGATTGACCGATGGTGAGATTGACCATGAGTCTATCTCGGCGGTTCTTAGAGAACAACCGCCGAGATAGACCCATGGTCAATCTCACCATCGGTCAATCCCAGGGTCCTATCTCGGCGGTTGTTCTCTAAGAACCGCCGAGATAAGTACATCTAGTTCGGCGGTGCTCATTTCGGCGGTTCACAACCGCCGAAATAGGCCCTTTTTCTACTAGTGGATATAGTTTCGGCCACGCGTGAGGAGGAGGAGACACAAGAGGTTGGATCCAAATCCTGGCCTTAATCTTTTCCATGGTCCAAACCCCTTAAATGGGTAGCAACCTGGATTAGTGAGCCACCCTAAAGCCCGGTGGTGGGACGGTGTAGTCCCTGCCGGAGGTCACACCTACTTAACATGAGTAAAAGTAAGTAAGTAAGAAGTAAGTAACGAGTAAGGAAGTAAGTAATTAAGCATTGTATGAGTAAGATTGTGTATGTAGTATGGTACCGAGTAAAAGAGTAAAAGAACATCCGATTAACCCGGATGGGTAACTGACTAACAAAGATTGAAGTATGAACTGTAAAGTGTATTGGTATGTTGTTTGGCTTGTGTATTGCCTTTCGGTTGTATGTATTGTATCTTGTAAGTATGTGCCTTGTATGAATGCATTGTTGTATGTAATAGTAAGTATGCATGTATAAGACGAACTCCATGAATTCGACCAATTAGTCGGCGTACCCTCGTTAGCACGCAGTGTATGCAAAGTTTATGCACAACTTTTGCTGAGCCCCTTGGGGCACTGTTTTTAATTTTACAGGTGCCCGTGAAGGTTGAAGGTCTTGATGAGACCAAGCTTAATTTCTTTTTGCGTAGTGAGTAGGTTATGAATGGTGTACCAAGTTGTACACGGCTTAATGTCTTTTTTATTAGCCGGTGTACCATGGGGTACACCCTTTTGGATATTGAAAGCATTGTGAATTGGTAGAATGAGTAGGTTGTTAAACTCATGATTTTTGTAAACTTGTAAGAAGGGATGTAATTGATTGTATTTTTGGATACTCGGTAATCAAACGCTATAAGTAAAGGATGTAGACGTATTGGAAAGTATTTATAGTAGCTCGGTATTTTCTAAACATTAGACCGTTACTGTATGTATTAGTGTAAGCCTTGCTAGCAGTATGGGCGGTTAGCGGCGTTGTATCACCCGTCGTAGTATTTGTATTTCCGCTGCGAGTAGTAAGATAACCGAGACGATTAGACAGTAAGTAGAGGTTTAGCGGTAGGGGTGTTACATTATATACCATAGTTTATAACTTCATTTTTGAATATATATACATGCGCTGCAGCATTGAAGTTTTGTAAACTATACTTTGACCACATAATATTATAAAGTGTTACACTTATATCATGATATCATATTGTATGATATTTTATATTTCAATTAACATTATAACATATAGTTTTAGGAAACTATTATTATTGCCGCAAGGGCATATATAGAATGCACTTATTATTTCTCCATTTCTCATAGTTTTCATTTATTACCATATAACCACATATTTTATACCATGTTGTAATATAATATTTTGTAACATTAAAACTTGATAACAGAATATAACCTATAGTTTTTATAAAACTTCTTTATTATTGTCGAGAAGGGACTTAGGTTATATTTCATTTTCTTTTCAATTCCCACACTTCCTATTTATTACAAATACACCACTTATTTTATAACATATCTTATTCATCATTTATTGTAACATCTAAACCATATAGTAAGTATAATATATGGTTTTATATTTTCCAAAAATTACAAACAGACTTTAGGGTTTGTTCTGGTTTTTATTTTTAATACATAACTTTACATAATTATACTTTTACCACAAATCTTATAACATTATTACATAACATATATTATATCATCCAAACATTATAATAATTATGACATATGGTTTTATAGTTCTAAATTTCGAACAGACCTAGGGCCTGTTTAAATTTCATTTCCAACATAATTATTTTCTTATAATCACAATCTTGCCGCATATAATATATAGTGTTACATATTTTATATATATCATAATATTTTTTTTATTAATCATTATAACCTATAGTTTATGTATTTTATTTTCTTTAAACTTACCGAACAGACCACCACTAGGCTGTTTTGGTTTATTTTTTCAGCAACAGAAGTTTCTTTATTTACATAATTACCCCATATATTATCATAAGTTACATATAGGTTATAATATATAGTATTAACATATATAATTTTGTATAACTGAAATACCCTGCAATTAAAAACAGTGATTAATTAGGCTAATTATAAATTTTAAGGCTTAATTACACTTAAATAAATATGGGGGAACAAATCCCGAAGGAAACGGACCTTTAAAATGGGTTAAAAGCATAAACGAACCTTAAAGCGCGTTTTTCGAGGAAACCGGGAAAACACGACTTTAAGCGGGTCAAATAGACTCGTAACAATTTTGGTCAACTAAATAGTCACTAATAAATATTATTGGAGCTTTAGAACCAGTAAAATTAATTAAACGAGAAAATTCCGGAAAACGGGTTCCGGTTAGTAAAACTGTCAAAACCGAGAAGTTGTGGGGTGAGAATGCAAATAAACAAAGTTAGTGTGTCCACTTTGCAAATAGAAAATTAAAAATCAGTGTGTGTGTTGTGTGTGTGTGTGTGTGTGTATGGGCCGGTCAGCCTCCCCCCTCTCACTCACTCTCTTCACTCTTTTAACTCACAAAAGGACAAAGAAATAAAGAAAGAGAAAAAAAACAAGTCTCTCTCCTACTCCCCCCTCTTCCTCTCACGTTGGCACTCACCCCCACCAGAACTCTTCTTCCTCCTTGCGCTGGTAATGGCGATTTCATGAACCCCATGGAGCTCCCACCTTCTCTCTTCTTGTTTTAGCTCAATCCTTGTCCAAATCCAACAAAAATAGTACCATTGTAATCCCCTCACCAAGGAGAACACTCTCCTCCTTTCAAAAATCGAAAACAACCAACTTCATCTCATCATGGGTGTGCTGCATTTGGAGCTTGAGTGCCACCATTAGAAGCACCTTCACCTCCTTGTCATTTTGAGGTAAAAATATACTCGAAAATCTATCTTTTTCTAGCCCTTGTGGGCAAAACGAAAATTCAACTAAATCCCTTGTTTGGTGTTTCTTGCTCTAGCCGATTTTGGCTCCATTTTGGGTGTTGGAATCTTGCATTGGTTGCTGTCCACCACTCCATCCATCCATTGGAAGGTAATGCTTTATTCTAAACCTAAACAAACATAAACCCTAGGTTGATAAAGATAGTTCTCTAAGTACTTGTGTATGTGATATGGGCTGTAGCACTTGGTGTGTGTGAACCTCATTGGGACCGAGAACAAGGAGAGGAAGAGGAAAAGAAGAGAAGGAAAGGAAAGAAAGAAAAACTAGCAAGACAAGGTAAATGCTCTTACCTTGGGTTAGTTGGTGTATTGCATTGTAACAGATTTTAATATCTAAAAATGAGTAATGTATGTAGTATGAGTAGTAGTAATATGGTAGTGTATTGGAGAAGAGAATAAAACAGTTTTGAAGCCTTTTAAATGATGTCTAAAAGCTTGGGAAAACATTGGGGATTGAATGTGTATGTGCAGGAATTCTATGTTGTTGTAGTAGTGTTGAATTATGAGTATGATGTGTTGTATAAACAGGTGTGTGAATGAGCAACTATGAGCTGAAATAGTGTGTGGGAAAAATAAGAATTATAGGGGAGACTATGTCCAATTTTACTTAGGAATGAGAGGACTTAGGTTGGTTAAGAAGAGGAAGTAACCTAGGAGATAACTAGGTGTGCTTGGGGAGTGTAATGGGAGTGTTTTGTAGTTTGAAACAGATTTTGAAATGAGTGTGCTAATGTGAAGAAATAGAATGTAAAGAAATGTATTTTGGATGCTAAGAATAGCATTAGTTGAGGGAGTAATGGAGGATAGAAGTTTGAATGAAAATATGTAGCATAAGAGGGAAACAAAAATCTGTAGCAATAAGTGAAATGGAGACTAGTATAAGTGTTGAGAAGAAGTGAGGAAAATGTGTAAGTGAATGTAGGAATTGAGTAGTAAGTTTGGTGGAGGAACCAAGGTGATTTAGAGGGCCTAATTAGTACTAAATCATGTGGGAAGTATTGGAAAATATTGGGAAAGCAATGGGTAAGAATACAACTGAAAACAGATTTTAAAACTGAAGTACTGGGCCGGACCGACCTTGGGACCGGACTTGCAAGGTCGGTGAGCCCAGAATTACAAAGACGAAAACCTTCTGGAATCGACCGATCTTGCGACCGGACTTGCAAGTTCGGTCGGACCAGAGAATTTTCCCGTCTGAAACCTTCTGGAATGGACCGACCTTGGGACCGGACTTGCAAGGTCGGTCGGCCAGAAAAATTCCCGTAATGCAAGCTACTGGAATGGACCGACCTTGCGACCGGACTTGCAAGGTCGGTCGGGCTAAAGTTTTCACGTAAGTAACCCACTGGAATGGACCGACCTTGGGACCGGACTTGCAAGGTCGGTCGAGCGTAGAATTTTGCCTGATCGAGACTTACTGACTTCGACCGACCTTAGGTCCGACCCTGGGTAAGGTCGGTCGGGTCAAAACAAAAAAATATATTTTTATTATATGATTATAGTAATCATATGTATATATATATGCCTATACATATATGCATATATATATATATATGTAGTAGCACACTAAAAATGAAATAGTAAAGGTAAGAAAGTAAGTACATGAGTAAGGCAACAAATTTAAGAAGTAGTAAAGAAAAGAATGGTTTTATAATCAAGTAAGAAAGTAATGAAGTATTAGTGTACATTGAAAGTATCTATGAAATGTAAGGTAGATCAATAATAGACCATTGATCATACTACTTCATGTATGTATAGGAATCAAATAGTTGATCTCCAAAGGAACCGGTAGTGCGAATACGACGGTGAACGGTATGATTTCTTCATGCCCTGTGTCCTAACTTGGTTACCCCGATTTGTGTGCTTATGTGATCGACAATAAGATAAATGCACGAATCGGACTTTTATTGCACTTAATTGTGTTTGAACTATTTAGTTCTTGTTGTATCTTCTTGAACATTTAGTTTGTATAATTCATGAAATGTATGAATGGAAAGGAAGAATATGTGTAAGTAATGTGTACTTGTGTATTGTATGGATGTATGGAAGTGAAGTACCGACTTCTACTAATTCCTAACAATCTAACTCCTAACATGAGTAATGAGTAAAAAAAATGAGTAGAAGTCCGATATAGTTTCGGCCACGCGTGAGGATAAGGAAACACAAGAGGTTGGATCCGAATCCTGGCTGCAATCTTTTCCATGGACCAAATCCCTTGAATGGGTAGCATCCTGGATTAGTGGGCCACCCTAAAGCCCGGTGGTGGGATGTAGTAATCCCTGCCCGGAGGTCATACCGACTTAACTGGAGTAAAGTAAGTAAGAAGTAAGTATTGTATGTGTATCGGTCTTGACTATTGTAAGTCATTGACCATAAGTAAGAGGTATTGAACACCCGATTAACCCGGGTGTGTGATGAAGCTAACATGACTTCTGTATGGAATGGAGAATTGTATCTCCGTAATGCGGTGAGTAATCGGTAAGTAAGAACGGTTAACTTGTAATGTCTTCCTTGCATGTATTGAATGTATGTATGCCTTGTGTATGGAATGTATTGAGTTGTATTGTATTAAGCATGTATGTATGTATGTATGAATGAAACGAACCGCATGTACTCGACCAAATAGTTGGCGTACCCTCGCTAGTACGCGGGGTATGCGGTTATCATATTCAGCGTAAGCTGACCCCCTAGGGGGAATGTTTTTATTCTACAGGTACCACGAGGCGTGATGGTAGAGTAAGGACCGGATGTAATTCTTTTGGTGTAGTTGGTAGATGTTGATGGTGTACCGAGTTGTACACGGCTAAGGCCTTTTTGAGTAGCCGGTGTACCATGTGGTACACCTTTTTGGATAATGAATTCATGATTGGATAGTAAGGAGAGAATGTATAAACTCTTAATTTTTGGGAAGTAGCCTTGGAATGTAATTCATATATTTCGGTATACTCGGTACTCAATTGTAAGTAAGTACTTGGTTTGTAAGTAAGTAGTATGTATTCGGGTATTCTAATCGTCAGACCGTTACTGTAATTAGTAGTAGCCTTGTTAGTCTTGGATGGCTAACGGCGTTGTATCACCCGCTGGGAGTAAGTAAGTAAGTAAGTATTCCACTGCGAGCAAGGTAAGTATGAGGATGACTAGAGGATAATGGAAGGATTAGCGGTTGGGGAAATACAAAAAGTGGTATCAGAGCAAAGTCTCGCTCTGATGATTAGAATACCGAGTGTAGTGATTACCGAGTTAGGTTATAAACCGTGTTACAACGGAGAATTAGAAAACCTAACTAGGAATTACCGTTAGCACTAACGGATACCCTTTACGTCTGCAAAGACGATACCATTGCTTGAATCAAGACCATGTGGTCATAGTTTCACCGTATCTAATGTAATCCACACTTGTTCAGATGTCAGGACGAGGTCGAGGCCGACCTAGAGGAGAGACGTCTGATGGACCGGCGCGCAGACGATAGCTGAGATCGTCGCCGCCATGGTAGCACAAATGCTACCACAAGTAATCACCGCAGTACAAGCAACCCATCAAAACCAGCAGCAACAAACACAGCAGCAGCCCGACCCGCCTCAACCCCGAGAAACGAATTGGGTAAAGGCCGTCGCCGACCTTCGACCTCCATGCTTTAGAGGCGAGAGCGACCCGCCAAGCTCGAGGCCTATCTCTCCGAGATGGAGACGGCATTCGAGACACTTGAGACTCCCGCTGGAGTTCGAGTGAGGATAGCTGCGTACTACCTCAAAGACGCGGCTATGGACTGGTGGAAGCTCGTTAAGGCCGAGCACGTAGCCGACCCGCATTCGGTTGGGAAGCATTCACCTCCCTCCTCCGATCTAAGTACTATCCCGAGCATGTCAAGACCAAGAAACGGCTTGAGCTCGATGCCCTGAAAATGACCGAGAAGATGACGGTTGATGAATATTACCGCACCTTCACCTCTCTTCTCAGACTTCTACCCGACCCTGGGTATACCGGCCAAGTCTTGGTCGACCGCTTCTACGGCGGATTGAGCCATCGACTCCGGTATGGCATGGGCTTCACACGGTTTACCTCCCTTCAGGTAAACATTGTTGAACCCTTAAAGGCCATGAGTAATGTGAATTAGTATTCCCGTATTTAAGTGTAACCTAATGCCTAAGTAATTCAGGAATGTTACCACGCTGCATCTCGAGTTGAGATCACCTGCCAGCTGAGAGATGAGGAGCAAGCGCTGAAGCGCAAGGTGAGCGGCAAGGGTAACACCTCCGACGACCAAAACCAAGCCAGACCTTGGAAGAAGAAGAAGGGGAAGCATCCCCACCATAAGAACACCTCAGGAGATGGCGGAGCCCATACTGAGAAGGGAAGGCAGCTGAACCGTTACAGATTGCCTACACCGCACCAGTGGCAGCGAAGCCACTGAGGTCTCAGCCCTATAAGGGTAAGAACCCGAAACTGAATTAGTACACTTGTGAATTAGTATGTATATGGAGTATTGTAAGTATACCGAACCTCGCTAACTTAGAAGCAGGTTCTGGATTTGGCCAAGGCAAGAACCAATCTGATGGTCGCAGCTACATATGCCGAAACTGCAACAAGGATCATCCCAGCACAGATTGCTAAGGAAGGGAGATCCGCTGCTACACTTGCCAGAAGCCGGGGCACCGTGCTAATGCATGCCCAGAAAACTCTAAGCCCAAGGGCAACTACCAGGGCTACAAGCAGCGTGAGGGCAAGGAGGTTGCATCTGGCGATGCTCATGCCCAGCATACCTCGCAGGGACAGGGATCCCGAGGTCCGCAGAAGGGCGCACCGCAGAGGCAGCCGGCCTTACACATCATTGACCGTGACGGGACCGGGACTAAGTCCGGCCCAGGTAACTACCGTAACCTTTAATCCTTGAAGAGCATGTCTATGTATCAAAGTAATTGTATGAATGGAAACATGAATGCGTAAGTACTTGAAGTATGAAATGAGTATGAGTAAGTAACATGGAAATACGTATTGAGCATGAAATGAATTAGTAAGCCTAGAACTCACACTAGATATAATTTACCACCTTAGGGAAATTCCTTATCTGTTACCCAATACCTTCGAACTCACCTCATGAAGAGACCGACATCGCCACTCACCACTTCGACACACAAATCAGTGTCAGGTCATCCGCCTAGTTATGATCTTATTAAAGGGATACCTGACACCTGAAGAACAAATTTCAATCATCCGACGATGCAACGAGTTAGGAATGGCCAGGAGGATTTTATACACCCGAATTCCCCGGTGGAGCTACAATGAAGCTGAAAATGATGTGCTTGGGAAAGGATTGGAACCCTTATACCAAGACATACCAAACGACGCGAATAGGAGACAGAGCCACACCTCCAACAATACCCCCGGAATTCCAAACGCTTGTCACACAAGCTGTAGAAATCGCACAACAATGTGAAGATGAACCAATCCCTGCACTCGAAGCAGATCTATGCATCGTCAACTTCTATGAGAGAGAAGGACGACTTGGCTTACACCAAGATAAGGACGAACAGCGGAATCTCTTGAATTAGGAGTGCCCGTAGTGTCTTGGTCCATTGGTGATGACGTCGTATTTTTGTATAGCGAGCAGAAGCATGTGGACCTCGCAGAGAGATTGGTATTGAGATCAGGAGATGTCCTAATCATGGTGGAAAATCAAGGTTGCTGTATCACGGGATCCAGAAGATCAAGTTGAACACGGCACCACCGGCAATAATCAATGCCACACACATGAACCAGGACGTCGGAACCTTACCTTTAGAAAGTATTAATCTTGTAGTAGCATGTAATCCAGTAGTAACATGTATTAGAGACACATATGTATGATGGTTGGTTTTCAATAAAAGCAGTGTTTGTTATTAAATTCCAGTTGCGTTCCACCATCGTTACTATAATCTATGAATCAATAGGTGTGGACTCGGTACCGAAGGTAACCTGAGTATCCTCACCAAAGAGCACGCCAGCAAAAAGCGGCAGCCATTCTTGGCGGCACCATTCTAACGGGAACATTCCCAGTAAACGGCATCGAAGCCTCAGTATTATTCGACTCCGGCTTCTCTCACACCTTTGTATCGCCATCATTCGCTACAAGGTTGGGGCTAGACGCAGATGAGCTACCAAATTTCTTGTTACTCTCCCGTCGAAGGAGCGAGTATTGTACTAAGTATACCACACCGCCACAATTCAAATCAAAGGCGAAGCGTTTCCCATCTCCTTCATTGAATTCAACGGGTTGGGATTCGACTTGATAATTGGAATGAACTGGTTGGAGCAGCACAAGGGGAGAATCCTATGCGCCGAGCATCGCTTGCTGCTCAAGAGTCCATCTGGGGTCACTGTTTCATACCGCCAGAGGCCGAGAGAGCCTTCAACTACAGTCATCTCCGCTATGGCAATGTACCGGGAGCTCAGAAAAGGACATGAAGTGTATTTATGCCACGTGCAAGACCTGGAGAGAGATCCAGAATTCAGTGATGATGTAGCAGTAGTCTCAGAATTCCCTGATGTATTTCCGAAAGAGCTACCTGGTATGCCACCACAGAGAGCATAGAGTTTGAAATCGACCTTGTACCTGGTACTGGTCCCATTGCTAGGGCACCATACCGCATGGCACCAGCAGAAATGACAGAATTGAAAGAGCAACTACGTGAACTACTCGACAAAGGGTTTATACGCCCGAGCGTATCACCCTGGGGAGCACCGGTCCTCTTTGTTAAGAAGAAGGACGGTAGTCTCCGCCTCTGCATCGACTACCGCGAATTAAATGCGGTCACCGTAAAGAACAAATATCCATTGCCACGCATCGACGACCTGTTCGATCAGTTAAAGGGAGCTTCGGTCTTTTCTAAGATTGATCTTCGATCCGGATATCACCAATTGCTATCAAAGAGCAAGACATTGAGAAAACAGCATTCCGAACAAGATATGGCCACTACGAATTCACGGTGATGCCATTCGGTTTGTCTAACGCACCAGCCAAATTCATGGACCTAATGAATCGGTTATTCAGTGATCAGCTGGACACTTCAGTAGTAGTATTCATCATCGACGACATCCTTGTATATTCGAAGTCACAGAAGAGCATGAAAACCACTTGAGAAAGTACTTGAGACACTGCGCGAGAACCAGCTGTATGCGAAGTTCTCCAAATGCGAGTTTTGGCTAGATCAGGTATCATTCCTCGGTCATGTCATCTCGAGCGCGGGTATTTCAGTAGATCCATCCAAAATCGAAGTAGTGCGATCATGGCCTAGACCTAAGACTGTTACCGACATCCGGAGCTTTCTTGGTTTAGCCGGTTATTACCGGAGGTTTGTAAAGGACTTCTCAAAAGTCGCTAAGCCCATGACGTCATTGATGAAGAAAGATGCACCGTTTGTATGGACAAACGAGTGCGAGGTATCCTTCCAGAGCCTAAAAGACTCATTGACCTCAGCGCCAGTTCTCACACTTCCAGAGGGCACAGAGGGATTTGAGGTGTATTGTGATGCATCAGGCAAGGGCATGGGATGCGTACTCATGCAGCATGGCAAGGTAGTAGCATACGCCTCCCGCCAGCTGAAAAAGCTTGAGGAGAATTACCCGACACATGATCTAGAGTTAGGAGCCATTGTCTTCGCCTTGAAGATATGGCGACACTATCTCTATGGGGTAAGCATCACCATCTACTCCGACCACAAAAGTTTACAGTATGTATTCACACAGAAGGAATTGAACTTAAGACAGAGGAGGTGGATGGAGTTCCTCTCAGATTACGACATCAACCTCCAGTATAAAGAAGGGAAGGCAAACGTTGTAGCGACGCCCTGAGTCGTCGAGCACACTCGCTCCATTCGCTACTCGCTTCTTCTAGCTTGGTTAACGAGGTACGAGACGCTCAGCTAAGCGACCCTTACTTCACAGAGATCAGACAGAAAATCACAGAGGGTACCTTCGAGAACCGAAAGTACGACTTCAAATTGCATGAAGATGGTCTGATCCATTGAATGGCAGATTATGCGTCCCCCGAAGCTGCTGAGCTAAGGGATCGCATTCTGCGAGAGTCACATTGTTCGACATTGCATGTCCATCCGGGAGCCTCTAAAATGTACAAAGACATGAAGAGGTACTTCTGGTGGTCAGGAATGAAATCTGACGTGACTGAGTATGTTCTGAGGTGTCTCACATGCCAGAAGGTGAAGTTCGAGCACCGAAGACCGGGAGGAATGGTGCAATCCATGCCCATTCCGGAGTGGAAATTCCATGATATCTCTATGGATTTTGTTGTTGGACTCCCACCTGCCACGGGAAGACTCAACATGATCTAGGTAGTAGTCGATCGTCTCACCAAGGTTGCCCGATTCATACCGATGAAGGACACCTGGAAGGTGGCGAAGCTCGCGGAGCTATTCGACAAGGAGATCATCCGACACCACGGAGTCCCGAAAACCATTGTATCTGACCGTGACACCAGATTTCTTTCGAGATACTGGAGAGCAACACGGGAAGCGCTGGGCACTGATTGAAACTTAGCACCGCCTTCCATCCACAGACCGACGGTCAGACAGAAAGGACCATCCAGACACTAGAGGATATGCTTAGGGCATGTGCCTTAGACTTCCAGGGGAGCTGGATTGATAAGCTTCATCTTATCGAGTTTTCGTATAACAATAGCTATCATGCTTCGATTAAGATGTCGCCTTTCCAAGCCTTGTATGGTAGACCTTGCCGTACCCCGTTGTGTTGGGATGAGTCAAGTGAAGTGGTCATCATAGGACCGGAGTATCTGGAACAAGTACAAGCTGAGGTTCAGCAAATCCGAGCAAATATGAAAGCAGCCCAAGATAGACAGAAATCCTATGCGGATGTGCGACGACGCGACCTTGAGTTCGCCGTGGGCGACCAAGTGTTCTTGCGTGTCTCACCTATGAAGGGCGTCTTTCTATTTGGCCAAAAGGGCAAGCTGAGCCCAAAATTTGTAGGGCCGTATACCATTACCGAGAGGATTGGAGCCGTGGCTTATAGGCTAGCGTTGCCTGAAGAATTGGGGTGTGTTCATGATGTCTTTCATGTATCACAACTCAAGAAATACATAGCCGATCCCTCTCATGTATTAGAACCCGAACATCTATCCCTAGAGCGACGATGAGATATGTCGAGACTCCATTGCGAATCCTCGATACAAAGACAAGAGACACTCGCCATAAATCTGTACGAATGGTGAAGGTCTTGTGGTCTAACCACGACGTCGAGGAAGCGACTTGGGAATTAGAGGACGCCATGAAGGCGAAGTACCCGAACTTATTTGTAGACTAGTTGTCTAGTATCCGTATAGCACGGAGGGTACGGGGCGTACCCCTTTTAAGGGGGGTAGAGCCTTTTTGCTTTTGCATTGCTTCGGGTTAGCATTGCGTAGCATGTATGTATTGTAATTGTATTTTGTTGGCACATGTAGTGCTAATTGTATTTTATTGGCACAAGTAGTGCTAGTAGTATTCGGTATGTAGTACAATGAGTATGGTATGTGTATGGTATGTATGTAATCAGTAATGCATTGTGTTGTGTGTACGGATATGACACGATTGACATTGTGAAGTGTATGTGAATGTATTGTGGGATGTGCGAATTAGATGAGTATTGTGTATGGTATTTGAATTGAGTATGGTGGATGGTATCTGAATTGTGTATGCATGTAGTGTATGAATCGTGAACACCTTGTAAGGTGGTAGTAGTATGCATTATGGCAATTGGGTTGCCAAATGAGTAGAAACAGTAAACCATAACCTCGAGCAACTTTGAGGGCAAAGTTCCTTAAGGGGGTAGATTAAAATACCCGTAATTAAAAACAGTGATTAATTAGGCTAATTATAAATTTTAAAGGCTTAATTACACTTAAATAAATATGAGGGAACAAATCCCGAAGGAAACGGACCTTTAAAATGGGTTAAAAGCATAAACGAACCTTAAAGCACGTTTTTCGAGGAAACCGGGAAAACACGACTTTAAGCGGGTCAAATAGACTCGTAACAATTTTGGTCAACTAAATAGTCACTAATAAATATTAGTGGAGCTTTAGAACCAATAAAATTAATTAAACGAGAAAATTCCGGAAAACGGGTTCCGGTTAGTAAAACTGTCAAAACCGAGAAGTTGTGGGGTGAGAATGCAAATAAACAAAGTTAGTGTGTCCACTTTGCAAATAAAAATTAAAAATCAGTGTGGTGTGTGTATGGGCCGGTCAGCCTCCCCCCTCTCACTCACTCTCTTCACTCTTTTAACTCACAAAGACAAAAGAAAAAAAAAAAAAAAAAAAAAAAAACAACTCTCTCTCCTACTCCCCCCTCTCCTCTCACGTTGGCACTCACCCCCACCAGAACTCCTTCTTCCTCCTTGCGCTGGTAATGGCGATTTCATGAACCCCATGGAGCTCCCACCTTCTCTCTTCTTGTTCTAGCTCAATCATTGTCCAAATCTACAAAAATAGTACCATTGTAATCCCCTCACCAAGGAGAACACTCTCCTCCTTTCAAAAATCGAAAACAACCAACTTCATCTCCATGGTGTGCTGCATTTGGAGCTTGAGTACCACCATTAGAAGCACCTTCACCTCCTTGTCATTTTGAGGTAAAAATATACTCGAAAATCTATCTTTTTCTAGCCCTTGTGGCAAAACGAAATTCAACTAAACCCTTGTTTGGTGTTTTCTTGCTCTAGCCAGCCGATTTTGGCTCCATTTTGGGTGTTGGAATCTTGCATTGGTTGCTGTCCACCACTCCATCCATCCATTGGAAGGTAATGTTTATTCTAAACCTAAAACAAACATAAACCCTAGGTTGATAAAGATAGTTCTCTAAGTACTTGTGTATTGATATGGGCGGTACCACTTGGTGTGTGTGAACCTCATTGGGACCGAGAACAAGGAGAGGGAAGAGAAAAGAAGAGAAGGAAAGGAAAGAAAGAAACTAGCAAGACAAGGTAAATGCTCTTACCTTGGTTAGTTGGTGTATTGCATTGTAACAGATTTTAAATATCTAAAATGAGTAATGTATGTAGTATGAGTAGTAGTAGTAATGTGGTAGTGTATTGGAGAAGAGATAAAACAGTTTTGAAGCCTTTTAAATGATGTCTAAAAGCTTGGGAAAACATTGGGGATTGAATGTGTATGTGCAGGATTTTATGTTGTTGTAGTAGGGTTGAATTGTGAGTATGATGTGTTGTATAAACAGGTGTGTGAATGCGCAACTATGAGCTGAAATAGTGTGTGGGAAAAATAAGAATTAGGGGAGACTATATCCAATTTTACTTAGGAATGAGAGGACTTAGGTTGGTTAAGAAGAGGAAGTAACCTAGGAGATAACTAGGTATGCTTGGGGAGTGTAATGGGAGTGTTTTGTAGTTTGAAACAGATTTGGAAATGAGTGTGCTAATGTGAAGAAATAGAATGTAAAGTAATGTATTTTGGATGCTAAGAATAGCATTAGTTGAGGGAGTAATGGAGGATAGAAGTTTGAATGAAAATATGTAGCATAAGAAGGGAAACAAAATCTGTAGCAATAAGTGAAATGGAGACTAGTATAAGTGTTGAGAAGAAGTGAGGAAAATGTGCAAGTGAATGTAGGAATTGAGTAGTAAGTTTGGTGGAGGAACCAAGGTGATTTAGAGGGCCTAATTAGTACTAAATCATGTGGGGAAGTATTGGTAAAGATTGGGGAAGCAATGGGTAAGGAATACAACTGAAAACAGATTTTAAACTGAAGTACTGGGCCGGACCGACCTTGGGACCGGACTTGCAAGGTCGGTCGAGCCCAGAATTACAAAGACGGAAACCTTCTGGAATCGACCGATCTTGCGACCAGACTTGCAAGTTCGGTCGGACCAGAGAATTTCCATCTGAAACCTTCTGGAATGGACCGACCTTGGGACCGGACTTGCAAGGTCGGTCGGCCAGAAAAATTCCCGTAATGCAAGCTACTGGAATGGACCGACCTTGCGACCGGACTTGCAAGGTCGGTCGGGCTAAAATTTTCACGTAAGTAACCCACTGGAATGGACCGACCTTGGGACCGGACTTGCAAGGTCGGTCGAGCCTGGAATTTTGCCTGATCGAGACTCACTAACTTCGACCGACCTTGGGTCCGACCCTGGGTAACGTCGGTCGGATCAAAACAAAAAAAAATATTTTTATTATATGATTATAGTAATCATATGTATATATATATGCCTATATACATATATGCATATATATGTAGTAGCACACTAAAAATGAAATAGTAAAGGTAAGAAAGTAAGTACATGAGTAAGGCAACAAATTTAAGAAGTAGTAAAGAAAAGAATGGTTTTATAATCAAGTAAGAAAGTAATGAAGTAGTAAGTGTACATTGAAAGTATCTATGAAGGAGTAAGGTAGATCAATAATAGACCATTGATCATACAACTTCATGTATGTATAGGAATCAAATAGTTGATCTCCCAAGGAACCTGTAGTGCGAATACGACGGTGAACGGTATGATTTCTTCATGCCCTGTATCCTAACTTGGTTACCCCGATTTGTGTGCTTATGTGATCACCAATAAGATAAATGCACGAATCGGACTTTTATTGCACTTAATTGTGTTTGAACTATTTAGTTCTTGTTGTATCTTCTTGAACATTTAGTTTGTATAATTCATGAAATGTATGAATGGAAAGAAAGAGTATGTGTAAGTAATGTGTACTTGTGTATTGTATGGATGTATGGAAGTGAAGTACCGACTTCTACTAATTCCTAACAATCTAACTCCTGACATGAGTAAAAGGAATGAGTAGAAGTCCGATATAGTTTCGGCCACGCGTGAGGATAAGGAAACACAAGAGGTTGGATCCGAATCCTGGCTGTAATCTTTTCCATGGACCAAATCCCTTGAATGGGTAGCATCCTGGATTAGTGGGCCACCCTAAAGCTTGGTGGTGGGATGTAGTAATCCCTGCCCGGAGGTCATACCGACTTAACTGGAGTAAAGTAAGTAAGAAGTAAGTATTGTATGTGTATCGGTCTTGACTATTGTAAGTCATTGACCATGAGTAAGAAGTATTGAACACCCGATTAACTCGGGTGTGTGATGAAGCTAACATGACTTCTGTATGGAATGGAGAATTGTATCTCCGTAATGCGGTGAGTAATCGGTAAGTAAGAACGGTTGACTTGTAATGTCTTCGTTGCATGTATTGAATGTATGTATGCCTTGTGTATGGAATGTATTGAGTTGTATTGTATTAATCATGTATGTATGTATGTATGAATGAAACGAACCGCATGTACTCGACCAAATAGTTGGCGTACCCTCGCTAGTACGCGGGGTATGCGGTTATCATATTCAGCGTAAGCTGACCCCCTAGGGGAATGTTTTTATTCTACAGGTACCCACGAGGCGTGATGGTAGAGTAAGGACCGGATGTAATTCTTTTTGGTGTAGTTGGTAGATGTTGATGGTGTATCGAGTTGTACACGGCTAAGGCCTTTTTGAGTAGCCGGTGTACCATGTGGTACACCTTTTTGATAATGAATTCATGATTGGATAGTAAGAAGATAATGTATAAACTCTTAATTTTGGGAAGTAGCCTTGGAATGTAATTCATATATTTCGGTATACTCGGTAATCAATTGTAAGTAAGTACTTGGTTTTGTAAGTAAGTAGTATGTATTCGGGTATTCTAATCGTCAGACCGTTACTGTAATTAGTAGTAGCCTTGTTAGTCTTGGATGGCTAACGGCGTTGTATCACCCGCCGGAGTAAGTAAGTAGTAAGTATTCCGCTGCGAGTAAGGTAAGTATGAGGATGACTAGAGGATAATGGAAGGATTAGCGGTTGGGGTGTTACAATAACCTATAGTTTGGGTTACATTATTGCGAACAGACCCAAACTGTTTAAATTCCCTTTTTCCGCCCCAAACTTGAAATACACCAAAATAATTGAACATGGATTAAACATCTAATCACATTAATTAAGGCCTAAACATGCCTTAAAAGTCAATTGAGAACAACGATGGTCAACAAAAGCAAGATATTGCACCCTTTGACTGTTTAGGGTAAATACATACACAAATGAACTTCTTAGGACCTAAAATTTTGTCCTAAGCATATTGACGCATTACTAAACATACTACATTGTTGGATAACACTCCAACACAAAGAACAAGCATTTACATGCTTCAAGGTCAAGTAGGGCAAAAATGTGCTCTAAGAAACCTTAAAGGTCTTATGACCTCTAAATGATATAAAATTGGATTCCTATGATCAATTATCATGTAAGGAACACAACAAAACTGTTCTCAAAGAAACTAAGCTCAAAAACACCGTGTGACACAAAATGTGCGCTAAAACACCTTAAAGCACGTTTTTGTGTATGAGCTCTAAGATAATGACTTTTGTCACTTTAAAGACTAGATTACATTCTTTATATCATTTATGTGACATGATAGACTATATTATAAATTCTAAATCAAAGTTTAAAAATAAAATCAAAATGGGTGATTTTGGGTGAATATTACCCAAAATAACATTTAATTACTTAGTTTTAACCATGGTCAAATGTCATCCATTGAATTGACCAAGCATTGCCCCCTTATATTAGCTGTCTTACCCACCCATTAAGCAACCTAAATATCTAGCCAATCTAATGAATCATCATATACTATTTCATAAAGTAACATTAATTAACTTAAAAGGCAAAACTAGCTTTCTTACCTCATTTATCTTCTTCCCAGCCGACACCAAGCTTCACCATCCTCTCTTTTGCTTCTCCAAACCGTGGGAACTCATCAAATTCAGAAGAGAACAACAATTGACATAGGTAAGCTTATTAAGCCATTTTATGTTCATTCTCTTCACATTTCTTTCCTGTTTCCATGGAGCTAAACATCAACCATTTCCATCCATGTTTCTAGCTTGTTTTGGAGGTTAAAAGGAGGGTGATTCTAGGCTGTAACAAGGGAAGGAGGTGGAGAATTCTAAACTTGTTCTTAAGGTATAAAATGTGCTTTAAGCACTTATATCTTTATTCCTATCATTACCGGTTGTAAAGCTTTGTTTCTTAGACTTATAATCTTCATCTTAACATACTTATTCAGTTGGTATATCAAGAGCTTCAAGGAATATCCAAATCCATGCCAAAAACACCATTTTAGGCATTTTAATCAAGGTAAAAATTAGCCATCTTCTAATTTGAGTTATACCAGTTTTAAAGCTTGGTTTAGTAGCTCTTTTGATGCCATTTACCTTCTGTAAAAATAGGCCGAAGACAACCTTTGCTTGCCTTGGTATTCTAAGGTAAATTTTACCTTGAAAATGTACATTAAACACTTATTATGGTTAGCTCTTGCTTGGAGACTAATCATGCCTTAATTTCTGTTTGAAAACATGTAAATATGCTGTGGAAAATTTATCTCCGAACATCCGTGACCAAACAAGGCCTAAACTTGGCAAAAATAAGGTATAAATCACTTAAACCTACACTTGGTATATTAATATGTGTTTATACATATGTGTATATATATGTCGTGAGTGAACAAGGTTATTTAGGTCTTATTTTGACCTTAGGTGATTAAGGAATGGTTTAGTAAATTTTATAAGTAATTAATTAACATAATTGTCAAATTTAAGACATTATGTGGAAAATTGGTAAATATGGAAAACTATGTGGTAAGGCCGAGAGTTTTTAAAGTATTTTTGGGCATTTATGTGTAATTTATTTTATAAGCTAATGTTTGTAATAAGGCCATGTACTTTAGGCCATTTTATTTATGTATTATAAGGTTTTAATTAAGTTTAGGTGGTAAAAATATATTACCGCAAGGTATAGGGGTATAAAGTGTAATTAAATTAAATTTGGGGGCTATATATTAATAAAGCCAAAAATTAGAGGTTTAAATGAGTTTAAATAAAAATTATAAGATTTTATAAAGTTTTGGGGTTAAATGGTAATTTCTGAAAAGTATGGGTATAAACCGCAATATATGGGAATTAATGGTCAAGGCAATATTAAGGAGGTCAACCTTGACCATATGGTAGGTTTTGACCAAATTAGATAAGTTAAATAACTTATTTACGGTTTTATAATAAGATAAGTATTTAATTGTAACATTTTTATAACATATGGGGTAAATATGTTATTACCGAAAGTTAGGGTGTAAAATGGTATTATAAACACCCATGGGCTATTAGGAATTTTTAGGAATTTATTGGGTTGATTTTGGGAATAAAATAAACTATATATATGTATAATATATAGTTATTTTGTCATTGTTACACTTTGGAATAGTAGATGGGGTGGAAATGTAAATACCGAGAGTATATGGGTTAGTAATGGTAATTATAACCCTTTGGTGGAATTTGGTGATTTTTGGAATTATGTAAGAGTATTTAATAAGATATGTGTATAATATATAGTTTTAATGATATTATAAAACTATATGTTATAAACTGGGTCAAAATGTAATTATAGAAAGTTGGTGGGTTGAAAAATAATATAGACCATATATAGGGTCTGTTCGTAATTTAAATTAATGTTATATAACCATAGGTTATATTAATATTAAGATTTAAAATGTTATAATATATGATATATAACATAACATTATATATGTGGTCAAATTATAAATTTGGAAATTAAAGGGGTTGGAAATTAATTTATAATCAGACAAGGTCTGTTCGGAATTTTACAAAGATAAAACCATATATTATACCTTTTTATAAGTTAAAAAATGTTACATTGTATGATATATATATATATTATAACATGGTATAAATAATGGGGTGATTTTGTAAATAAAGAAAACTATGGGATATGGAAAGAAATAAGGTTTTGATATTGGTGCCCATGCGGCAATATTATATAGTTTTGTATAAAACTATAGGTTATAAATCAAAGGAAATAAAAATAATATTATATGATATTAGTATATGGTATAACATTACATAATGTTATGGGGTGAAAATGAAATTTAAAAGAAATATAGTGCTGTACCGAGAATAAAAAGATTGGAATATAAATTTTAGACTATGTTCTACAATGTTATAAATGTTATAACAATTACATGGTGTTAATGGTTTTAATGGAATTAAGGTAAGGATATTCACATCAAATAATGTCACAAACTATAAATAAATAAGATTTATAAACTAAGGTATACATTGAATAAATGTAACACCCCTACCATTAATACCGTGCTTACCGTCCAATCTCCTTACACATCAGATACACGTAGCGGATACATACTTACATAATGTGGGTGATACAATGCCGTTAGTCACCCACGTGACTAACAAGGCTACTACTGCTACATACAGCATCGGTCTGATGGACCGGAATCCCGAGTACTACACATCTATAATACATACTCCATTCAACAATCAAATACAACAATGCTCCATTCAATACTTACTCCTCCTCAATCCATACAATACAATATACTTCACCGAGTCTACTAGGATCCTTATACATTTATAACGTCTCTTCCAAGTTCATACATACTCTCTAAGAGTCTACATCTACCCATTTTCTCACAAACTTACTTCCTAAGTACAAGGGTGTGCCTCCGGTCTCTTCCTTGACCATATTCGCTTCGGGTACCTGCACACTAAAAATGGTCCCCCGAAGGGGTCAGCTTTCGCCGAGCATGATAACCGCATACCCCGCGTACTAGTGAGGGTACGCCGACCACTTGGTCGAATACATGCGGTTCGTTTTCATACAAACATACATGCATACATGCTCTTATACACAATGTTTACATTACACTACGCAAGACATACACACATACATACACTTCAGTACATACACGAAGTACAACATAACCATTCAATACATACTTACCTTTTTCCCGAATACACATACACAGGATACAGTTCTTGTTAGCTTCATTGGTCCACCCGGGTTAATCGGGTGGAGATTATTCTTTTACTCGTTACTTCATACATACGTATACATACTCATACTCATACATACTTACGGATCCATACTTACTTACTCTTACTCTTACTCAAGTTAAGTCGTCGGGACCTCCGGCCCTGGGGACTACTCCGTCCCACCTCCGGGATTTACTTGACTCACCAATCCGGGATGCTACCCATTTAAGGGATTTGGGTCGTGGACCAGTTTAAGAGTCAGGAATTGCAGCCAACCTCTTGTGACTCTGCATCCTCACGCGTGGCCGAAGCTATATCGGACTTCTACTCATTCCGGTTTACTCACTTAAGTTAGGAGTTAGGTAGTTAGGAATTAGAAGAAGTCATTCATTCAAGCCACAATAGTACAATACAAAGCTCATATACACATCCATGCAAAATACAGTGCAATATACAAGTACACTACAAAATCATACACATCATCCTCATTCATATGTTTCATGAATTATACAAACTATTGTTCAAGACAAATATCAAGAACAATGTAAACAAGCACAAGTAGGTGCAATATAGTCCGATTCATGCATTTATCTTATTAGGTGATCAAAATACACACAAATCGGGGTAACCAGATTAGGATACAGGGCATGAAGAAATCATACCTTTCACACGTTGCACTTGTATCCCAACGTTCCTCCGGTGTTCACAAATCATATCCTATTATATATGCATACAGTTGAATGATTAATCCATCTATCATTAACTTAACCCGATTACTCTTACGCTTCCCAACTCATACTTACTAAGTCTTCACATCCTTATACTTACATTTTATTTACTTACTTTTCATTGCTTAACAATGGTGTACTTACATATATATGCACGTAGGTATAGGTGGGTATACATATACATACATACATATACTAACCATAGTCTTATAGTTTTTTTTTGTAAGTTTTGACCCGACCGAACTTGCGACCGACCTTGCAAGTTCGGTCCAAGTCAGTAGGCTACATCGGGTGAAAATTCGAGGGCCGACCGACCTTGTGAGTCCGGTCCCAAGGTCGGTCCATTCCAGTGAGTTACTTAACGGAAAATTTTAGCCCGACCGACCTTGCAAGTCCGTCGCAAGGTCGGTCCATTCCAGTAGCTTACAAGACGGAAATTTTTAGCTCGACCGACCTTGCAAGTCTGGTCGCAAGGTCGGTCCATTCCAGTAAGTTACAAGACGGAAAATTTGCGTCGACCGACCTTGCAAGTCCGGTCGCAAGGTCGGTCCATTCCAGTAGGTTACAGACGGGAGAATTTCTCTGGTCCGACCGAACTTGCAAGTCCGGTCGCAAGTTCGGTCCATTCCAGAAGCTTTCCCGTCTTGTAAATCTGGGCTCGACCGACCTTGCAAGTTCGGTCCCAAGGTCGGTCCGGCCCAGTATTTGCATTTTTATTTCTGTTTTCAGTCCTATACTTTGCCCATTGTTTCTCCAATCTTCCTACATGTAATCCCACATGTTTAGACACTACCTAGGCCCCTCAAATTGCCTTAGTTCATCCACCAAATTCTTTACTAAATCCATCAATCCACTTACACAATTTCATCACTTCCCTTCCACACTTACAACAGTTTGCATCCTTCAATGCTACAGATTTTTGTTCCAACTTCTAACATCCAATACTTCCTCTACCAATGTCACTCCTAGCATCCCAATACCTCCTCTTACCAAGCCAATTCATTTCCAAGCAATTGTACCATCTATACCCAAGTCCAACATTCATTTTACCAATTCCTACACACTAATTTTTCCTAACTTCTCCAAGGCATTTTTACACACTTTGCTACAGATTTTTACACTTCTTGTTTCTCATACTACAACTACCTCTTCATCACTACTAAACATATCCACCCAATCCAATATACACCTTGGTTCTCCCATTCACCAAGTCATTCTTAGATACATAATTCCTACCAAAAATTTCGCCATAGTTCACCTACTTTCCTTACTTCTCCACATATGCACTTTTCATCAAATTCATTCCTAATCTAGCCACACCCATACAAGGGTCCCACCAGCACACAAAGCTATACAAACCATCACAATACATCAATACTCCATCATGCATCAATACCAATACTCATACACAATATACTTGGCTCTAAGGCCTACAATTTACTTACTAGTTCCCTAATACTCAAACTTCATAGACTTCAATACCAATACATTCGTTCGGGTTCTTTTATTTGTTTACCCATTCCATTACTCTAATGCATAAAATTAACATTAGTAAAGAGCTCTTACCTTGAGCTTATAATTCCTTCATTTTTTTTCCACTTCTCCTCTTCTCTTCCTTGTACAATTCGATTTTGTGGGGAATGGAGTTGCCAAACTCCATTCCCATCACCCAAAGCATACAAAACAAGTATAATTAATATACTAACCCTTAGATTTATACTAACTCATTGAGATATTTTAAACAAATTTCTAGGGTTTACCTTTTGAAGCTTTTAGGAGGGGTTTTAGCCCTTGGTTCAAGAAGGTGTTCTCACCACCATTGGAGGGTTGAAACAAAGCTCCAAAACAAGAGGAAAAAACAAGGTGAGAGAGGGGAAAAATCGGTTATGCCCAAGAGATGGAGAAGAGTGAGGTCTTTCATGTAGATTTTTACCTTGTTGGAAAGAGGAGACTCCAAGCTCCACAATGGTGTGCTTTTCTCTTCAAATGGGGAAAACCCATGGAGATGAAACTCATCCTTTTCGAATTTTGAAAAGAGAGAATGATAGAGGAGGATGAGGGGATTACAAATATGTAATTATTTTTGTGATTGGAGCTCAAATGGAAGTAGAGCATGGGAGAGAAGATGGAGAAGCCATGGTTGTAATGGGGAGCTCAAAATCGCAGCCACAAGGGAGAAGAAAGAGAGGAGTACGATGAGGAAGGAGGGAATGGAGAGAGATAATAGAAAAGTGAGGTGAGAGAGTAAGTAGATAAAGTAGCTTTTACTTTATTGTTTTTCTTTGCTTTTTGGCTCTCTTATTTAGTTAGCTAGTTACATGTGTGTGTGAGGGAGTTGTTTGACAGATAAAAAAACCGGCCCCCTACAGTTATACCAGCTGGAGCGTTTTCATCTTTTACAGAAAACGCTCGTTATTTTACCCGGTTTAGGTACTGTTCACTAACCGGGTCCGTTTTCCGGAATTTTCTCGTTTCTTTATTTTTATTGGTTATTAAGCTTCCATAAATGCTTAATAATATTTATTTAATGATTTATAATTTTTTACGGGTTCGTTTGACCACTTAAAATCACGTTTTCGGGTTTTCTCGAAAAACGTGCGTTAAAGCCCTATTAGCGTTTTAATGCCTTATTTGGATCCGTTTTCTTCGGGAGTTGTTCCCATATATTATTTAGGTCTTATTAAACCTTTAGAATCCATATAACAGGCTAACCGAGGTCTCATACCTCCTATGGTTACTTAACGCTTATTTAGCGTTTTCCGCTTTTTAAGTGTTTATTTATTTCTTTTGGATTTATTTTTCCTTACTAGTATTAATTGGTACCATTAGGCCCTTAAATACATATGAGATTAATTTTAATCCCTATATTTAAGTTCGGGGTATTTCAATCTACCCCCCTTACGAACTTTGTCCTCAAAGTTGTTCGAGGTTATAGGTTTGCAATGCTTACTCATTCTTACGTGTCTAATGCCAAAGCCATACCTTCTTCCTCCTTAAAATTCCCAAATCCATTACTCAGGGTCTCTACATACCATACCATTCCAATGTACTATAGTTACTCCGATCCGCATTACTACCGACCATCCGGTTCCTCATTACCAATTTGTACATACATACAATGCAAGGCTATTCCCAAAGCAATGCAATACACATTCCAATCCCATAGGCGCTCAGGTCATCTAGACACGGACTCCTCTATGTCCCGCCGTCCTTGGAATAATACCACATACTACCTTACTATCTTCTTCGGTACTCACTTCTAACACATCCTCATTCTCCATACTAAAAGAAATTCTTCCACCACTACCAATTAAAAATTTCTAAAACATGCAACTCCATATTCCAATTTACGTTCATTACTTCTATCCTATGTGTGATTCTTGTGACCACTTGAGGGGAGCTTCAAGAATCGTTCGACCCTGATGTGATCAGCACCAGTGTTGAACTATCTTTCCACCCCAATTTGTGTTCGGTTTCCCTTGATCTGATCAGGATCAAGTTCGACTTCCCACATCAGATTCAATCAAACAAATAATTTAATTGTTTTCATTTTCTATCTTTTTACTCTTTCTAGTCGTGATTACGAATTCATACATCTCCAGGGATGGAATCAATCCATCAATCATCCTCACTCTACTTCCCAAATGCTTTACTCCGTGGTTCAATACCTAAATGCTCGTTTCATCAACCTTCACTACTTCCATCCATTACTCACCATCATCTCCTATATTCTAACTAAGGAATACTACACTTATAAGATTTAGTTGGCTTCGATTGTTTCAAATATTTTACTTACGATTCCACTACTCATAACTTTATTCATCTACTATCCTCATTCATTTCATACTACTTCTTCAAAGGTTACAATACTTGTGGAGCTCCGTCCACTACTCATTACTCTTACTTTTCTTTTACTAATACTCTTACATTGGTGTTACGAGATGGGTATACTCCCTCCTACGTATTTGCATGTCTAATGCCTAATTACCATAATTACAATGTGAATGAGTACTTATGTTTATTTAACATAGTATCAATCATCAATTTGGTTCTCATTTGTGCTATGCACATTATGGTTTATGTGTTTTATTCACAAAACTTACATTAAGCGGTTTCGCTCTACCCCCCTTAAAAGGGATTACGCCCACGTAATCTATCATATGTTATTATTATTAAACATTGGTTTAATCAGTTTGGGCAAACTGAAGCGTTTAGCTTCACTACGGTATACTATAGAATATGCTCTGGTCAAAGGGTCTTAACCATACCAACGGTTTAGTCTTTACACCGAGAGTTCCTATATGAGTTTATTTAACTCATCGTTAATTCGGTTCTAGCCTATCAGGCTTCAAGGCATTAATAGCCATTGTATTATACTCACTAGGTATATTGTCTCCTACCTAGGGCCCACTAGCTTCTGCTGCGCGACCCTGATAGCTTGGGTTACTTACCCTTCGTGCTATCATTAATGTGCTATACATCACCTTCTTATTCATCTATTATGGGAATAAGGTTTACTACACAAATGCGGTATACTTTTACCGTGCTTGAACTCAACGAGTTTAGGATTTATAACCAGCTCTCTGGTAATCTGCTGTACATGCTATTCATGCTTCTACGATTATTCGTTAAGTTCCTCCGACTTATTGTCAGGCGAGGTTAAGTCACCACTTAGCTGTAGTGCTTCCTCTGTTGTCACTAGCTTTTAAATCATACCAGTTCTTCTGGTTCAGTACAAGTGTTCTTTACTTGTATGACCTTGCATTTCTATGCGTCGGTCCTAGTGACTTTCCTGTATCTCCTTTCACCTTATATTCCATTGGAATTCACATCTGTGATTGTTAGTGTGTTTCGCACTCTTCGTGCTTCTTTGGCCTTAGGCCGCACGGTTTGTTGCTAAGCTTGCTTAGTTGGCTTGTGCCATGTTTTTGGTGAAAAGAAGGGTTTACTACGGTTTACATTCTCTATATCCCTAGCCATCCCATTAGATCATTAGCTGTACAAGTGCGATACCAAAACACTCAGTCATACAGAGTGCAGAGGCGTAAACGCTTGACAGTAAGTCACTTATGTGATAGGAAAGATATTTCTGTGTGTCATGTGATACTTATACTCCGTGTCATTGCACAACTACTTCCTCATAGCGGTCGCTTGTTGCGCACCGTATTCTTACTCATTGTACAACATTGCTTTTACTGACTCCGTTACTGTGGTAGATTCTCTTTACTCATTGCCATTGTCATTGGCACCATTCCCTTATGGTATGAATACCATGGGGTTTCCAATGCTCGTGTGTATGACGGTTGTCGTAGCATACCACAATATTAATATCTTCCCATTGTGGAGATGTTCTTCCATTTTAGGTTTTATGTGTAGGTTGACTTACCTCACATTCTATCATCATTTGTGGTACAATTTACCAAGTATCTTGGTTGACCAAGGGTGAGATAACTCATCGGGTCATAAGCTCTCTCTGAGCGTTAGTCAATCGTGGTGCTCAATGTGTATTCACATAGATTGTTTGACAATTATTGTCTTCCAGTGCTGAGCATTGGTTACAGGCTCTAGCTGTGTAGTTCCACTTGTATGCATATCACCAGGACATCCCAAGAAACTTCAAGGGTTTTCTGGTCCCGTTTCTCCAATTGAGGGTATTCTATTACTGATAAATGAAAGTTCTTGTTGAGGGGGATGCATCCACTCATAAGTCTCGTGACGAGGTTTATCATGTTGGTATTTGTACAATGGTTCAGCACATTCTTGGGTGCATATATAGTATGCTTACTCCTTAAGTCGTAATGGTTTGGAAATCCCATTTCCTTATTCCATCGCCCCTTGGCAATGTCTATATGCGTAGGCTTTCCCGTTATAATAGATGGAAGCCTTTCTAAGGGTTCACATCTTCACCACATTGGTGGTCTTCGGTTAACGAGGGGTACCTTCCCTTGGTTTCTCGTAGTGTCCGAGTGTGGACTAGGCCAATGTTGGCATTATTATGATTCTTATGCCTCTGTGCTACCAATGCTACAGAAGGCATGGCGGTAATTAAGAACTCCGTCAACTGCATACTAGGCTGATGCCCTAGTGACAGTGACATTGAGTTGGCCATTACTCCAAGCCACTCAGGATGTTGGGTTTGAATTTATGGTCCAGTTGTTGATTTCTTGTCGTATGAGGGAATATTTCTTGCAAGTCTTGTTAGTAATGGTGTGGGTTTTGCAACCGTTTAAGGTTACACACGCATCAGGTTTATGGCTTTAGAGCCATATTGCTGCAAGCTATGCTCTTGCAAGCTGCTTATACATGTTTCCACTCCATGTATACCGTCATAGGTTGGAGGTATTATTGGCTCCATGGTAAGTCGTGGCATCACGCTTCCGTTCATAGGAGGCCTTTTTAGGCAAATGGTACTAATGGGTGCCTCTCATTATCTTAGGGCATTTCCTGTTAAGTGAAATCCCTTCGGTGTCCTAACCGAGTGTTCGTTTTAGCTCCCGTGCTCATACCATTACGCTTGTTCAACTGTTGTTAACGCAGGCACCCTTCAAGGATCGCTCCTGGGTGTTGGTAGCTGTGCCGTTACATCCGGCTAATGTTTATAACATGTTTGTCCTCTATACCGTCTTATGGTATTGCATTAAGCTATCTCCTTTCGGGTTATGTCGTCTCCCGTCATTGGGTAGACCGTTTATACTTGCTCCTAGTGCTTGAGACTAGGTTTAAATATCCTCTCCGATGATGGGTTGTGCTTCGTAGTAATCTTGTGATTGCTCTTGGGAATTCCGCCGCCCGTTTGTTGAGCATTGTTAGGTTTGTGTTAGGCATTTGCCTTAATGTGTTTAGGCTGGGCATTCCATCCAGCTGCCAGGTAATTGCTTGGATTATTTGAGACATATCCAATGTCTATACTTACTAGTATGTGCTCTTTGCACTTCCTAGTTCTTATTCCTCATCTCCGGATGGATTCTCTGAGTTCCTTGATACTTGATTGTCTGAGGTGTCCAGCTGTTCTGGTTTGAACTCACTCATGGTCCGTAGAACGGAGTTGACTACTTCCCGTGTGTCGCACACTACATGTATACATACGTGGGTACCATATTGACACGTTACCACTTACCCAACTATATGTCGGCCCGCAAGCTCCTTCGGAGTGCGGTTGTCCCACATCCCGTAACGGGTACACTCGTAGTGTTCGCCACACGCCTAGGTGAAGTATTCTATTGCCACTCCTCTTGTATCATTCTATGTACTCACCATAATCATGTTGGTTCGGTTTTTAAATCCAAGGTTTATAAGAAGGTTGTGGTTTGAAAGAAAATTTTGGGTTTTTAAAACAATGGTTCGGTGTTAAAGGAAATCTCTCATGGCATAGCCATGTTTGGGGTCTTGACCAAGTCTAGCTTCTCGCTGACTGGTATGTTCTAAATACTATGGTCGGGCCGTTAGGCCTTTCCAAGGTTCCATACGTCTGGTTGTTAGGATGTGTGATCCTGTGGTTGTTTCGTTACGGTCACCGTACATTACTATGTACTTGTGACGTGTTAGTGTTCCTTTACATATCTCTGTCTTTACTGCACTTGCCGTGGCAAGTGCGTGGTATTGGTGGTTTTTGGGTAACCTACACCGGTAACGGTATGGTTTTCACTGGTACTTGATAGTCTTGCGGACTCTTCCCTCGATCTTATCGATCTATAATTGGTTTACTCGATCCTTAGGTAGCTTCTTGGTGGTCTAGACATGGCTGTCGTAGATCTGGGTACTTCTCCAATCCTTGGAGATTCCCACTCTATTTGGTGTAGTGTCGTTCCTTGTGGCTCGTTCCCACACATCTGTGGTGGTTACTGAGCCTTCCTTGTTTAGGCACTACTCTCGTAGTCCTATTTGTTTATATCTCATGGTGGTTCTTGTAGTTGTCCGAGCTACATTGGCCAGGTATTGCAACCTTAGTGGTAGTAGCTTTAGAGTTAACCGCTTCCGACTATGTCCTTAGTCAGCTAGCATACCGTTGGTGGTATTATTCAAGTATTACTATCCCGTAGACTTGTGTCTCGGGTTCCGTTGCTGCTCCCTTTTCCATTCCGTTGCACGGTGAGTGCATCTTTCCTGCTGTTGGTTGACTAGCTAGGTTTCGCGACTGCTAAGCACGTCGCCCCATGCTGTGGTAAGTTGTAGCCTCCTCGTGGTTGGAGTGGTCCATCCTACCGCTATTACGTGCGGTGTTGTGGTTCAACCGGGATCCATCTCCGGGACTTCCAGTTCTTGGAATCTACCATGTGTCGGTTCTTGTTTACCGTGTGATTGCTTCACCACTACCAGATGGGATTTTCCCCGAGTATGAGAAGGCTTTTCTTCTCTCTGGCGTCCTTTCCCAAGTTATACAGTGGGATTTGGGCGGGCGGGACTGGTATTGTAGGTATCCGGTACTCACCGGTAGTTCCTAACTAGCATATCTCTAATGCTAACACTCAGCCCTTAGCCCTAAGCTTCTAATTCCTAACTCGGTATTTCCAGTCATCAGAGCGATACTTCGCTCTGATACCATTTTTGTAACACCCCTACCATTAATACCGTGCTTACCGTCCAATCTCCTTACACATCAGATACACGCAGCGGATACATACTTACATAATGTGGGTGATACAATGCCGTTAGTCACCCACGTGACTAACAAGGCTACTACTGCTACATACAGCATCGGTCTGATGGACCGGAATCCCGAGTACTACACATCTATAATACATACTCTACTCCATTCAACAATCAAATACAACAATGCTCCATTCAATACTTACTCCTCCTCAATCCATATACAATACAATATACTTCACCGAGTCTACTAGGATCCTTATACATTTATACGTCTCTTCCAAGTTCATACATACTCTCTAAGAGTCTACATCTACCCATTTTCTCACAAACTTACTTCCTTGTACAAGGGTGTGCCTCCGGTCTCTGCCTTGACCATATTCGCTTCGGGTACCTGCACACTAAAATGGTGTCCCCCGAAGGGGTCAGCTTTCGCTGAGCATGATAACCGCATACCCCGCGTACTAGTGAGGGTACGCCGACCACTTGGTCGAATACATGCGGTTCGTTTTCATACAAAACATGCATACATGCTCTTACACAATGTTACATTACACTACGCAAGACATACACACACATACATACACTTCAGTACATACACTTCAGTACAACATAACCATTCAATACATACTTACCTTTTTCCGAATTACACATACACGGATACAGTTCTTGTTAGCTTCATTGGTCCACCCGGGTTAATCGGGTGGAGATTATTCTTTTACTCGTTACTTCATACATACGCATACATACTCTACTCATACCATACTTACGGATCCATACTTACTTACTCTTACTCAAGTTAAGTCATCGGGACCTCCGGCCCTGGGGACTACGCCGTCCCACCTCCGGGATTTTCTTGACTCACCAATCCGGATGCTACCCATTTAAGGGATTTGGGCCGCGGACCAGTTTAAGAGTCAGGAATTGCAGCCAACCTCTTGTGACTCCGCATCCTCACGCGTGGCCGAAGCTATATCGGACTTCTACTCATTCCGGTTTACTCACTTAAGTTAGGAGTTAGGTAGTTAGGAATTAGCAGAAGTCATTCATTCGGGCCACAATAGTACAATACAAAGCTCATATACACATCCATGCAAAATACAGTGCAATATACGAGTACACTACAAAATACAATACACATCATCATCATTCATATGTTTCAGGAATTATACAAACTATTGTTCAAGACAAATATCAAGAACAATGTAAACAAGCACAAGTAGGTGCAATATAGTCCGATTCATGCATTTATCTTATTAGGTGATCAAATAAGCACACAAATCGGGGTAACCAGATTAGGATACAGGGCATGAAGAAATCATACCTTTCACCGTTGCACTTGTATCCCAACGTTCCTCCGGTGTTCACAATCATATTCCTATTATATGCATACAGTTGAATGATTAATCCATCTATCATTAACTTAACCCGATTACTCTTACGCTCCCAACTCATACTTACTAAGTCTTCACATCCTTATACTTACTTTATTTACTTACTTTTCATTGCTTAACAATGGTTGTACTTACATATATATGCATGTAGGTATAGGTGGGTATACATATACATACATACATATACTAACCATAGTCTTATAGTTTTTTTTTTTGTATTTTGACCCGACCGAACTTGCGACCGACCTTGCAAGTTCGGTCCAAGTCAGTAGGCTACATCGGGTGAAAATTCCAGGGCCGACCGACCTTGTGAGTCCGGTCCCAAGGTCGGTCCATTCCAGTGAGTTACTTAACGGAAAATTTTAGCCCGACCGACCTTGCAAGTCCGGTCGCAAGGTCGGTCCATTCCAGTAGCTTACAAGACGGAAAATTTTAGCTCGACCGACCTTGCAAGTCCGGTCGCAAGGTCGGTCCATTCCAGTAAGTTACAAGACGGAAAATTTTGCGTCGACCGACCTGCAAGTCCGGTCGCAAGGTCGGTCAATTCCAGTAGTTACAGACGGGAGAATTTCTCTGGTCCGACCGAACTTGCAAGTCCGGTCACAAGTTCGGTCCATTCCAGAAGCTTTCCCGTCTTGTAAATCTGGGCTCGACCGACCTTGCAAGTTTGGTCCCAAGGTCGGTCCGGCCCAGTATTTGCATTTTTATTTCTGTTTTTCAGTCCTATAACTGTGGCCCATTGGTTCTCCACATCTTCCTACTGTAATCCCACATGTTTTACAACACTACCTAGGCCCCTTAAATTGCCTTAGTTCATCCACCAAATTCTTTACTAAAAATCCATCAAGCCCACTTACACAATTTCATCACTTCCCTTCCACACTTACAACAGTTTGCATCCTTCAATGCTACAGATTTTTGTTCCAACTTCTAACATCCAATACTTCCTCTACCAATGTCACTCCTAGCATCCCAAATACATCCTCTTACCAAGCCAATTCATTTCCAAGCAATTGTACCATCTATACCCAAGTCCAACATTCATTTTACCAATTCCTACACACTAATTTTTCCTAACTTCTCCAAGGCATTTTTACACACTTTGCTACAGATTTTTACACTTCTTGTTTCTCATACTACAACTACCTCTTCATCACTACTAAACATATCCACCCAATCCAATATACACCTTGGTTCTCCCATTCACCAAGTCATTCTTAGATACATAATTCCTACCAAAATTTCGCCATAGTTCACCTACTTTCCTTACTTCTCCACATATGCACTTTCTCATCAAATTCATTCCTAATCTAGCCACACCCATACAAGGGTCCTACCAGCACACAAAGCTATACAAACCATCACAATACATCAATACTCCATCATGCATCAATACCAATACTCATACACAATATACTTGGCTCTAAGGCCTACAATTTACTTACTAGTTCCCTAATACTCAAACTTCATAGACTTCAATACCAACACATTAGTTCGGTTCTTTTATTTGTTTACCCATTCCATTACTCTAATGCATAAAAATTAACATTAGTAAAGAGCTCTTACCTTGAGCTTATAATTCCTTCATTTTTTCTATTTCTCCTCTTCTCTTCCTTGTACAATTCGATTTTATGGGGAATGGAGTTGCCAAACTCCATTCCCATCACCCAAAGCATACAAAACAAGTATAATTAATATACTAACCCTTAGATTTATACTAACTCATTGAGATATTTTAAACAAATTTCTAGGGTTTACCTTTTGAAGCTTTTAGGAGGGGTTTAGCCCTTGGTTCAAGAAGGTGTTCTCACCACCATTGGAGGGTTGAAACAAAGCTCCAAAACAAGAGGAAAAAAACAAGGTGAGAGAGGGGAAAAATCGGTTATGCCCAAGAGATGGAGAAGAGTGAGGTCTTTCATGTAGATTTTTACCTTGTTAGAAAGAGGAGACTCCAAGCTCCACAATGGTGTGCTTTTCTCTTCAAATGGGGAAAACCCATGGAGATGAAACTCAACCTTTTCGAATTTTGAAAAGAGAGAATGATATAGGAGGATGAGGGGATTACAAATATGTAATTATTTTTGTGATTGGAGCTCAAATGGAAGTAGAGCATGGCAGAGAAGATGGAGAAGCCATGGTTGTAATGGGGAGCTCAAAATAGCAGCCACAAGGGAGAAGAAAGAGAGGGAGTATGATGAGGAAGGAGGGAATGGGAGAGAGATAATAGAAAAGTGAGGTGAGAGAGTAAGTAGATAAAGTAGCTTTTACTTTATTGTTTTTCTTTGCTTTTTGGCTCTCTTATTTAGTTAGCTAGTTACATGTGTGTGTGAGGGAGTTGTTTGACAGATAAAAAAACCGACCCCCCAGTTATACCAGCTGGAGCGTTTTTCGTCTTTTACAGAAAACGCTCGTTATTTTACCTGGTTTAGGTACTGTTCACTAACCGGGTCCGTTTTCCGGAATTTTCTCGTTTCTTTATTTTTATTGGTTATTAAGCTTCCATAAATGCTTAATAATATTTATTTAATGATTTATAATTTTTTACGGGTTCGTTTGACCACTTAAAATCACGTTTTCGGGTTTTCTCGAAAAACGTGCGTTAAAGCCCTATTAGCGTTTTAATGCCTTATTTGGATCCGTTTTCTTCGGGAGTTGTTCCCATATATTATTTAGGTCTTATTAAACCTTTAGAATCCATATAACACGCTAACCGAGGTCTCATACCTCCTATGGTTACTTAACGCTTATTTAGCGTTTTCCGCTTTTTAAGCGTTTATTTATTTCTTTTGGATTTATTTTTCCTTACTAGTATTAATTGGGTACCATTAGGCCCTTAAATACATATGAGATTAATTTTAATCCCTATATTTAAGTTCGGGGTATTTCAATAAACCTTAGGAATTGTAATTATACAACATAAAGTGTTACATAATATTAGGATAATAATCTTAATATAAGTTGTATAAATATAATACAATTAATGGGAATTATCATCTCATATAAGATGATAAAATGTAACATATAATATAAGAGTTTTACAACTCATGGAACTTACCTATATTGGTAAATATATACATATGCAAGAATAATGTATAAAATGATGGATATATTATGGTTGGAAACCATATAATATAATGGTGGTGGTTATTACATAAAAATTGTTACAAACTATAAGTTATAAGTTTTTGAATGCAAATATAATTTACAAAATAATGGACCATATAATACAAGTATTATAATGGATGGTGGAAAAATAATATAATACATAATGCATGCATTCATGCAACTATAGGTTATATACCTAAATTAAAGGATGGATAAGATTATAGAATATAACGAATTAAACTTTACAGTCAAACCATTTTGACATACGAGTTTTTAGTAACAAAGCCGACCGGTTTAGAGAAACACATAACAATTAACTGTAGAAATCCAGGGATGAACTGTCGGGGTTACTTATTATTCGGAAATACCGAATTTAGTTAGTCATGGAGACTGACTTATAGTTTATTACCATTTAGATCATACTTCAGACGAAGACGCTTGACGAGCTAGTGGTCTACACTGCGCATCCTTGGTCTAAGGTGTACGGTATGTAAAGGGGTTTGATCCGGGTTGTTCTAAGGAATTCCTTGGGCTCGGATTTGGTTGATATAACTTGTGTCTTATGTGTGTGGATATGTGTATGTGATTATGTGTTACTGCATTATTTATTTATGCACGAGCGTCCTACGGGACTAACACTACGTCGACTATAGATCGACTTATAAACATACATATACGTTTAATGTGATAACATGACGGTTACTTGATATAATACCATAGTATTAATATTAAGTATATGGTAACCTAAGTAAAATACTTAGGGACGAGTCACGACATTGTTGGTCTCTAGAGCATGGATCTCGAACATGAATATAACCTAGATTACTTCTAGGTATGCGTGACCCATTGGGCAGCTGATTAATAAATTATATTCTCCATAAGACTAAGAGCATATCTTAAACATTATGAGAGAGAGATGGTGTGAGTTGAGGTGAGGAATCCAGTGTAATTTACGAACTACCTGGTTGCGCATTTGTGATCACTGAGGGGTTCCCGATCGGGTTCCGCTCCAGGTTTATTGAAATACCCCTAAATTAATTAAATAATTTAGGGGATTTCTTTTATTAAACCTTTAATAATATTATTAAGTATTAAATTATTATATGGAATGAGGAATATTAAATATTATATGGAATTATGAATATGAAATTATTATATGGGGTTGTGAAATTTATTTAGGGGTTTTCTCCTAATTATTATATATTATTATATAGTATTATGAATTTAATAGTAAGATTTATAAGTCAATAAATCTTGGGAAAAATTATTAAACACTCCAAAATATTATAAAGATTTTAGGAAGTGTTGGAACATTGTTTTGAAATATAAAAGTCAATATAAAATTCTAGAAACCTTAAAGCTTATTAAGCCTTGCTAGAGTTGACTTTTTGATAATGGTCAAACCAGGTCATGAAACCTATACCAATAAATAGGTTATGAAAAACCATGAAGATCGATAAAAAGAACGTCAAAAACGGATCATCCTAGCCAAAGTTATGCTAGATTGAAGTTTTGAATCAAAATTTTAAGAAGTGCCACGTGTCACTCTGTAGTGGGTCGCCCACACTTAGCCGATTCCCTTCCCTATTTTCGTAACCGATTTCACTTCCTAGCCCTAACTTTAGATGGCTATAACTTTCACATTACTCAATATTTTTCCATGCCGTCTTCACTACTCTCTTCTCCTACAATTCCTCTTTCCAACCATTACTCACACATACCCTAATTCATTATACATCAGCCGGAAATTCGATCCAAAGTAGCCACCTTGCAAACCCGAAAACTGCAGTTTTCCAGTTTTTTCGAATTCAGGTAACTTCGACTAGCCATAACTTCTTCGTTTCTCAGCCAAATTCCATGTTCTTTAGCTAGTTTTGAAGAGCTCTAATCCCTCTATAACTTTCATGTTGATGACCAAAGCCAATTCCAAACCGTTTGTAAGAGAGAGGTGTCTAAAGTTTCGAATTCATCACAGCATAAAATCACAGTTTCTTTCCAGAAACGTAAGGTAAACTCGCAACTTCTAGCTTCAATATCTTTTTGTATGGTGCGAGTTAGGATTAGTTCTAGTTATCAATGTGTAGAGCTAAGTTTCATAATTCTTGAGCCAATTAACAAAGCTTAAATCGATCTGTACAATAACTTATAGATCCTCGAAGTTGGCTTCACGAACTGGTTGGAAGTTCGAGTTTTTCCAGAACCGGTTCTCGAATCTCCTCCGATATTGCAATTCCGGTGAGTGTTTCCTCAAATTTTTCCGTTGTTGCTAATCTATACTTCATTGTCGACCTAACCCATGTCTCAATTTCATCAATTACGTGTTAGATTAGGGGAATTCGTCGGATTTGTCTTCGAATCGAACTCAGAAACTAATAAGAAACCTAACTCTCGAATCAGATTCGAATCTTGGTGTATACTGTATTAAAATTGGGGAAATTAGCATCATTGGAACCGAAATTTATTACGAATCCATAGAAACAAGAATCACGCGATTTCGTTCTGTAGATTGTGAGGAATCGTCGATTTAGTACTCGCCCCCCTTATCAAACTCGCTGAAGAACTCGTAACACAGGGGCCGTCCGATCTTGTTTTAAGAGATTGGACGGTCAAGATTAGATCTGGTGATTATAGTTGTTAAGTTTCTATAAAAAAAATCAGTAAATAGCTCTAACTTGTTGATTTTAGTTAATGGCCTTCCCGAAGGTATTTTGACTTGAAATTTTAACCATAGATTCCTTATTTAATCTAGTTTATTTTGATGTAAATTATTATGGTTTTGGAGTTTTTAAACATAAGTTATGATTTTTACAAGTACGGGTTTTCTGGAATTATTTGGCTAAATTAAAAGATATTTTTATGAAATAAAAATTTTATAATATGTCTAAAATGTTATAGTTACTGTATATTAAGTTTGGGATTTTTGGACAACGGGAAAAGGTTTTAAAAATTGTGTTTGTGAGTTTTTCATAAGAATAACTGATAATATATAGTTTTTAATGTAATCAAAAAATTAAAGTATAGTTGATTAATGAACTTTATAGGTTGGGGAAAATATAATAAGATTAATTAACATTTGATACAGTATTTTTATAAATATTTTGGGTATTAACTTTAAGTGAAGTAAAAATTGTTACATATATTTATGTATATATTATATGAGAGAAATAAATAGAAACTTATATTAGATCAAGGAATTTAACTAAACTACATTTTATTTATTATATATAATATGGAAGCTAATATGTTTAACTAAAACTAAGGGAAATACTTTATTTTATAAACCATAAATCAGTTGTGGATAGGTCTAAAAGATATTAAATATAATTAAATACAATGGAATTTCTTAAAGAATATTCTGGGTAAATCTTAATATATGTAGATATATTATATATTTTATATATATATATAAATACAATAAAAATAGATAAAGGAAATAATATTCCTTGTGAGAAATATAATAGGAAGGATATATATAATATATACGATAAATTAATAAATAAAAGGAATAAATACCTTATAGAAAATGTAATATGAAGGAATTAATGGGTAAACTAAACCTCTACATAATACTAATAATAGAATACTATATGAGGTGGTACTATTTTATGGTTATGAACTGAGTTTTAGTTACCTTTGAATTTCTAAGATTTATATAAACAGTATTTAAATACACGTATATATTTGGTCAATGACCACAATGTAAATCTATAATTGGTTAAGAAATTAATAAGTTGGAATTTAGGAGTATTTGGAATTAGTTTACATAAAGTGTTACACAAATAGATCTTATTATATAATTAATAATAAAATGAATGAAATACTTTTACATTTAAATGTTCTTATTATATAAACAATAATAAAGTAAATGAGTTACTTTTACATCTAAATGTGAAGAGGATAAATAAGTCTAGATTTAATCATTTCTTAATATTTATAGTATTGAGTAATAACTTAATATCTTGTGATAAAATCATTAAAAGGATTATGATATAAAACTAAATTAAACTTGATTGGGGAATTAATAATCCTTACGTTCTTAGAATTTGATAAGCCATATAAAATACATTTAATACCAATGTTCAGGATGTGAGTTTATAATTAAGTAATGTATTTAGTAGTTAGAATTTATAAGAAGGTTTATAAATAGAAATTAGATACTTAAAATCTTTAAACCTTTGATTAGATGAAACTGGGTTACGTAAGAGATTATATTGATTTACCTTTTAACACTGGGAAATATTAGTGTGTCATTTGAATATAGGGTATGGGGATTTTCAGAATGGGTTATCGTATTATATTAATTAATTTCACTTATGAATCAGAATTTAGTTCTTAGATAGACTTTACCTTATGTCGAGATATAATGTTTATCCTAAGATACAATAAAGGAAAATAATTTATAAAGTTATTCCTTTGAAACCTTGGTCTTGTAAGTAATATAAAATGTATTTAAGACGTAGGTTTATTAAAATTTAGTACAAAAGGATTATACATACTCTATGGAGAGAATGTGTGTAAAAAATTAAATACTTGGGAAATTAAAATGTGAGTAAGGATACATAAAAAGGGTTATCTTAAACACCTTATTATATAGGTAATAATTAAGCGAATAATATACTTTGTGGAAACTAAGTAAAAGAGTTGGAAGGTTTGAGTTAATTAAAATATAGTTGTTTCAAGATGAAGAGTAATGGAACATCTTAAGACAAGATAATTAAATGGTTATAATATTAAGTCATTCTAAAGTAAAGATAAAATAATTGGTCTAGTAGTTGTCTCTAAATTCTAAGATCAATGAAGTTGTAATGAAATGCATCTACGACACTATGATTCCGATATACAGGTTGTAGGTCTTAATTAAGTTAAGGGGAAGACTTAATCATAAAGGATTATCTAGTAAATATTGATAAAATACCTAATCATTACCTTATGGAATAATAGTATAGTATTCTAAGATAAATCCATCATAGGTTATAATACGATGTCTGTCCTAAAGTAAGAATAAAGGTATTGAGCTTAAGATTATTATTGAAATTCTTAGATTTAATTATATAACATAAACACATTTATGATATAGAGGTCTCAAAAGTCTTGAATGTGAGGATTGTGGTTAAGTATGAATAAAGTGGATAGGAGTGGACAATTAGCAAATGTTGATCGAATACATTCCTTGATCTTACCACCTTGGGCTATACAACGTTCTCAGATAACTCGAAGATTATACATAACATTTAAGTGAGGGCTTAAAAGATAATTGAGACTTTGAAATAGGAGTGAGGAGTTTATTTAAGCGTAACATAGGCTACAAGGGATTGATGATAGATTACCTTTAATATTCTTCAGAGTACTGTCGATTGGTTGCGCAAGTAGATTAGAACTGCTACACGTTACCCAGGTACGATTTCTCGTACTCAGCTTGTTGTGTTTTGGACTTTCTGAAATGTTTTGTACGATTTCTCGTACTACGTTATTTTGCTGATTGTCTGTGGAACGTTTTGGAAAACGCTAACTGACTTTAAGAGGATCTTCTAAAAAGGAAATGGTTGTGTGACTGACTCAGCTTGTGTGACTAACTGAGCCTTGGATGTGGAACTCACTTGGGTATTGGTTTCTTCTACTTGGTTGCCCGTTAGACATTGGCTGCTTAGGGTTTACGCTTCTGCACTCTGTAGGACTGAGTGTTTTGGTATTGCTCTGGGTAGTTGGTGATCTAGCGGGATTTTTGGAAAAGGTCAATCTTGGAAATCTTTCTTTCGACGTGCGCGCGTCTTTAATGTGAACAGTAGGGGGCTGTATATCCTCGCCCATAGGGGCATTGATATTTGACAGTAGGGGGCTGTATATCCCTCGCCCATAGGGGCATTGATATTTGACAGTAGGGGCGGGGCTGTATATCCCTCGCCCATAGGGGCATTGATATTTGACAGTAGGGGCTGTATATCCCTCGCCCATAGGGGCATTGATATTAAACAGTGAGGGGCTGTATATCCCCTGTCCTAAAAGGACGTGATTGGCGGTGGGGGCCATCTCTCCCAGTTGAATTATTCCACTCTCGAGTTCTTGGTTCTTGGATCTACTTTATCATTCCTAGTCCTTTGTGGCTATCTGGGTTTTCTACTCCTAATGGGAATTGGTTCTAACATCAACAATGGATGCTTACTAACTATGTGGTGTGACTACTTAAGTGGATGACTTGTTTTGGAAGTTCTTTATCTTTGTCTTGTTTTCTTTCTCTTTAAACTTGATTGTTTTGAAGTGCTTTATCTCTGTTTTACTTTTAAGAGTTTGTTTTCGTGTTACTATTTATTTTGAAGAGTTATGTTTTATAAGTTTGTTTTGGAGAATTGTACCAGTTCCATTCCAGGGAACTGACCCGCCCCTTTCGGGGTGGGCTGTTTGGTTTCATCTTGCAGGTACGAATTGATTTACAGGTGGCCACGAAGAGAATGAGCGTTTGGGATGGGACTAGGTTTGTGAGAGCGAATGTGTTTTATTGTTATGTTTTGTTAAGTTTTCTCGAAGTTCAGACCGTAACTTAGTTAATTGTAAAGGTTGTAATTGGTGAGGTTGGTACCGGGTGTTTGGAAGCCCGATGGTCTGTAGCACCTTTAGTTTATTTTCCGCTGTTGTTTTATTATTATAGGGGTGTTACAGAAAGTGGTATCAGAGCGTAGTTACGCTCTGAACCCGAGAAAACAAGCCGAGTGAAATACTTAGATTATAGGTGCACTCAAAACTGGGGAACTGGGGTAGAATTGGGAAGTGAGGACTCCAGTAAGGCACGACTCCTAACCCTTTTTGGAATTATGAATGATTCCTTTACACACTTTCCTTTTGTGAATGTTTGTTGAGTGTGATGTGTTGTTATACCGTTCCAACAATAAACTTCAGAATATATATATATATATATAAGTTTGGAACATCCTATATTAAGTACGATAAGATTTTGGTCGAGATAAACCAAATATTAAGCTATTTTTCAAAAGCATACTCATGGAGGATACATTGCTAAAGATGCAATCCTTTAAAAGCTAGTACACCAATTCCTAGAATTTTAAAGAATACTTTGGTTGAAAACAGTATACAAGTAAACTTTACATAACTAAATTAGTATTGATATTATGTGAAAGTACTTCAACTCCTTTAAAGTTTGAAAATAAATTTCATGAACTACTTGGTATCAATTTATTACCTAAAGATAATGTTTAAGATAAATCTCAAGTCCAGAAAATTATTAAGTAACAAGAACTAGTAGCGTATTAGAAAAGATCAACATCTGAACTTGTAAAACACATTAAAACTCCATGTTAACTTTAGAAAGAAAACACATAAACCTAACACCCTACGGGAAGTGCCTGGTGTGACGAACTCCTAGGCTGAAAGTAGTGGGGGTGCACACCCACTTCTAGAAGTTTAGGGGCTAGACAAGCCTTGTCATCTAACCGTATATAATCTTCTACGCAGGTGATGGATTGTGTTGAACTTGAGGGGAAGTGGTGGTAAGACGTTACCATCATGAAATCTTGAGCTAGGCATATTTCATTGCTAACCACAATGAACAAATCAATATTTGTATCTTAAGATCCGGTATTAAAACTCATAAATGTAAAGGGGTTTATTGAGTTAAATCTTTGGTGAAAAACCTATATATGGAGGAAGGGGATTAAGTTTGGGTACTCCAAGACACAACATCTACCCCTGGTTGGATATAAAAAAAAATCAATAAAAGAAGTTACTTAAAGATTGAGTGGAGTAATACTAAACTAAGTATCATTGATCCTTAAATACTTGAGTATTGAGCATCTTAAAAAAGAAATTGAGAGTTACTTAAAGATTGAAAATCCTCATGTTACTTGGAAGTTTAACATTATACAGGTATAAAATTTTAAAAGACACACTAAGAGTGATATTTACCAAAAGCCACCATTGTCTAAGAGAGTACTAAGATTTAATAATCAGAAGAATACTTACATAGAACAAACCTTAAGGAAAATAATTATCAAGAGTGAGTGAGTTTTCATTAGACTAATGCATTTGACCTAAAATTTATACAGGGTCCCTACCTTAAAATATATATATATATATATAATGTATAAATTTAAGAAAGGAATCAGATTTTGGACGAACTTTCTAAAATTCTGTGGGTGAAGTTATATAATAAGTAAATTTATAAAGTAAACATAAACATAGAAACAATTGAAACTTGAAAAGTCACAGAAAATATTTATTTATAGAGTTTTAACATATGGTTGGCTATAAACCCTTGAAGATAATTTTGGAAGATTATTAAATGATCTGAAATATTATTATAAACTACTCAAATACGTTACACCTGGTTTATAGCTTGGTAATATAACTGATATGATAAATGATCATATATGGACATATAATTTGTATCAGTCATTAAATGAATGGATAATAATCATAAGATAAAATTTTATAACCACCAAGGAAATACAAATACATAACAATCAAGAGATACAGATATATATAACGATCATAGATATAATCAACGGTGCAGTAAAATTCAACAAAGCTGGTTAATAAGGTGTTGAATTCTTTGAATGTGCCATTAGTAGCGGTACGAGGGCGTACCTTAGCTCTTTTAAGGGGGATATGCTGGCATACTCCTCCTTCGTTATCTCATCCGGATTATGCCTCGTTGCATTGTTAGCAAAGGGAGAACAGTATTAGCAGAATGAGAGGTGTTTGTATGTGCTTGGTTTTTGCATTATGACTCAGTATGTGACTTTTGATTTTCATCATGCTATATCTTGGTATATCCTGATTCAGTTTGATTTTGAGTAATCTTGAGTGGAATGTTGTTATGGAAATGGATGGAAATGAAGGATTGGTTTGGTATGGAATTTCATTGGAACTTTTATTGTCTCAGCACACCCGAAGCGGTGTGAGTGCTTATTAGTTGATTTTTAAACTTCGAGGTGAAGTTTCTTTTAAGGGGGATATGCTGAAATACCCCTAAATTAATTTAAATTAATTTAGGGGATTTCTTTTATTAAACCTTTAATAATATTATTAAGTATTAAATATTATATGGAATGAGGAATATTAAATTATTATATGGAATTATGAATATGAAATTATTATGGGGTTGTGAAATTTATTTAGGGGTTTTCTCCTAATTATTATATATTATTATATAGTATTATGAATTTAATAATAAGATTTATAAGTCAATAAATCTTGGGAAAATTATTAAACACTCCAAATATATTATAAAGATTTTAGGAAGTGTTGGAACATTGTTTTGAAATATAAAAGTCAATATAAAATTCTAGAAACCTTAAAGCTTATTAAGCCTTGCTAGAGTTGACTTTTTGAATGGTCAAACCAGGTCATGAAACCTATACCAATAAATAGGTTATGAAAAACCATGAAGATCGATAAAAAGAACGTCAAAAACGGATCATCCTAGCCAAAGTTATGCTAGATTGAAGTTTTGAATAAAAATTTTAAGAAGTGCCACGTGTCACTCTGTAGTGGGTCGCCCACACTTAGCCGATTCCCTCCCTGATTTTCGTAACCGATTTCACTTCCTAGCCCTAACTTTAGATGGCTATAACTTTCACATTACTCAATATTTTTCCATGCCGTCTTCACTACTCTCTTCTCCTACAATTCCTCTTTCCAACCATTACTCACAATACCCTAATTCATTATACATCAGCCGGAAATTCGATCCAAAGTAGCCACCTTGCAAACCCGAAAATGCAGTTTTCCAGTTTTCTTCGAATCAGGTAACTTCGACTAGCCATAATCTTCGTTTCTCAGCCAAATTCCATGTTCTTTAGCTCGTTTTGAAGAGCTCTAATCCCTCTATAACTGTCATGTTGATGACCAAAGCCAATTCCAAACCGTTTGTAAGAGAGAGGTGTCTAAAGTTTCAAATTCATCACAGCATAAAATCACAGTTTCTTTCCAGAAAACGTAAGGTAAACTCGCAACTTCTAGCTTCAATATCTTTTTGTATGGTGCGAGTTAGGATTAGTTCTAGTTATCAATGTGTAGAGCTAAGTTTCATAATTCTATTGAGCCAATAACAAAGCTTAAATCGATCTGTACAATAACTTATAGATCCTCGAAGGTTGGCTTCACGAACTGGTTGGAAGTTCGAGTTTTTCCAGAACCGGTTCTTAATTCTCCTCCGATATTGCAATTCCGGTGAGTGTTTCCTCAAATTTTCCGTTGTTGCTAATCTATACTTCATTGTCGACCTAACCATGTCTCAATTTCATCAATTACGTGTTAGATTAGGGAATTCGTCGGATTGTCTTCGAATCGAACTCAGAAACTAATAGAACCCTAACTCGAATCAGATTCGAATCTTGGTGTATACTGTATTAAAATTGGGGAAATTAGCATCATGGAACCGAAATTTATTACGAATCCATAGAAACAAGAATCACGCGATTTCGTTCTGTAGATTGTGAGGAATCGTCGACTTAGTACTCGCCCCCTTATCAAACTCGCTGAAGAACTCGTAACACAGGGCCGTCCGATCTTGTTTTAAGAGATTGGACGGTCAAGATTAGATCTGGTGATTATAAGTTGTTTAAGTTTCTATAAAAAAAAATCAGTAAATAGCTCTAACTTGTTGATTTAGTTAATGCCTTCCCGAAGGTATTTTGACTTGAAATTTTAACCATAGATTCCTTATTTAATCTAGTTTATTTTGATGTAAATTATTATGGTTTTTGGAGTTTTTAAACATAAGTTATGATTTTTACAAGTTACGGGTTTCTGGAATTATTTGGCTAAATTAAAAAGATATTTTTATGAAATAAAAATTTATAATATGTCTAAAATGTTATAGTTACTGTATATTAAGTTTGGGAATTTTTGGACAACGGGAAAAGGTTTTAAAAATTGTGTTTGTGAGTTTTTCATAAGAATAACTTATAATATATAGTTTTTAATGTAATCAAAAATTAAAGTATAGTTGATTAATGAACTTTATAGGTTGGGGAAAATATAATAAGACTAATTAACATTGTACAGTATTTTTATAAAATTTTGGGTATTAACTTTAAGTGAAGTAAAAATTGTTACATATATTATATATATATTTATATGAGAGAAATAAATAGAAACTTATATTAGATCAAGGAATTTAACTAAACTACATTATTTTTATATATAATATGGAAGCTAATATGTTTAACTAAAACTAAGGGAAATACTTTATTTTATAAACCATAAATCAGTTGTGGATAGGTCTAAAAGATATTAAATATAATTAAATACAATAGAATTTCTTAAAGAATATTCTGGATAAATCTTAATATATGTAGATATATATATATAATATTATATAAATAAATACAATAAAAATAGATAAGGAAATAATATTCCTGTGAGAAATATAATAGGAAGGATATATATATATATATACGATAAATTAATAAATAAAAGGAATAAAATACCTTATAGAAAATGTAATATGAAGGAATTAATGGGTCAAACTAAACCTCTACATAATACTAATAATAGAATACTATATGAGGTGGTGGTATTATTTATGGTTAGAACTGAGTTTTTAGTTACCTTGAATTTCTAAGATTTATATAAACAGTATTTAAATACACGTATATATTTAGTCAATGACCACAATGTAAATCTATAATTGGTTAAGAAATTAATAAGTTGAAATTTAGGAGTATTTGAATTAGTTTACATAAAGTGTTACACAAATAGATCTTATTATATAATTAATAATAAAATGAATGAAATACTTTTACATTTAAATGTTCTTATTATATAAACAATAATAAAGTAAATGAGTTACTTTTACATCTAAATGTGAAGAGGATAAATAAGTCTAGATTTAATCATTTCTTAATATTTATAGTATTGAGTAATAACTTAATATCTTGTGATAAAATCATTAAAAGGATGATATAAAAACTAAATTAAACTATGATTGGGGAATTAATAATCCTTACGTTCTTAGAATTTGATAAGCCATATAAAATACATTTAATACCAATGTTCAGGATGTGAGTTTATAATTAAGTAATGTATTTAGTAGTTAGAATTTATAAGAAGGTTTATAAATAGAAATTAGATACTTAAAATCTTTAAACCTTTGATTAGATGAAACTGGGTTACGTAAGAGATTATATTGATTTACCTTTTAACACTGGAAATATTAGTGTGTCATTTGAATATAGGGTATGGGGATTTTCAGAATGGGTATCTTATTAATAATTAACAATTTCACTTATGAATCAGAATTTAGTTCTTAGATAGACTTTACTTATGTCGAGATATAATGTTTATCCTAAGATACAATAAAGGAAAATAATTTATAAAGTTATTCCTTTGAAACCTTGGTCTTGTAAGTAATATAAAATGTATTTAAGACGTAGGTTTATTAAAATTTAGTACAAAAGGATTATACATACTCTATGGAGAGAATGTGTGTAAAAATTAAATACTTGGGAAATTAAAATGTGAGTAAGGATACATAAAAAGGGTTATCTAAAACACCTTATTATATAGGTAATAATTAAGCGAATAATATACTTTGTGGATACTAAGTAAAAGAGTTGGAAGGGTTGAGTTAATAAAATATAGTTGTTTCAGGATGAAGAGTAATTGAACATCTTAAGACAAGATAATTAAATGGTTATAATATTAAGTCATTCTAAAGTAAAGATAAAATAATTGGGTCTAGTAGTAGTTGTCTCTAATTCTAAGATCAATGAAGTTGTAATGAAATGCATCTACGACACTATGATTCCGATATACAGGTTGTAGGTCTTAATTAAGTTAAGGGGAAGACTTAATCATAAAGGATTATCTAGTAATATTGATAAATACCTAATCATTACCTTATGGAATAATAGTATAGTATTCTAAGAAATCCATCATAGGTTATAATACGATGTCTGTCCTAAAGTAAGAATAAGGTATTGAGCTTAAGATTATTATGAAATTCTTAGATTTAATTATATAACATAAACACATTTATGATATGAGGTCTCAAAAGTCTTGAATGTGAGGATTGTGGTTAAGTATGAATAAGTGGATAGGAGTGGACAATTAGCAAATGTTGATCGAATACATTCCTTGATCTTACACCTTGGGCTATACAACGTTCTCAGATAACTCGAAGATTATACATAACATTTAAGTGAGGGCTTAAAAGATAATTGAGACTTTGAAATAAGAGTAGGAGTTTATTTAAGCGTAACATAGGCTACAAGGGATTGATGATAGATTACCTTTATATTCTTCAGAGTACTGTTGATTGTTTGCGCAAGTTGATTAGAACTGCTACAACGTTACCCAGGTACGATTTCTCGTACTCAGCTTGTTGTGTTTTGGACTTTATGGAATGTTTTGTACGATTTCTCGTTTACTACTACGTTATTTTGCTGATTGTCTTTGTGGAATGTTTTGGAAAACGCTAACTGACTTAAGAGGATTTAAAAAAGGAAATGGTTGTGTGACTGACTCAGCTTGTGACTAACTGAGCCTGGATGTGGAACTCACTTGGGTATTGGTTCTTCTACTTGGTTGCCGTTAGACATTGGCTGCTTAGGGTTTACGCTTCTGCACTCTGTAGGACTGAGTGTTTTGGTATTGCTCTGGGTAGTTGGTGATCTAGCGGGATTTTTGGAAAAGGTCAATCTTGGAAATCTTTCTTTCGACGTGCGCGCGTCTTAATGTGAACAGTAGGGGGGCTGTATATCCCTCGCCCATAGGGCATTGAATATTTGACAGTAGGGGCTGTATATCCCTCGCCCATAGGGGCATTGATATTTGACAGTAGGGGCGGGGCTGTATCCCCGCCCATAGGGGCATTGATATTTGACAGTAGGGGGTGTATATCCCTCGCCCATAGGGGCATTGATTAAACAGTGAGGGGCTTATATCCCCTGTCCTAAAAGGACGTGATTGGCGGGGGGGCCATCTCTCCCAGTTGAATTATTCCACTCTCGAGTTTCTTGTTCTTGGATCTACTTTTCATTCCTAGTCCTTTGTGGCTATCTGGGTTTCTTCTACTCCTAATGGGAATTGGTTCTAACATCAACAATGGATGCTTACTACTATGTGGTGTGACTACTTAAGTGGATGACTTGTTTGGAAGTTCTTTATCTTTGTCTTGTTTTCCTTTCTCTTTAAACTTGATTGTTTTGAAGTGCTTATCTCTGTTTTACTTTAAAGAGTTTGTTTGTTTCGTGTTACTATTTATTTTGAAGAGTTATGTTTTATAAGTTTGTTTTGGAGAATTGTACCAGTTCCATTCCAGGGAACTGACCCGCCCCTTCGGGGTGGGCTGCTTGGTTTCATCTTGCAGGTACGAATTGATTTACAGGTGGCCACGAAGAGAATGAGCGTTTGGGATGGGACTAGGTTTGTGGAGGAGAGCGAATGTGTTTTATTGTTATGTTTTGTTAAGTTTTCTCGAAGTTCAGACCGTAACTTAGTTAATTGTAAAGGTTGTAATTGGTGAGGTTGGTACCGGGTGTTTGGAGCCCGATGGTCTGTAGCACCTTTAGTTTATTTCCGCTGTTGGTTTTATTATTATAGGGGGTTACATTTATACCAAACGAGCCATATGGATCGTGGGTCAGGTGGCTACGACCTTTATATGGATGCCTTACAAGGCAAAGTGAATAGTCAGGGGCCTCCGGACCTCTGGCGAAATGAGCACCTTTGTGTGTACGGGAGGACTACTGTCTATGTGAGGTTATCGGGTTGTCCTAACATGACGCCCAACTGGTATTTAATTAACATGGTTTGGATGGATGGGGCCTTAAAGGCCAAACTTAATTAACAAAGGATGGTGTTTGCTACGGCGTTTATTCAGTATTATTATTCGATATGTTCGATATACAATTGTTGTTTGTTACATGTTTATGACTGATTGAATTGGATGGATAGTTAAGTGTTTATTAATGTTTGGATGGATGATTAAGTATATTTATGCATGTATATTACAGTATTGATTATAACTGTAAAATGGTGATGCATGAAACCAATCTAATAATAAGATGGTTAAAATGACTAAGTGACCATTAGGGTCCAGGCCCGGCATACTCAGCGTTTATCGCTGATACTACACTCATTGCAGGTTGATGATCATTGTCGAAGCCGAAGTGCGGGAACATGGTAGTTAGGGATTACTTTAATTACCGCACATAGAGTTTGTTTGTATAATAATGTTGTACTGTGGTTAGTATTATGGTACGGTTATGTATATTCGGGATTGGGTAGACGCTCACTTGTCGACGTTTTTGGTTTATGGACTTAGTATGATGTATAGGAATTATCTCGTTATCACAGCGGTTAGCAGTTTGTTTATGTTGGTTGTTGGATATAGTTTGGCTTCGTTACTCGCATGGGCGAGTAATGGCCGGTGACACCCGAGTGAGTTGTTGTGTTTTTTATTTCTTCCGCTGTAAGACGTTTTATTTATTGCTACGAGAGAGATTATTACATGTTTAAGGAGGGGGTGTTACAAAACTTCCCTTATTCACATATTGACTACACTTTATATCATATACTTCCTAAATGTCACAAAAACTATAATTATACACTTTCATTAATATAGCCATTTATAGGACTCCAAAAATTCCCAAACTTTATATTATTGATATAAACTGTTATATTAACAATCTCAGCCCTTAACTTTTGGTATTTACTATTTCCACCCCAATAGTTTTATAAGTTTAACATTTAGCATAATATGTTACTATAAGTTCATAAATTAATTATTTATGACATTAAATTTGGTCAAAGCACCTAACATGGTCTATATTGACCTATAGACTTACTGGTTTGACCAAGAGTTTTGTTATTTACGGTTTTGACCCAGAACTTCCCAAAAATTGCACTTTTGCCACAAAACTTCATTAAATTTTATAAAATTCATAGTATAATTTTTAAATACCTAAATTTCAGCAATAATATATAGTTAGCCCCCAAAGTTTATTTTAATTACTAAAAGACCCCAAAACATTCCCATAATATTTATTTATGTTTTAAATTCATTTTAAACTTAATATAACATAGAATTAAATGGCCTAAAGTGCATGGCCTTATTATAACACTTAACATAGAATAAAATTACACATAAATGTCTCAAATGACATAGTTATGTCAGGACTTTTACTATACTTACCCAGATATAAATATGTTTTAACCCTTTAAATTATTTCCTTAACCTTATAGATCATTTAAACACTAAATTAACTAACCAAAAATGTTATAAAGCATTTTAATACATAGTTAAGCCATTTAACACCACTAAACCCCACTGCTTATATTTATTCGTAACAGAATTTTATAAAATCATAATATAACATAAGGTAAGGTTTCCTTACCTAGTTTTGAGTCACAAAATCCACCAAAAATCTCATTAAACTCTCGGCCTAATTACCAAGTAATTATGGTTAGTTTTTGAAACATTAAATCACATACGCTTAGTTAATATATACCATTAGAGAGTAAAATGCTCACTTTGCTAAGGTTTGTACTTGGATCTGATTTCTACATTTTGTGCAGAATATTTCCATGGTTCCAAAGTATTTTCTCCAGCATTTCATGCAAAGATAGGGAACATATATTAGCCATATGATATAAGGATAATTAAGGGTTAGTTTCAGCCTAGTAAAAGCATGATTCTTACCTTGGTTTCTTAGGGTTTGTAAGGGCTGTTTTCACCTGGTTTTTAAGGACAAAGAAAGGTGTTAGAAACCCCATATAACCCAGCATATATAACCGGTGAACTTAATGGAGAAAGGTGATAAAATTTCTTTACCGAAAATGGTCAAAATGGGGTTCCTTGCTTGGATCTTGATAGGTCTTCAAGGTATGAGTTTTCTAACTGAATAACCATGAAACGAAGATGAAAATGAGCTATGGAGATCAAGGCTTAAAACCGGAAATGCAAGGGAAGTAGTTAAGCTAGTTAAAGCATGGTTTTTACCTTAAATGTTACCTAAGACCAACTTCCCTTCTCTTTGTATTTTCAGCCGCAAGACTCCCCTTCTTGGCAAGCCAACACAAGCTGGAATGATGGATAGAAATGGGATAAATTTACAGCAATGGAAAGGAGAAGAGGAGAGGAAGAGAATGGTGGTATCCATGCCTTAAGATCTTACCTAGTTCACTAGATGTTGTTCTTTGAAGCTTGATGTATCCCACGGTAATAGAGGAGTGAAAGAGAGGGTTTGGAGCTGATAGAACCGGCTGAGAGAAGGTAATGAGGTAGAAAAGAAGATTTTGCCTTATAAAGAGTTAATGACTTATTTTAGTAAATAGTGATGTATGAGTCATCCTTGGATATTTTGGAGGGTTTCCTAAGGCTGAAGGAACCACCTAAGCTGGCGGAAGGAAGTAGTCAAGTGGGATAATATAAGTTTGCTTAATTAATGTCATAAAATGATACTTATCTTACTTTAATAAAGTTACTTTTGTGAGTCATATTTATTTGTTTTGAGGCCGGCCACATGCTAAGGGAACAACACTAATTAAAAGGAAATTTATGGTCAAGATCAAAGGAGAAGTGTTGACCATTGACTAGATTAGGAGATTAAGTGTTATTTTTGCACTATTTGGGTACTATTCATAAACCATTGCACATATTTCTGATTTTTTTGAAAAACTTTGAATTAGGCATTATAATGTGGTACATTATGTCACATTAGTATACTTAAGGGTATTCAAGACCATAAAGTCAAGCAAAACTCATTTTGGAGACAATCTCACAAAAATGTGCTTTAAGGAAGCTTAGAGCACATTTTGTGTTCTAAAGAGTTTATGAGCTTGGTTTTCCTTGATAATTGTTTATTTGTGTTCATTTATAGGTTATAATGCTTAGGAAAAAAATTTAGGTCCTAAGGAGCTCATTTGGGTATATATTTACCCTAAAAGGTCAAAGGGTGTAATTCTTGCCTTCTGACGAACATTGTTGTGTTTAATTTGTTTTCAGGGCATGTTTAGGCCATAATTTAATTGATTATATTTTCAATTAGTTAGGGGTATTTCACTTATGCCATTTTTCAGCTACATTGAGTACTTCCACTTAAACTTGTGGTTTATAACATTTAGTCTTGTTATCTCGTATTGTTGTTTAGGCTGTATGCCATTGTTTAACTCAAATAGTCATTTCCCTAACAGTCGTCATGTTAATAGATGATATGTCTTAAACACGCATATCTTCTTGGCACCCATTGCTTGGCGGGACGCCAATGGTGGTAGCCATTCTCCTTTTATTCGGTAATTTCATCTAATGATCGGTGTGATCTAATAAATTGACAATGTATAATTGTAATTTGACATCTATTCGTCCCTTGTTGGTTATGTCATTCCTTGTTATGGTTATTGCCTTGGGTGGTAATTATTTAAGTTGAAATACCCCGTAATTAAAAATAGTGATTAATTAGGCTAATAAGTAATTTAGAAGGCTTAATTATGCCTAAATAACATGTAGAAACAAATTCCCGAAGAAAACGGATCCTTAAAATGGATTAAAAACATAAATGAACCTTAAAGCGCGTTTTTCGAGGAAACCGGGAAAACGTGACTTTAAGTGGGTCAAATAGACTCGTAACAATTTTGGTCAACTAAATAGTCATTAATAAACATTAGTGAAGGTTTAGAACCAATAAAATCAATAAAACAAGAAAATAATAAAAACTGTCAAAAACGGGAAGTTGTGGGGTAAAAGCATAAATAACTCAAACTAGTGTGTCCACTATTGTAAAAAAATTTTAAAAACCCATGTGGGCTGTGTGTCAACCGATTTGTTTCCCCTCACACACACTTAATTTCCTTTTGATTTGCAAAAGACAAAAGAAATAATAAAGCAAAAAGTAACCCTTACTTTACTTTATACACTCTCTCTCCTCCATTCTCTTTTACACTCACGTACAGCACTCTTCTCCTTTCTCTGAATTTTTCTTCTTCTTCCCATGCCAGCCATGGCGATTTCAAGAAGCCAAAGCAGCCCCCATATTCTCTCCTCTTGTTAACCCATCAAACCTTCACCAAAAATTACAAAAATTATACCATTGGAATCCCCTCATCAAGGAGAACATATTCCTCTTTTCAAAATTCGAAAACAAGCATTTTTGTTTCCATGGGTATGCTGCATTTGGAGCTTCAAGACCACCATTAGAACCACCTTCATCTCCTTGTTACTGTGAGGTAAAAATATTCTTGAAACCTCATCTTTTTCTAGCCCTTGTGGGCAAAACGAAATTTTAAGCTAAACCCTTGTTGGTGCTTTGTATTCTAGCCGATTTTGGCTTCTTTGGTGGAGTAGAAATATTGTTCTTGAGCTATTCCAAGCTTCACCTACACCCTTGCAAGGTAATGAAATTTCTAAACCCTAAAACTTACATTAAAGCTTAAAGATGGTTAGGGTTAGTTTTTGTATTGAAGTGTGTATATCAATGGGTTGTAGTGTTAGAGAATCTAATTTACAAAATCGGTGAAGAAGAGAAAAGAAAGAAGGAAGGAAGAAAGAAAGAAGAAGAAAAGGAAAACTAGAAGAAGAACAAGGTAAATTGCACTCTCTTGGTAGCCTTGTAAAATGTATTGTATAACAGATTTTAGTAGCTCTTAATTGTGTATTGAAAATGGTAATGAGTAGTAGTGTAATGTGTAAGAGAATCCAAATGTTTTAAACCTTTGAAAGACATGTAAAAGCTTATTGAAACCTAGATGGGAATTGATGTTGAGTGTAGGAATTTAATGATGTTAGTGTTGGTATTGTGTTGGAGAGCTTGGTATATTAATGCTGTTTACAAGCAGGTGAAATGAGTGATGTTTTGTGAGCTAAAACATGTGGTGAGAATGTAAAAATATAGGGGAGACTGTCAAAATTTACCTAGAAACTAGAGAACTTAAGAACTAGAAACTAGGTGAAAACATGTATTTGAAACAGATTTTGATTGGAGCTAGTAGATGGGTAGTTTAGGAGAGGTGTGTAATGCATTATAAGCCTTAGGAATGGCATTGTAAGAGGGAGCTATAGATGGAGGAAGTGAGAATCAAAATCTGTAGCAAAACAGTGTATTAGTACCTTGAATTTTAGGAAGAAAGTTGGTGTGCATAACCTAGGAAATGAATGAAGAACTTGAGTATAGTTATTGCAAATGGTTATAAAGGATTTGGAATGGTTATTAAGCGAGTTGGCAGGAGGTAGGAAACTAGCAATAGAAAGTTAGAAGTGCACTAGTGTGCAAAGTGCAAAATGTAAGAATTGATGTTTGTGAATTTGAACAAGAATTGGAGTAAGGGTTTAACCAATGATTTGGAGAGGTTTAGTGCATGTTTTAAGGTGTTTAAACATGTAGGAAACATGTGGAAAGATTGTGGAATAAGTGGGAAAAGATTGGGGGTGAATTTGGAGTCCAAAATGAGTAGAAAAACACTTTTAAAAACAGGGTCTGTTATGGACCGCCCCTATGGACCGCCCTTGTGGGGAGGTCCAGTCGAATTCACCTGGATGGATTCGTTTCTGTCTCGGACCGCCCCTAGGGACCGCCCCTAGGGACCGCCCCTATGGGGAGGTCCGGACTAGAGAGCAAAAAAATATTGTTTTAAGGCTTCTAAACATGGGGGATTGATTGGTAATGGTTTTAGAAGTTGTTAAGGCCTTGTTTGGTGACTTTTTAAGGTCCTAAGAAGTGTAAACAAGTTTGAGAAGTAATTGAGAAAGTTGTAAGTTAAAGAACATTAAGTTAAACCGAAACAATGGGATAACGGGGTAAGTATAGGAGTAGTAATTATATACGTATTGTAATACATAGTATTAATTGAACCATTTAGCATGTAGTCATTGGTTCGAGAATAAGACTCGAGGAACAAGTAAGGACCATGGAACAAGGAGATTCCCGGTAAAGTAAGTAAATTTCAGTAAAAGGTATGATTTCTTCATGCCCTGTATCCTAATCTGGTTACCCCGATTTGTGTGCTTATTTGATCACCTAAATAAGATAAATGCATGAGTCGGACTATAATGCACTTACTTGTGCTTGATTTATGTGTTCTTGAGAATTATTGTCTTGAACACTAGTTTGTATAATTCATGAAATATGTGGATGAAGATGAAGTGTATTTGTACCTTGTAGTGTACTTGTGTATTGTATTGTATTTCGTATGGATGTATATATGAGCAATGTATTGTATTATTGTGGCTTGGATGTGTGACTTCTACTAATTCCTAACTACCTAACTTCTAACGTAAGTAATAAGTAAATTGGAATGAGTAGAAGTCCGATATAGCTTCGGCCACACGTGAGGATGAGGAGACACAAGAGGTTGGATCCGATTCCTGGTTCTTAAACTGGTCCACGGCCCAAACCCCTTAAATGGGTAGCATCCTGGATTGGTGAACCAAGTAAATCCCGGTGGTGGGACAGATTAGTCCCCGGGCCGGAGGTCCCGACGACTTGACTTGAGTAAGTAAGTAAGTAAAGTATGAGTATGTATGCGTAAGTATTGTGTAACGAGTAAAAGAGTAATCTCCACCCGATTAACCCGGGTGGACAAAAAGGAGCTAACATGTATTGTGTATGTATGGAATATGTATGGTGTATGTATTGAGTATGTATTGTGTATGCGCATTTCAAGAAAGGTAAGTAAGTATCAATTGGCTTGTATGGACTACTTGTATGTATTGAAATGTATGTATGTATTCCTTGCGTAAAGTATTGTAGTATTATGTATGAAAGCATGTATGCATGTATGTATGAATAAAATGAACTGCATGTATTCGACCAAGTGGTCGGCGTACCCTCACTAGTACGCGGGGTATGCGGTTATCATATTCAGCGCAAGCTGACCCCCTAGGGGGAACGTTTTTAGTGTGCAGGTACCCGAAGCGGATATGGTCAAGGTAAGAGACTGGTGGCTACACTTGGATAGTTAGAAATAAATGTAGAAGCGTACTAAGTGGTACACCCCTTGTACTTAGAAAGTAAGTAGTTTGTGAGGAATGGGTAGTGGATAGACTCTTAATGAGTATCCATGAAATTGAAAGAGGTGTTGTATTTGTGTAAGGATCTTAGTAAACTCGGTGTATTATATTGTATTGAACTTATGGAGTACTGTACTGAATGGGAAGTTCTAGTATTTGATTTGGTAATTGGAGTATGTATTGTAAGTGTGTAGTACTCGGATATTCTGGTCCATCAGACCGATGCTGTATGTAGTGGTAGTAGTAGCCTGGTTAGTCACGTGGGTGGCTAACAGCATTGTATCACCCACCGTTGAGTATGTAAGTATCCGCTGCGTGAGTCTGGATTGTATAAGGAGATTGGACGGTAATGACAGTATTAGCGGTAGGGGTGTTACATAAGTGTTCTACTCCGATTCACGTTTATGGTTGCAATCGGTTAAAGTATCAATTGTGTTAGGGTATAATATATTCAATTATGATTCTTATGATAACTAACATGTTCTTTTCTTCTTCCAAAATTTATCACGTATTGACGTATGCCATTATAGCACAGCATTGTCCTATTTGTCACGTGATTATGTTCCGCCATCACTCTTTATGTTAATGTATTCAGGGGTGAACTGTTATTTACAAAGATTGGGGTTTGGTGCTTTACTTGTTAGGTTGTATGAGTTTTAGCTGCTTGCAGCTGGCATACTTCAGTTCCTCATTTATTATTAATGTAATTAATTGTGACCACTTGTAGAGTGTTTCAGGAATCATCCGACCCTGATGTGATCAGCGTCAGTGTTGAACTATCCCTCCATCCCAATTTTTGTTCAGCTTCCCTTGGATCTGTACTGGATCAAGTTCCTCCTCCCACGTTAATTTCAAACCATTATATGATGTACCAAGTATGTTATTATGTTTGGCTCATAGGCCGATGTTATTGATTGATTATTGTCTAATGGTTGTAGCTTGTTATGGGCTGGAGTATGCCCTTTAGTTGTAATGTTCGGACTCGTTAGGTCCTCCCGTCATTGCAGTCTCCGTATGTAACGCCCCTATTTAACATATTTATAGCGGAAATAAAATACTAAAGGCGCACAGATCATCGGGTTCCAAACACCCGGTACCAAACCTCACCAAAACATAACTTAAAGATTACAAAAGTCACGGCCTGAACCACGAGAAAACTTAACAAAAATAAGAAGTAATAAAACATAAAAACTCTCCAAGCCTAATCCCATCCCAATCACTCTTTCTCTTCGTGGCCACCTGTAAGATAACACGTACCTGCAAGATAAAACCAAGCAGCCCACCCCGAGAGGGGTGAGTCAGTTCCCTGGAATGGAACTGGTACAATTCTCCAAAAACAAATTTATAAAACATAACTCTTCAAAATAAACAGTAACATGAAAACAAACTCTTAAAAGTAAAACAGAGATAAAGCACCTCAAAACAATCAAGTTTAAAGAGAAAGGAAAACGAGACAAAGATAAAGAACTTCCAAACCAAGTCATCCACTTAAGTAGACACACCACATAGTTAGCAAGCATCCATTGTTGATGTTAGAACCAATTCCCGTTAGGAGTAGAAAAACCCAGATAGTCACAAAGGACTAGGAATGATGAAGTAGATCCAAGAACCAAGAACTCGAGAGTGGAATAATTCAACTGGGAGAGATGGCCCCCACCGCCAATCACGTCCTTTTAGGACAGGGGATATACAGCCCCTCACTGTTCATCACGTCCACTAAGGACAGGGGATATACAGCCCCTCACTGTTCATCACGTCCACTAAGGACAGGGGATATACAGCCCCTCACTGTTCATCACGTCCACTAAGGACAGGGGATATACAGCCCCTCACTGTCTATCACGTCCCTTTTTGGGACAGGGGATATACAGCCCCTCACTGTTACCATTGAAGACGCGCGCACGTCGAAAGAAAGATTTCCAAGATTGACCTTTTCCAAAAATCCCGCTAGATCACCAACTACCCAGAGAAATACCAAAACACTCAGTCCTACAGAGTGCAGAAGCGTAAACCCTAAGCAGCCAATGTCTAACGGGCAACCAAGTAGAAGAAACCAATACCCAAGTGAGTTCCACATCCAAGGCCCAGTTAGTCACACAAGCTGAGTTAGTCACACAACCATTTTTTTTCCTCAGAAATTCCTCTTAAAGTCAGTTAGCGTTTTCCAAAACATTCCACAAGTCAACCATAAAAAAAAATATCGGAGTACGAGAAATCGTACAAAACATTCCATAAAGTCCAAAACACATCAAGCTGAGTACGAGAAATCGTACAAACATTCCATAGAGTCCAAAACACAACAAGCTGAGTACGAGAAATCGTACCTGGGTAACGTTGTAGCAGTTCTAATCTACTTGCGCAAACAATCAACAGTACTCTGAAGAATATTAAAGGTAGTCTATCATCAATCACTTGTAGCCCACGTTAAACTTAAATAAACTCCTCACTGTTATTTCTAAATCTCAATTGTCTTTTAAGCCCTCACCTAAATGCTATGAATAATCTTTGACTTGTCTTAGAATGTTGTATAACTCAAGGTTGTAAGACCAAGGAATGTATTTTATTAACACTTGTTAATTGTTCCACCCTTATCCACTTTACCCATACCTAACCATAATTCTCACATTAAAGACCTTTATAACATAAGTGCATTATACGTTATTCAATCAATCTTAGAATTTCAATAACAATTCTTAAGATCAATACTTTTATTCTTACTTTAGGACATACATCGTGTTATGACCAATGATGGGTTTATCTTAGAATACTATACTATTATTACACAATTTATTGACTATGTATCTTTATCAATATCTACTAGATAATCCATTATAACTAAGTCTTCCCCCTTAACTTAATTAAGATCTACATCCCGTATACTGAAATCGTAGTGTTGTAGATGCATTTTAGTATAACTTATTTGAGCTACTAAACTCAATTATCTTATCTTTAGTTCAGAATGGCCTTTAATTACAACCATCTATTAATCTTGTCATAAGTTGTTAAATTACTTTTCATCTTGAAATAACCATATTATAGTTAACTCAAACTTATCGAACTCTCACATTTAGTATCCACAAGGTATAATATTTACTTAACCGTATCTTTATAATAAGGTGTTTTAAGATAACCTTTTATGTATCCTTACTTACATTTAATTCCCTAACTGTTTTACTTTTACACACATTCTCTCTATAGACCATGTATAATCCTTTTATATTAAACTTCGTTAAACTCAAGTCTTAAATACATTTTATATTGTTTACCAAACCTAAAGTTTCAAAAGAATAACTTAATAAATTAATTTCCTTTATTGTATTTAGGATGGACATTATATCCTAGCATGAGGTAGAATTTATCAAAGAATTAAATTCTGGTTCGTAAGTGAAATTGTTAATTACTTAATAAGATAATATATTCTGAACAATCTCCATACCTTATATTCAAATGACACATTAATATTCCCAGTGTCAAAAGGTAAATCAATATAATCTCTTATGTAACCTAGTTTCATCTAATTAAAGGTTTAAAGATTTTAAGCATCTAATTTCTATTTACAAACCTTCTTATAAATTCTAACTACTAAATACATTACTTAACTATAAACTCACATCCTGAATATTGGTGTTAAATGTATTTATATGGCTTAACTAGTTGTAAGAAACTTAAGGACTATTATTTAGATTAATTTCCTAATCATAGTTTAATGTAGTTTTATATCATAATCCCTTTTAATGGTTTTATCTTAAAATATTAAGTTATTACTCAATACTATAAATATTAAGAAATAATTAAATCTAGACTTATTTATCCCCTTCACATTTAGATGACAAAGGTAACTCATTTATTTTATTATTGTTTATATAATAAGAACATATAAATGTAAAAGTATTTCATTCATTTTATTATTAATTATATAATAAGATCTATTTGTGTAACACTTTATGTAAACTAATTACAAATATTCCTAAATTTCAACTTATTAATTTCTTAACCGAATTATAGATTTACATTGTGGTCATTGACTAAATATGTACGTATATTTAAATACTGTTTATATAAATCTTAGAAATTCAAAGATAACTAAAAACTCAACCTATAACCATAAATTAGTACCACCTCATATAATATTCTTTTATTAGTATCATGTAGAGGTTTAGACATATATTAAGATTTATCCAGAACATTCTTTAAGAAATTCTATTGTATTTAATTATATCTAATATCTTTTAGACATATCCAAAACTGATTTATGGTTTATAAAATAAAGTATTTCCCTAGTTTTAGCTAAACATATTAGCTTCCATATTATATATAATAAATAAAATGTAGTTTAGTTAAATTCCTTGATTTAATATAAGTTTCTATTTATTTCTCTCATATAAATATATATATATAAATATATGTAACAATTTTTACTTCACTTAAAGTTAATACCCAAAATATTTATAAACATACTGTATTAAATGTTAATTAGTCTTATTATATTTTCCCCAACCTATAAAGTTCGTTAATCAACTATACTTTAATTTTTGATTACATTAAAAACTATATATTATAAGTTATTCTTATGAAAAACTCACAAACACAATTTTTAAAACCTTTTACCCTTGCCCAAAAATTCCCAAATTTAATATACAGTAACTATAACATTTTAGACATATTATAAAATTTTTATTTCATAAAAATATCTTTTTAAGTTAGCCAAATAATTCCAGAAAACCAGTAACTTGTAAAAATCATAACTTATGTTTAAAAACTCCAAAACCATAATAATTTACATCAAAATAAACTAGGTAAAATAAGGAATCTATGGTTAAAATTTCAAGTCAAAATACCTTCGGGAAGGTATTTAAATTAATTCCACAAGTTAGGGTTATTTACTGGAATTTATAAAAACTTAATCTGAAACGTTTTAATCTCAGCCGTCCAAATCTCTTAACTAAGATCCGACGGATACTGAACGCCTAGTTCTTCCCCGATTTCTCCTTGATACCCGAGTACTAATTTGCGTTTTTCTCACAATCTACAGAACGAAATCGAGTGATTCTTGTTTCTATGGATTCGTAATCAAATTTCGGTTCTATTGGTACCGGTTTCCCCAATTATAATGCAGTACACACCAAGTTTCGAATTCAATTCGAAGGTTAGGGTTAGTTTCGGTTTCAGAATTTAATTCGATTGCAAATCCTACAAATTCTCCTAATCTAACACGTAATTGACTAAATTGAGACATGGGTTAGATCGAAAACATGACTACGAACAACAATATCGGAGAAATTTGATCGGAGACTCACCGGAGTGTGCGAATTTGGGTGATTTCGAAATCGGAAATCTGGAAAAATTCGAACTTGAATGTTTTCGAGGAGCTCACTTTGTAGATCTATAAGTTAAGTTCTAGATCGAATTAGAATACGTATAAGGGCTTAATCGAAAGAGGAAACTTAGATATACATATTGATAACAAGAACTAATCCTAACTCGCAACACACAGAAAGAAATCGAAGCTAGAAGTTGCGAGTTTACCTTACGTTTTCTGGAAAGAAAACTGTGATTTTATGCTGTGATGAATTCGAAACTTTAGACACCTCTCTCTTACAAACGGTTTGGAATTAGCTTTGGTCATCAACATGAAAGTTATAGAGGGATTAGAGTTCTTCAAAACGAGCTAAAGAACATGGAATTTGGCTGAGAAACGAAGAAGTTATGGCTAGTCGAAGTTACCTGAATTCGAAGAGAAACTGGAAAACTGCAGCAATGGTTTTGCAGGGTAGCAACTTTGGCTCGAATTTCCGGTTGATTTAGAACGAGTTAGGGCTTGTGTGAGTTATGGTTGTTTAGAGGAAATGTAGGAGAAGGCAACAAAGAAGACGGCACTCAAAAATTCAATAAGATGAGAAAGTTATGAAGGTCACAAGATAGGGCAAAATCGGTTCCGAAAATCGTGGAGATAAAATCTATCCAAGTGTGGGCGCGTGTGAGCTTGACACGTGGCAGATTTTAAAATTTTGATTCAAAACTTCAATCTAGCATAACTTTGGCTAGGATGATCCGTTTTTGACGTTCTTTTTATCGATCTTCATGGTTTTCCATAACCTATTTATTGGTATAGGTTTCATGGGCTAGTTTGACCATTCTCAAAAAGTCAACTCTAGCAAGGCTTAATAAGCTTTAAGGTTTCTAGAATTTTATATTGACTTTTATGTTTCAAAACCATGTTCCAACACTTCCTAAAATCTTTATAATATTTGGAGTGTTTAGAAATTTCCCCAAGATTTATTGACTTATAAATCTTATTATTAAATTCATAATACTATACAATATATATAATAATTAGGAGAAAACCCCTAAATAAATTTCACAACCCCTTATATTAATTTAATATTCATAATTCCATATAATAATTTAATATTCATAATTCCATATAATAATTTAATACTTAATAGTATTATTAAAGGTTTAATAAAAGAATCCCCTAAATTAATTTAAATTAATTTAGGGGTATTTCAGCATATCCCCCTTAAAAGAAACTTCGCCTCGAAGTTTAAAAATCAACTAATAAGCACTCACACCGCTTCGGGTGTGCTGAGACAATAAAAGTTCCAATGAAGTTCCATACCAAACCAATCCTTTATTTCCATCCACTTCCATAACAACATTCCACTCAAGATTACTCAAACTCACAACGAACCAAGATATACCAAGACATATCACGATGAAAAACAACAGTCACATACTGTGTCATATTGTAAAAACCAAGCACATACAAACACCAGCCAAGCACATACAAGCACCTCTCATTCTGCTAATATGTTCTCCTTTTACTAACAATGCAACGAGCCATAATCCGGATGAGATAACGAAGGAGGAGTATGCCAGCATATCCCCCTTAAAAGAGCTAAGGTACGCCCTCGTACCGCTACTAACGGCACAATCAAAGAATTCAACACCTTATTAACCAGCTTTGTTGTAAATTTTACTGCACCGTTGGCTATATCTATTATCGTTATATATATCTGTATCTCTTGATTGTTATGTATTTGTATTTCCTTGGTGGTTATAAAATTTTATCTTATGATTATTATCCATTCATTTAATGACTGGTACGAATTACACGTCAATATATGATCATTTATCATATCAATTATATTACCAAGCTATAACCCAGGTGTAACATACTTGAGTAGTTTAACATAATATTCCCGATCATTTAATAATCCTCAATAATCTTCCAAAATTTTCTTCAAAGGTTTATTAGTCAACCATATGTTAAAATTCTAGAAAATAAATATTTTCTGTGACTTTTCAAGTTTCAATTGTTTTTATAAGTAACTATAGTATTTTAGACGAACCATTAAGTATTTACTTCATAAAATTTACTTGTTATATATTTGCACAATTTCACACAAGGCAGAGTTTTAGAAAGTTCATATTAATTATAATGTAGCTCCAAAATCTGATTTCTTTATCTTAAAATTTATTTTCCAAGGTAGGGACTCTATATATAAACTTTAAGTCAAATGAATTAGTCTAGTGAAAGTTCACTCACTCTTGATAATTATTTTTCTTAAGGTTTATTCTATGTAAGTATTCTCGTGATAATTAAATCCTAGTACTCCCTTAGATAATGGTGGCTTTTGGCAAATATCACTGTTAGTGTGACTTTTAAAATTTTATATATAATGTTAAACTTCCAAATAAACATGATAATTTCCAACCTTTAAGTAACTACCAATTTCTCACTAGATGCTCAATATTCCGAGTATTTAAAGATCAATGATATTTAGTTTAGTATTACTCTTCTCTTCACTCAATCTTTAAGTAACTTCTTTTATTGATTTAAATAACTACAACTGCAATTTCAGTATCAAATCAATAAAAGAAGTTACTTAAAGATTGAGTGAAGAGAAGAGTAATACTAAACTAAATATCATTGATCTTTAAATACTCGGAATATTGAGCATCTAGTGAGAAATTGGTAGTTACTTAAAGGTTGGAAATTATCATGTTTATTTGGAAGTTTAACATTATATATAAAATTTTAAAAGTCACACTAACAGTGATATTTGCCAAAAGCCACCATTATCTAAGGGAGTACTAGGATTTAATTATCACGAGAATACTTACATAGAATAAACCTTAAGAAAAATAATTATCAAGAGTGAGTGAACTTTCACTAGACTAATTCATTTGACTTAAAGTTTATATATAGAGTCCCTACCTTGGAAAATAAATTTTAAGATAAAGAAATCAGATTTTGGAGCTACATTATAATTAATATGAACTTTCTAAAACTCTGCCTTGTGTGAAATTGTGCAAATATATAACAAGTAAATTTTATGAAGTAAATACTTAATGGTTCGTCTAAAATATTATAGTTACTTATAAAAACAATTGAAACTTGAAAAGTCACAGAAATATTTATTTTCTAGAATTTTAACATATGGTTGACTAATAAATACAACTCACACACACACACACCACACACCACACACACACCCACACACACACACACACACACACACCACACAACACACACACACCACACAACACCACACACACCCACACACACACACACACACACACAACACACACAACACACACACACACACACACACACACCACACCCACACACACACACCACACACACACACACAAACACCCCACACACACACACACACACACACACACACACACACACCCACACACACACACCACACACCACACACACACACACCCCCACACACACACACACACACCACACACACACACACACCCCACACCACACACACACCACACACACACAAACACACACCCACACACACACACACACACACCACACACACACACACCACACACACACACACACACACACACAACACAACACACACACACACACACACACACACACACACACCACACACACACACACACACACACACACACACACACACACACACACACACACACACACACACACACACACACACACACACACACACACACACTAAGCTAGCTAATTAAATGAGGAGCCAAAAAGTAGAAAAAGTACAAAAGTAAAATAACACTCTCTCACCTCTCATTCTCACTTTTCCCTCATCTCTCTCCTACCCTTCTCCTTCCTCACCCAGCCGATTTCTCCCTCCTCTCTCTCTCTGGTTGGGCGATTTTTGGGAGCTTCAACAACAACAATGGCAACCTCACCTTCTCCTTCATGCTCTAGCATCGTGTAAGCTCCAAATGTAAAAATAATTACATATTCTTATTCCTCTCATCATCCTCTACACTTCTCTCTTTTCAAAATCTCAAAATGAGAAAGTTCATCTCCATGGGTTTTGCCCATTTGAAGAGAAAGTGGTACCAAATTAAAGTTTGGAGTTTCCTCTCTCCATTAAGGTAAAAATCTACATGAAAAACTCATATTTTCTTCATCTCCCTTTGGTAACCAATTTTTGCCCATTGTAATGCCTTGTTTTCTCTCTCTCTTTTGAGCATCAATTTCACCTTGCAATGGTGGTGGATTCTCCTTCTTGAACCAAGGGCTAAAACCCCTCCTAAAACACTCCAAAGGTAAACCCTAGAAATCTTGCTTTAAACATTTCAATGAACTAGCATTAATTTAAGGGTTAGTATATTAATTATACTTGGTTTGTGTGCTTTGGGTGATGGGAATGGAGTTTGGCAACTCCATTCCCCACATAACCGATTTGTGCAAGAAAGAGAGGAAGAGAAGAATTGGAAAAGAATGAAGGAAATTAAAAGCTGAAGGTAAGAGCTCTTCCTATAATGCTTAATTTTAATGCATTAGAGTATTGGGAATGGGTAAACAAATAAAAGAACCTAAACTATTGTATTAGTATTGAAGTTTATGAAGTTTTGAGAATTTGGGAACTAGTAAGTGAATTGTAGGCCTTGGAGCCTAGTATATTGTGAATGAGTATTAGTATTGTTATTTGATGGAGTATTGATGTAATGAGATGGTTTTGGGTTGTTTTGAATTGCTGGTAGGACCCTTGTATGGGTGTGGCTAGATTAGGAATGAATTTGGTGAGAATTGATATGTGTGGCTAAGTAAGAAAAGTAGGTGAACTATGGCAAAATTTTGGTAGGACTTGTGCATTAATGGATGACTTGGTGAATGGGAGAACCAAGGAATGTATTGGGATTAGTAGAGAAGTTTAGTAACTATGGAATGGTAGTTGTGGCATGAGGATAAGAATGTAAAATCTGTAGCAAGAGTTGTTAAAATGTATTGGAGAAACTAGGTGAACTTATGCACAAGACCTAGTGAATGAGTGTTGAACTTGAAGAGGTGAGATAAGGCATGGTAGGCCTTGGAAATGGCGTTAGGAGATGAAACTATGTATGGAGGAAATAGGAACTAAAATCTGTAGCAAAACACTACTAAGGAAAAGATGTAAGTGTTGAAAGGAAAATGTAGAGAATTTGTGTGTGTGGATGAGTATGGAAAGAAGTAAGGAGTTGGTGATGGATTTAAAGATGTTTAGGAGCTTAATTAGGTGCTTAAACATGTATGATTAAGTGTAGGAACATTTGGGAATTAATTAGGTAAAGTGTAGAATGTAACAGTTTTTGAAAATGCAAAATCTGCTGAATTTGTAATAGGGTCCGGGACTTAAGTCCAGGACTAAGTCTCGGACCAGTACACAAAATCATACTGAGAGCTGCAAACATTGGGTGGTCCAGGACTTAGGTCCCATATAAGGACCCGGACCACCCCACCAAAACAGATCGAGAACTTCACTAAAGAAAGGTCCGGGACTTGACTTATGTGCAAGGACTCGGACCAGATTAAAAATATGCTCGAGACTTGCAGAACCTTGGGTCCGGGACTTACCTTAAGTATAAGGTCCCGGACCATAGTTGGAATCAGGCCGAGGATTGCGACCAAGTGTTGGTCCGGGACTTAAGACCCAGACAAGGTCCCGGACCAACCAAAAATTGTAAAATTAAGCTTATTAAATGGGTATTAAGGTAAGGAAGTGAATGGTAATGGTAGTATAAGATAAGTAGGACTTAATTAATGATGTTAAAGGGGCATTAAGGCCATGAACAAGTATTAGGAGTAATTAAGAAAGTTGTAAGTTTATAAACATTAAGATAAACCGAAACAACGGGACAACGGGGTAAGTATGGGAGTAGTAATTATGCATATATTGTAGTACGTAGTATTGATTGAACCATTTGGCATGTAGCCGGAGGTTCAAGAATAGGACTCGAGGAACAAGTAAGGACTCAGGAACAAGGAGACACCCGGTAAAGTAAATTTCAGTAAAGGTATGATTTCTTCATGCTCTATATCCTAACCTGGTTACCCCGATTTATGTGCTTATTTGACCACCTAAATAAGATAAATGCATGAATCGGACTATATTGCACTTACTTGTGCCTGTTTACATTGTTCTTGGAATATTCCTCTTGAACAATAGTTTGTATAATTCATGAAATGGATGAATGATGATGAAGTGTATTTGTATCTTGTAGTGTACTTGTGTATTGTATTGTATTTTGATTGGTTGTGTATACACGCATTGTATTTGTGTATGTGGCTTGGATGTGTGACTTCTACTAATTCCTAACTCCTAACGTAAGTATTGAGTAAATTGGAATGAGTAGAAGTCTGATATAGTTTCGGCCACGTGTGAGGATGAGGAGACACAAGAGGTTGGATCCGATTCCTGGTTCTTAAGCTGGTCCACGGCCCAAACCCCTTAATTGGGTAGCATCCTGGATTAGTGAACCAAGTAAATCCCGGTGGTGGGACAGAGTAGTCCCCGGGCCGGAGGTCCCGACGACTTGACTTGAGTAAGTAGTAGAGTAAAGTAATAGTGTAACACCCCAACTACAACATTACACTTAATAACCATTTGTAGCGGAAAACATACATCATCACATTACTTAACTCGTTGGTGTGACACGCCGTTAACCACCCACGTGGCTAACAAGGCTAATACTTACACATTGTATCGGTCTGATGGACCAGATTCCTGAGCAACTACACATTACAATCTTCTTCCATTACCAACATTCATTATACATTTACATTCCAACTGTACCGAGTATTTACAAACTAATGCCGACAACAATTTAGGTCTTACTACACCTACAAAGCATAAGTAATTTAGACGACTACCCATGCACGACAACTACCCCGTTCTACTCTCGAACGGCTTCCAGCTTCTTGTACCTGAGATAGAAAAGGAAAGAAAGGGTGGCCCCCAAAGGGCTCAACACCTTTGCTGGTATGGTAATCCCGCAGCCCGTATGCTACCGGGCCACGCACAACTAATTGTCGTCTAAGCATGCGGTTGATTATATTTAAATCATGCATGTAAACTATAAACACATAACACATTACATACCCACAACAACAGGGTTCAACAGATCAATCAACACAACAAAACTCGTTAGCTCACTCATTTTGTTCCTTAACCCTTGAGGGTTTCTCCTCTAATGGAGTTATTTCCTTAATAGACGACACTTACCCACTATTCGGGTTATACTCCAAATTGTCTTATAATAAACTGGGACTCATATCCATGATCCACACTCTCCACACAACAACTCATTCCACATTTTAACGTACATACAACATAACATCGCAATAAGAATTGCCACATCGTTAATACATAACATAACGGGAACGGTTCTCTTTAGGAACCGACCCAAACATAATTAGTTCACTTGGAGAGCCTAGAGAATGATATCACCCTCATGTTAAGCTCGTTATACAACACTCATTACCGTCCTGATAGTCGGACGAGTAACTTAACTTAAAGATTGATCGGATATAGTGACCCGAACACACCACACAAACATATGTTCCCCCTAGACCGATCATAAGTCAGAATAGTTAAGCTTTGGAGTAAGCTAGTGGGAGATCATAATCCAAGAAGGAAAAACAACCATAACAGAGAGGAAGGTAAAACAAGGATGGATACCCACTCCCAAACAACGCGCGACCGGAACGACCAGATTCCTCACCCCCCATTAGTACATATATACTTATAAATAATTAGTTAGAGCTCCATTATGGAACTTATCACATCCACACACCATAAGGTATTACAATCGGTTAAACACACAAGGGAGGTAAACATACCTACATGCACAAACAACACACAACCAATTGCAACTCACACATAGCAGTGGTTAGAACATTCCCATGGTTTGGGTCGTTAAATCCGAATACCGATCTCTTATGTGATCCTAGAGTTGGTTAGTTAAGTTTAACACATATTTGAGGTTAAACGGTATCGGAACTAAACTCGCCACATAAACGAATTACTGTAACCTCATTACATGTTTTTATCTTATAACGTGGCAAATATACAGAAAAACACATTGGCATACAAGCCGGTGTAATCCAGTAGGACACAGGTTGCAAGAAAACCATACCTGTCACCACGGTCCACTATATCGGGTCCTTTTAGGTTCCTCGAACAAATCCCATACAACTGGTAACATCACAATTACTTTTATTAACATTGGGGTAACAAGATTGCTTAACGTCTAAAGCGCCCATAGCTAACCCCGTTAACTAGTTAAATAACTTCACATTTTTAACTTGTTTTATTTTCACATTTTTCTACAACTTTTCACCCACTTAAATGTCAATATAACTCACCTAATATGTCTTTAACAACCTTATAACATCATTACTTGACAATCCCCATCATTACACATCATTTTCCAACCTTAAACAACATTTTTAGAGTGGTCCGAGACTTGGTACTTACCTTAAGTCCCGTACCAATACATAGGATTACTTTCGGGTGAAAATTGGCACCGGTCCGGGACCTTGTACCGACCCCAAGTCCCGGACCAATGTGTCTTTGCAACTTTCGGCCTTTTTTTGTATGGTCCGGGACTTTACCCTGGAACCAAGTCCCGGACCAAAGCTACAGAATTGTATATTTAGCATTTTCAAGCTTTGTTCCACTTGTTCTCTTCACTCATTGTTCACCCAAACTTCACACATGTACTTAGGCATATTCTAATACCAAAATAGCACTTCAAACCTCCTTAAATCATTATCCAAGCTTGTTACTCAATTTCCCACAAAATCTCTTAACTCTTGTAATATTTTTCCTTAGGTTTTCTAAGTGGTAGTTTCATGCCTATAACTCCACTAACCAAAATGTTACCTTACCACCATTACCACTACTCCAAAGGCATTATTTCTCACATACACCTCCCACATACAAACTCCTACTATTTTCCACTAGTTCACACTTAGATCTCTACAAGGCATTATTTTTCCTTTGATCACCAAAACTTGCACAAGACTTAGCACTTCACATAACAATTCCTTGGTGTGTTTAAAACACGCATTTGAGTTCTAAATCCTCCAAGACAATGCCCATGGCATCTTAACACCTAAGAACACCATGATTCACTTTCTTTCACCATCTTGACACTTAACAAATTCCTAGTACCTTCTAGGTCATGAAATCTCATTAGAACACAAAAACTCCTTTGTTTATCAACTAAATTTTGCCATAGCTTCTCTTGTATATTCTCACACCCAAACACTTAGGTTTTCACCTTTTTGACAACCAAGAACACTTAATCACTTAATACACATTCCTTACACACAAACATATTGTTTTTCATCCTTTAACCATCCAAGACATTCATCATCACAAGAAATGTTCTTTACACACAACTAAACCCTTAAACTACACTACATAACAATATAGTGCATAAACTTAAATTGCTTGACACTTAGGCCCTTAAATGACATGACTCTTGGGCCCTTAAATTGCATTAATCTTAAACAATGAATTTCCCACATTATAATTGCCTTTAACCTACAAATACACACATCATTGCAGGGGGAGTCGAGAAGCTGGCAGAGGAGTTCCGGGAAACATTTGCTGAAACTCTGGAAGCGGCTAAGCGATTGGATGGCGCTGGGACTTCGGGGGAAGATGGAGCACGGGATGAGGACACAGGAATGGATGGAGGAGATGACTGACTTTGTTACCCCACCCCTTTAAGCCTTAGGCAGTAGTGATTCTTGAATACTTTTGACTTACGCTGGTGGTTTGTTTAACTAACTGTTTCAGATAATGGTTTTTTTGGATATTTTTGTGCGTTTCCCCTGATGTTGGCAAACGGGGGAAGCGGTGTATCCCGCGGCTGGTGTCTGCGGGTAACTATGTGTGGATAATGAGTGCCTCTGAAGGCCTCATCTGTTTTTGCTTGGTCGTTTATTTCTGCAACGTGATATTTGAAGTAGTTTACGTACTATGGTTTTTTATCTGTTCTTATCAACTGCATTATCTTAAGGGGGAATATATGTTTAAGGGGGAACAAACAGCAAGTTGTTCTCCCAAGATAGTTGCTCCGCTTTGTTGTCTGTTCTTCTTGCAGGTACATCCTATACAAAACCTCAAGGTTACGCTGGATACACTGAGTTTGCCATCATCAGCAAAAAGGGGGAATTTGTTGAAGACTTAGGTTTTGCAGATGATTACCTCCTCAGTGAAAGTAGCGATGCAGAGATACTAGGCGCGATACAGAAAGATGTTCCAGCTCGAGTACCTCTGTAAAAGCATTTGTCCACGATCTCCTGTATGCCAAGAAGCGCGACGTTGCTGAAGTAGTTGCGGAAATCTCGCATCGTTGGAGCAGTAGCAAGACGTGAGATCGTGACGCACAAGGAGGACCATAACTCCGATACTTGCGGAACCAACCCAAGGAGTCGTTACACTTGAAGACTCCACCGAAGATTTAGAGATAGTTGACAAGTATATAAGCATGCGAATGTAATTAGTTAAGGTGTGCATTCGAGATTATTCAGAGAGATACACCGCCCTTGAGAGAGAAAATATTCTTGAGAGATCTTAGTTAGATAGTGTCAATTAGCTTAGGTATTTATTACTTAGAGAGCACACATAGAACATTCCCCTTTACTCCTTGTGACGCATTGATCAATGCCGAGAGTAGAGCGAGTGTTGGATGAGACAGAGTACCTCTGTCGAATCCCAAGATAGGAAGCTAGGTTGTAATTCACATTGAGTTTCAATACAAGCAGAATCCTATCTTGTTAAGTTTAAACAAAAGCTTCCGCGTTACTTTTACACACCTTTATTCTTCAAGCAGAGTTGATCTGAGATTAACACCTCAGACCTACTCGGTCAGCACCCCGATCCCTTCACCCTTAATAACCTCCTTATGGACATTTTACTTTCTCATTTCCTATTGGCTCTTTAGGTAGGTTTAATAAGCAATTCAAGCTCATTTTCTTAAGACATAAAACTATATTAGGTTAGGTTATTTACCTCTCCTCTTTCGAGACTTCCCACTTGTTTTTCTTTGTTCTTTCTTAATTGAAAACCGGCAAGGAAGCTTGATCACTTGTCAACATTCTAACCAACACATAAATAAGGGAAATGAGCATTAAGCATTATACCTAAGCTCATGAATAAACCCTAGATTAACATAAGTGTTTTAAACACTAAAATAGATATTTACCTTGGATTAAAATGAGAATTTGATTAAGTAGAAAGAGAGGACTCCACCTAGTCCTTTGAAGTTTGGAATGAAGCTAAACAAAAGCAAGAGAAGACACCATTACAAGGTGATTCTCGGCCATGAATAAAAATGAGAGGAAATGCTAGTTTTCTTTGACTTTTATTACCTTAGAACTAAGAAGAACAACAAGGTGCAAGAAATGGAGCTTTTCCTCCATAAATGGAGATTCTCCATGGGATCAAACTTGAGCTCTTGAAGTTTTGAAAAGAGGGAAATGAAGGGCTTGGTCTAACTAGCACAAATATGCTCTCAGAATTTGATTTGGAGCATGGAGTTGGATTTGGCAAGGAAATGAAGTTGGAGAAGAGTGGTTGCTGTAGCATGAACGGTTTGGAGTTGGGAGAACCATGAGGAAGACGGTGGGAAAGAAAGGAAATGAAAAAAAGTGAGGTGAGAGGTAAAAGTGTGAGATATTTATGTTTATAAAGTAAGTAGTCTTTTTACTTTATCCTTTCTTCTTTAATTGATTTTGCTGGCCAAGTGTGATGAATCACACTTCAAAAACCGTCCCCCCTTCTATATTAAAGATATATATGGCCTTGTTCGACCATTTGACATCTTATGTTGACTTATGACTTAAACTAGCACTATTTGAGCACTATTCACAAATTAAGGCACATAATTGTGAAATTTTTGATTTCCCATTGATTTATGCTTCCTAATGTGATACTAAGTAGTACACATGTTAATTAAATAGTAATGATGGACATTTAGCCACTCAAAACGCATTTACAAGACAATTTTTCAAAAATGTGCTTTAAGACTCCTTAAAGCACATTTTGTGTTTTAACTTGTTTTCAAGCTTGGTTTTCTTTAGTAATTGATTTGAAATGTTCATTAACATATAAATAAGGTCTTGGTAAGCTTATTAGGTCTTAACCAAACTTATCCCAAGCTTAGAGCACATTTTCGCCCATATTGGCTTTAAGGTATTTATTTGTGTTTTGTTCGGTTTAATTGTCTACCAAAGTCTCCTAAGGACTTAATTAGCCTTCTTAAATCATAATTGAATGTTATAAAGTCTTGGTAGGCTCTTTGGGTCCTAACCAAGTTCACTCCATGCTTAGAGCATGTTTTTGCTCAAACTGTGTCTTAGTGCTTTATTGTGTTGTTACTATGGTTTAAATGGTTCACTAATGTTTCTCAGGCACGTTTTAGCCTTAATATACCATAGTTTAATGTTTAAGCAACATATCAAGGTTTGGGGTATTTCAAATAGTATTGTATGAGTAATGGTCTTGGCTGGTGTAAGTCATTGACCCCGAGTACAAGAGTAAAGAGCACCAATTTCTAACCTGGGTGCATAATTAAGCTAACAAGTATTGTGTAATTTGTATGTATTGAGCATGTATGGTGTATGTAATGCGTATGTGTATTTAGGAAGAAGGTAAGTATGTATTGGATGGCTGATATTGTATTCCTTGTGTACTGAAGTGTATGTGTGTATTCCTTATGTAAAGTATTGTAGTATTGTGCATGAGAGCATGAATGCATGTATGTTTGAATAAAATCAATCGCATGTATTCGACCAAGTAGTCGGCGTACCCTCGCTAGTGCGCGGGGTATGCGGTTATCATATTCAACGTAAGCTGACCCCCTAGGGGGAACATTTTTAGTGTGCAGGTACCCGATGCGGATATGGTCAAGGTAAGAGACCGGTGGCTACACTTGGATAGTTAGAAGTAGAATGTAGAAGCGTACTAAGTGGCACACCCCTTGTACTTAGAAAGTAAGTAGTTTGTGAGGAATGGGTAGTGGATAGACTCTTAATGAGTATCTATGAAACTGGAAGAGGTGTTTATTTGCATAAGGATCTTAGTAAACTCGGTGTATTATATTGTAGTGAACTTATGGAGTATTGTAATGAATGGAAGTTCTAGTATTGGAATCGGTAATTGGAGTATGTATTGTAAGTGTGTAGTACTCGGATATTCCGGTCCATCAGACCGATATTGTATGTAGTGGTAGTAGTAGCCTTGTTAGCCACATGGGTGGCTAACGGCATTGTATCACCCACCGTTGGGTATGTAAGTATCCGCTGCGTGAGTCTGGATTGTATAAGGAGATTGGACGGTAATGACAGTATTAGCAGTAGGGGTGTTACAATCAGAGCAGTACTCCGCTCTGATACCACTTTTGTAACACCCCACTCGATAAGCTTGTAATAATCACTCTCGTAATAATTACTCTCGTAGCATAATTAGAGACGTCAGCGGAAGTTAAACTACATTAATCCTCACTTGGGTGTCACATGTCATTACTCGCCCATGTGAGTAAAGAAGCATAACTGAAACACAATAATTCAACAACTAACCACAGTGATGAACGAGATATTTACTATAACACCCTAAACATAACTTAATAACTATAACAAGTGAGTACTTAGAGAATTCCCGTATTACAACGTACTAACATGAATTCCCGCACTCCGGCGTCAATCATCAATCACCTGAAACATAAAATATCGGTGCCCGTGGAGGGCTCAGCACTTGGCCGAGTATGTTAAACTATGTTGTCCTAGACCCTTTTAGGTCACTTAGGTCAATTAGCCGTCTGAACATGAGGTTGATTACATGCTGGTTCATATTACAGTTTATATAGACAGTGGTAAATGACATAAATAAGCATCTAGCGTTCCATCAATGAAACCGTACATACACCACATACAATACTCAACGAGCAAAATAAAATACACGGTATATAGTATAACACGCATTATTCGAACACGTAATTATTTCCACCGGGATAATCGTAGTATCTCCTTTACACTATGTTAGTCGCCATTTAATTTTACTCTCAATACCAATCGGCGTCATGTTAGGACAACCTGTAAATAACCTTACTGGACAGTAGTCCTCCCGTACACACAAGGTGCTCATTGCCAAGGTTCGTTCGATCCCAGGACTTCCACTTGCCTAATAAGGGCATCCATGAATGGCCGAGGCCGTATGCCAAGAGCGGCACCCTTTGTCCAACAGTCTATCTAGGCCCGTCGGAATATAGAGGGAGTCGGTCCGATACAGACGTTATACTCTGGTGATTTCCAATGCGCAACCAACTAGTTGAAGATTACTTGGGATTTCCATACCATGTACCATAAATCAACACTCTCCAATATGTGATTAATTCTTAACCAACTACCACAAGTAAAGTCTTAGGTCATGGAGAAGTCATTACCATTATAATTACCTTTGAAGTCTTATATACTTCCCCAGAAATGATCTAGGTTATATTCATGATTGAGTATCAAGCTCTAGAGACTAGGGATCCCAAGTCTTGTTCCTAAGTGTTTTACTTAGGTTAATTAGGAGTAAAGTTCTTGAATATTAGTATTCCAATCGCTAGAGAAATCATAGTAATATTGTCCGAAGACGACGTACACAATAATAATCGCTTAACAAATCAGGGAATTAATCCACACAACATGCATAGCACACATATCACTCTTATCACATAACCAAACAATACCCAAACCCGAGGCTTCCCTCAGGGGTTCATACCACAAAATCTAACATACCGTATACCGTCGAACGCTCGCGTGACAATTCCCATGTAGCCTCTAGCACTCACGATGCTCGTGTCTACCAACTCGTACCTCTGGTACATACGTTGTTCTAATATCAGTATATATTTATATAACCCGAAGTTACTTAATCATCCTAGATCAAACACGTACTTCCATCCCGTACCTAACCCTTAGTCACTCTCTTGTTCGACTCGATGTTCGTTAATTTTAGGGATTTAGATTTCAACTACTCGTTATATTTTATGAGTATATAATTGTTGCCATGATGTTAACACTCATTACATGGAAGTTACGTTTACAATTTGTTTATGTATTGTCAAGTCGTATGCATGCGGGAATAATGTTATGTAAGTGCATGCATGACATTTAACCATTTCGTTATATGAACTAATTCACGTAGTTATATTTACGGACGTGCGCAGGCATTTATCACTACAAGAAAAATCAGATTTAGTTACCACTGTATATCAGTAGCTAAATCATCAGTTTTGGTAGCTAAACACAACGGGCTACCGCATTTTATGATTTAGCTACTGATATACAGTGGTAGCAAAGGTCCTAGTGGCTAAATTAAAAATAGCTACCGTTTTGGAATGCGGTAGCTATTTCGCTTTGGTCTCGCTACTACTTTTCCTATAGCTAGATATTGCTACCGTTTTAGAATGTAGTAGCCAAATGGCTTCGAGTATAACAGTTACGAAATCGTTACTAGTACATCAGTAACAAAATCGATACTAGTGTAGCAGTAACAAAATCGCTACTATATTGGTAGCAAAATGGCTACTAGCAAAGCAGTATCAAAGTTGCTACTAGTATAGCAATAACAAAATCGATAATAGAATGGTATATAAGCTAGCTCTTCACATTACTACTGAACAATGGGCACCACCACCATTCAATCCCATAAGAAGTGGGAGCCATGTGCCCGCGCAACTTGACTATTCTTTAAATTGAAGACTATGTTATGTGTACACATCTAGGATCGAACCTTACAACGTATGAGTATAAATATACCTCCATACCAATGACATATTTAATTCAAACTAGTGTGTTAAAATGTGCATAACAGGTATCAATCCCCCGATGTTTGGGATGAATATAGAATGTCTTAACCATTGTACCATGATAGTTATTGAAATACCCCAATTAATTTAAATTAATTTAGGGATTTCTTTTATTAAACCTTTAATAATACTATTAAGTATTAAATTATTATATGGAATTATGAATATTAAATTAGTATAAGGAATTATGAATATTAAATTATTGTATGGAATTATGAGTATTAATATTATATGGAATTATGGAAATTATTTTAGGGGGATTCCTCCTATTTAACTCTAAGGAATACAATTAAATATTTAATTATTATATATAATTATATAGTATTATGAATTTAATAATAAGATTTATAAGTCAATAAATCTTGGGAAAATTTATAAACACTCCAATTATATTATAAAGATTTTAGGAAGTGATGGAACATTGTTTTGAAACATAAAAGTCAATATAAAATTCTAGAAACCTTAAAGCTTATTAAGCCTTGCTAGAGTTGTCTTTTTGAGAATGGTCAAACCAGGCCATGAAACCTATACCAATAAATAGGTTATGGAAAACCATGAAGATCGATAAAAAGAACGTCAAAAACGGATCATCCTAGCCAAAGTTATGCTAGATTGAAGTTTTGAATCAAAAATTTGAAAGTTGCCACGTGTCAAGCTCACAGGCGCCAGGACTTAAACGATTCTGGATTCCCTGAATTTCGATAACAGAATTCAATACTTTGCCCTAACTTTAGACGGCTATATCTCATTCATCTCTCCATATTTTTCAATGCCGTCTTCTTTGTTGTCTTCTCCTACATTCCCTCTAAACAACTATAACTCATACAAACCCTAACTCATTCTGAATCAACCGGAAAATCGAGTCAAAGTAGCCACCTTGCAAAAATCGAAACTGCAATTCCAGTTTTCTCTTCGAATCAGGTAAATTCGATCAGCCATAACTTCTTCGTTACTCATCCAAATTCCATGTTCTTTAGCTCGTTTTGAAGAGCTCTAATTCCTCTAAAACTTTCGTGTTTATGGTCTAAGCTAATTCTCAACCGATTGGAAGAGTAAGGCGTCTAAAGATTCGGTTTCACCAGCACATAAAATCATACTGAAACAGAGAGGTAAACTCGTGATTTGCGACTTCAATATCTTTCTGTATGGTGCGAGTTAGGTTTAGTTCTTGCTATCAATACGTAGATCTAAGTTTGCTCTTTCCAATGAGCCCTTACTCATAGCCTAACTCGATTTGTACTGCTAGTTATAGATCTTCGAAGTTGGCACCACGAACTGCTCAAAGTTTATATTTTTCCAGATTTCCGATTTCGAAATCACCCAATTCGCACAACTCCGGTGAGTCTCCAATCAAATTGCTCCGATATTGCTGTTCGTAGTCATGTTTCCGATCTAACCCATGTTCCAATTTAGTCAATTACGAGTTAGGTTAGGAGAATTTGTATGAATTGCATTCGAATTGAATTCTGTACCGAAATAAACCCTAACCTTCGAATCGAATTCGAAACTTGATGTATACTGCATTATAATTGGGGAAACCGGTATCAATAGAACCGAAATTCGATTTCGAATCCATAGAAACAAGAATCACTCAATTTCGTTCTGTGGATTAGGAGAAATTGTCGATTTAGTACTCGGGGGTCGAAGTGTAGTCGCTGAAGAACTTGGGCTTCAGGGACCGTCCGATCAGAGTTTAAAGAATTGGACGGTCCAGATTAGATCGTGCTATTAAATAATTATTATAAGTTTATAAAATTCCAGTAAATAGTCCTAACTTGTTGGGTTAATTTAAATACCTTCCCGAATGTATTTTGACTTGAAATTTTAACCATAGATTCCTTATTTAATCTCGTTTATTTTGATGTAAATTATTATGGTTTTGGAGTTTTTAAACATAAGTTATGATTTTTACAAGTTACGGGTTTTCTAGAATTATTTGGATAAATTAAAAAGATATTTTTATGAAATAAAAATTTTATAATATGTCTAAAATGTTATAGTTACTGTATATTAAATTTGGGAATTTTTGGGCAATGGTAAAAGGTTTTAAAAATTGTGTTTATGAGTTTTTCATAAGGATAACCTATAGTATATGGTTTTTAATGTAACCAAAAATTAAAGTAAGGTTTGTTAATTAACTTTTAAGCTGGGATAAATAAAGGAAACTAAATTAACATTTTATAACAGTAAGTTTATAAATGTTTTTGTATTAGCTTTTAAGAGAAGTGAAATTATTTACATATAAGTATATATACTTACTCAGTAGAAACTTATATAAATTAAGGAATTTAATTATCCTACATTTTATTTACTATATTATATGGGAGTTAATATTTAATTTTTATATATATATAATAATATATATATATATATATATATATATTTTACACATTTATAAAAAGGGAATAAAGTAGTAACTTAGAGTAAAGCAAGGAACTAATAAATTAACACTTATAATAACTAAATATTATAAGAGCTAGTATCCTAAGATATAGTTAAAGGAAATACTTTATAGAACATACATGGAATGCAGTTAGTAATAGGATAGTTTAAATATAATAAGTTACGTAGGGGATGTCTTAATTAAATTCTAATACAGGTATACTTATATATATTAAAGGGAAACACTTTATTTTGTAAACCGTATATCGGTTGTAGTTATGCCTAAAAGTTTTGAAACATAATTAAATACAATAAATTACATCAATAATGTTTTGAACAAATCCTGGTATATATAAATATATATATAAATAAAATTAGTTACCTTATAGGAAATATAATACGAAGGAATTAGTAAGTTAAACTAAACCTCTACATAATATTAATGGCAGAATATTATATGAGGTGGTATTAGATCATAGTTATGTATTATGCTTAAGAATTACCTTTGAGTTTCTAAGGTTTATATATAACCATATTAGAATGCATGTATAGTATTATTTGTCAGTAACTAGGATGTAAATCTAAAATTGGGATTAAGTGATTAATAAGTTAAAACTTAGGAAAAATTGTGATTAGATTACATAAAATGTTGCACAAATAGATCTTATTCTATAATTAATGATAAACAAATGTAGTATGATTACATCTAAATATTCTTAATATATAAACCATAATAAATAAGTAAAATACTTTTACATCTAAATGTGAGGTGGATTAGTAAGTCTAGATTTAATCATTTCTTAACATTTATGGTATTGGAATATAACTTAATGTTTTAAGATAAAATCATTAAAAGGGTTATGATATAAAACTATATTAAACTATGATTTGGAAATTTATCTAAATAATAATCCTTAAGTTTCCTGGCATTAGATAAGCCATATGAAATACATTTATAACATTTATTACCAATACTTAGGATGAGTGAGTTTACAATTAAGTGAGGTATTTAGTAGTTAGAATTTATAGAAGGTTTATAAATAGGAATTTGATACTTAAAACCTTTGAACCTTTTGTTAGATAAAACTAAGTTACATCAGATATTATATTGATATACTTTACGGTAATGGGAATTAATGATAGGTTATTTGAATATAAAATATGAGAATTTTCATATAATTAACAATTTCGTTTACGAACCAGAATTTAATTCTTTGATACATTCTACTCTATGTAGATATATTGTCCATCCTAAATACAATAAAGGGAATTAATTTATTAAGTTATTCCTTTGAAACCTTAGGCTTTGTAAAATAATTTAAAACGTATTTAAGGCTTAAGTTTATTGAAGGTTAGTACAAAAGGATTATACATAGTCTATAGAGTGTATGTGTGTAAAAATAAAACATTTAGGAGATTAAAGGTAAGTAAGGATACATAAAAGGTTATATTTAAACACCTTATTATATAGGTAATAATTAAGCAAATAATGTACCTTGTGAATACTAAATGTAAGGGTTCGATAAGTCTAAGTTAACTATAATATAGTTGTTTCAATATGAGAGGTAATTCAACATCTTATGGCAAGATTATTAGACGGTTATAATAGGAAGTCATTCTGAACTAAGGATATGATAATTGAGTTTAGTGGCTCAATTAAGTTATAATAAATTATATCTACAACACTATGATTCCAATATACAAGATGTAGATCTTAATTAAGTTAAGGGGAAACTTAATCATGATGGTTTATTTGGTAATATTAGTGAAGTACATAATCATTACATTTTGAATTAATAGTATAGTATTCTAAGATAAACCTATTATAGGTCATAAGACGATGGTTATTCTAAAGTAAGAATAAAGGTATTCAGCTTAAGATTACTATTGGAATTCTTAGATTTAATTATATAATGTGAACACATTTGTGTTATAAAGGTCTCAAAAGTCTTTAATGTGAGGATTGTGGTTAAATATGAATAAAGTGGATAGGAGTGGTCAGTTAGCAGGTGTTAATAAGATACATTCCTTGATATTACCACCTTGGGCTATACAACGTTCTCAGATAACTCAAAGATTATACGTAACACATAAGTGAGGGCTTAAAAGACAATTGAGACTTTGGAATAAGAGTAAGGAATTTATTTAAGCTTAACTTAGGCTACAAGTGATTGATGATAGACTACCTTTAATATTCTTCAGAGTACTGTTGATTGTTTGCGCAAGTTGACTAGAACTGCTACAACGTTACCCAGGTACGATTTCTTGTACTCAGCTTGTTGTGTTTTGGACTCTATGGAATGTTTTGTACGATTTCTCGTACTCCGATATTTTTGCTGATTGACTTGTGGAATGTTTTGGAAAACGCTAACTGACTTTAAGAGGAATTTCTAAAAAGGAAATGGTTGTGTGACTAACCCAGCTTGTGTGACTAACTGAGCCTTGGATGTGAAACTCACTTGGGTATTGGTTCCTTCTATTTGGTTGTTCCATTAGACATTGACTGCTTGGGGTTTACGCTTCTGCACTCTGTAGGACTAAGTGTTTTGGTATTGCTCTGGGTAGTTGGTGATCTAGTGGGAATTTGGAAAAAAGGTCAATCTTGGAAATTCTTCTTTTGACTCTGGATATCGTTTCATCCATGAGCTGGTTCTTGAGGTTTCGACGTGCGCACGTCTTCAATGGTAACAGTGAGGGGCTGTATATCCCCTGTCCCAGAAAGGGACGTGATAGACAGTGAGGGGCTGTATATCCCCTGCCCCAACAAGGGACGTGATAGACAGTGAGGGGCTGTATATCCCCTGTCCCAACAAGGGACGTGATAGACAGTGAGGGGCTGTATATCCCCTGTCCCCAAAAGGGGACGTGATAGACAGTGAGGGGCTGTATATCCCCTGTCCTGAAAGGACGTGTTTGGCGGTGGGGGCCATCTCTCCCAATTGAATTATTCCACTCTTGAGTTCTTGGTTCTTGGATCTGTTTTATCATTCCTAGTCCTTTGTGACCATCTGGGTTTTTCTACTCCTAATGGGAATTGGGTTTAACTAAGGAAATGGATGTTCACTAACACATGATGTGATTTTGTTTCACTAACTTTACCTTTCTATCATTTATCTTTATCCTTAACTTGTTATCTTTGGCTTGGTGATTTTAAAGTGCCTTGTTTCCCTGCTTTACTTTCAAGAGTTTAATTTCAAGTTACTGTTTATTTGAAGAGTTATGTTTTATAAGTTTGTTTTTGGAGAATTGTACCAGTTCCATTCCAGGGAACTGACCCGCCCCTTTCGGGGTGGGCTGCTTGGTTTCATCTTGCAGGTACGAATTGATTTACAGGTGGCCCGAAGAGAATGAGCGTTTGGGATGGGACTAGGTTTTGTGGAGAGTTAATGTTTAATTTCTATTATGTTTGTGTTAAGTTTTTCTCGAGTTCAGATCGTAGCTTTTGTAGATTGTAAGTTGTAATTGGTGAGGTTTGGTGCCGGGTGTTTGGAACCTGATGGTCTGTAATCGCCTTAGAGTTTTATTTCTGCTGTATTTATGGTTAATAGGGGCGTTACAGTTATTCACATCATATATAGAAACTACGTGTATATATTGAATGTGATACTGTAAATATAAATGGAAGTTTTTACCGAGACATGATGAAATACCCCGTAATTAAAAACAGTGATTAATTAGGCTAATAAGTAATTTAGAAGCTTAATTAAGTGTAAATAATTATGAGGGAACAAATCCCGAAGGAAACGGATCTTTAAAACGGTTTAAAAACATTACCGAACCTTAAAGCACGTTTTTCGAGGTAACCGGGAAAACGTGTCTTTAAGCGGGTCAAATAGACTCGTAACAGTTTTGGTCAACTAAATATTCATTAATAAATATTAGTGAAGCTGTGGGACCAATAAAATCAATAAAACGAGAGACTAGTAAAAACTGTCAAAAACGACAAGTTGTGGGGTAGAAATATAATTAACACAAACTTATGTGTCCAATATTGCAAATAAAAATTTTAAAACCCCCTAGCTGCTGTGTGCTGTCCGATTTACATATATACACACACACACTTAACTTCTTTTACTCACAAACAAACAAAACAATAACACTCTACTTTATTACTCTCACACACACTCTCACAATTCTCTCTCCTACCTCATTTCCCCTCTCTCACGTGGATGCCCTTCTCCCTCACTCTCTCTTTTCTTCTTCTTCTACCTCTCTCACGATTTCCATGGTGAAAGAAGAAACACCCTCACAAAACTAACTTCTCTCCTTTGTAACTCTCCCCACACTCTTCCAAAAATTCTAAAAACACCACCATTGGAATCCCCTCATCAAAGGCTACATTCCTATCTTTTCAAAACTCGAAAACACCCACCTTCGTTTTCATGGGTATGCACCATTGGAGGCTTCAACACCACCATTAGAAGGCCCTCCTTCCCCTTGTTCTTCTAAGGTAAAAATCTCTTCAAAAGCACCATCTTTTTCTAGCCTAAATGGCAAAACGAAAATGTGAACTAAGCCTTGCTTGCTCCTCTTAGGCCCAGCCGGTTTTGGCATTTTGAAAAGGTGGGAAAATCATTCTTGAGCTGCTCCAAGTATTTCCTAAACTCTTGGAAGGTAATAAATCCTCTAAACCCTAAAACCTAGATAAAACTTGATTAGTGGTTAGGGTTAGTTCTTAGTATTGAATGGTTTATATAAATGTTGGTAGTGCTAGAGGAATTGGGATTTCAAACCGGTAGAGAAGAAGGAAAGAAGGAGAAAGAGAGAAGAAACTTGTGAAGTAACAAGGTAATATACTCACCCTTGTGTAGTTTTGTAATTGTATATGTAACAGATTTTTAAGAATGAAAATGGGTATTGTAAAGTGATAATGCATAATGGTATAATGTGTAAGAGATATGAATATTTTAAACCTTAAAGAACACTTTTAAAACTTGTAAAACAGATTGGGAATGGAAGTGTTGAGTGCAGGAATTTTAGTGTTGTTTTGGTATTGGTATTATGAATGGGAGCTTGTTATTCTTGGTTATTGTAACAGGTGAGATAAGTATTGAAATATGAACTAAACCATGTGGTGAGTGTATAGAATACAAGAGAGACTATGGCAAAATTTGCCTAGGATTAGAACACTTAGAGAATTAAACTAGGTGACTAAGGTGAGTGTGTAACAGATTTTGATTTAAATAGATAGAGGGTAAGTTGAGAGAGAGAGATAATGGATTCTAATGTATTAGAGGTGTTAGAAATGACATTAGAAGAGGGAGTTGTAGAAGGGGAGTATTAGTATCAAAATCTGTAGCAAAAGTGACTAAGGAAGGATATAATATGAGTGCTGAAATGAAAATGTAGGAGACAAAGGGTGAATTGGGATATAGAAAAGGGTGATGAGTTAGTAGATGAGTTAAGGAGTGTTTTAGGGTGCCTAAGCATGTAGGAAACTTGGGAAAATGATTAGGAAAAGTTAGATGTGAATTGAGAAGGATTTGGAGTTCAAAAGGAGCAATTAAAAATAAGTACTGGGCTGGACCGACCCTAGGGCCGACCCTAGCAGGGTCGGTCGACCCAAAAATCTGTAACCTCGGGAGCTTCTGCATCCGACCGACCCAGTGGGCCGACCTTGCCTGGGTCGGTCGAGTGGGAAATTTTGGTCGGAAATGTTTCTGCATCCGACCGACCCAGGGGACCGACCCTGCCTGGGTCGGTCGAGTAGAAATTACGAGTTGGATATCTTCTGCAACGGACCGACCCAATGGACCGACCCTGGCTGGGTCGGTCGAGCTTGGAAATTATGTAATCGAAGTCTCTGCACCCGACCGACCCATGGGTCCGACCCAGGGAGGGTCGGTCGGGTCAATCAAAAAAAAAAATTTATTATTTAAATTAAATAATATATATATATATATATGTGTACATGTATGAAAGCATGCCAAAGCTAAGTAAGAAAGTAAAACTTAGGTAATGAAAAATGAGTAAGTAAAGTGTAAGTGTAAGAAGTATAAGGACATAGTAGGTGTGAGTTAAGCAATGATAGTAGATTAATCATTTAATTGTATGTATATAATAGGATTTGATTTGTGACACCGGAAGGACGTTTGGAAGTACGTACAACGGTGAACGGTATGGATTCCTCATGCCCCGGGTGCTATCTTGGTTACTCTGATTTGTGTGTTGTGTGCTAATTGATCACCAAATAAGATAAATGCACGAATCGGAGTTAATATGCCTACTTGTGAATATGTAGTGTTGTATGATGTTGTATATTTTCTTAATTCTTAGTTTGTATAATTCATGAAATGTTTGGATGAATATGAATGCGTGTATGTATGTTGTATTGTACCGTGACCGTTAATTATTGTGTTTGGACTTCTAACTTGTTCCTAACAAGCTAACCATCCTAACTTAAAATGGTAATTAAACTGGAATGAGTAGAAGTCCGATATAGTTTCGGCCACGCGTGAGGATGCGGAGTCACGAGAGGTTGGCTCCAATTCCTGACTCTTAAACTGGTCTGCGGCCCAAATCCCTTAAGTGGGTAGCATCCCGGATTAGTGAGTCAAGTAAATCCCGGATGTGGGACGGTGTAGTCCCCAAGGCCGGAGGTCCCGACGACTTGACTTGAGTATAAGTAAGTAAGTAAGAATGAGCAAGTAAAGTAAAAAGGAAGTAAGTAATTGTAAGTAAGAAGAAGTAAGTAATGAGTAAAAGAGTAAAGCATTCCGATTAACCCGGATGCATAATTTGGCTAACCTTGTGAAGGTAAGTAGGATGTGTACTTGTAATGTTGCCTTGATTGTGTAATGAATTGTATAGCATGTATATTGTATGAAGAGCATGTATGTATGAATAATGAATGGCATGTTTAGTGGACGTCAAATAGTCAGCGTGCCCTAGCTAGCACGCGGTATATGCGGAGTCCATATGCAGCTTTTGCTGAGCCCCTTGGGGCACCATTTTTACTACACGCAGGTACTCGAGAGTGATGAAGATGTGAAGACCTAGTTTCATTTCTTTTATCTTCTTTTTGGATTGTAAACAGTGAATTTATGATGGGTGTACTAAGTAGTACATGGCTGTAGTTTTTGAATAGCCGGTGTACCATGGGGTACACCTTTTTGGATTTTGATAGAATGGAGTTGGTATAGATGAGTAGCCTCAGAAACTCATTCTTTTGGGAAGTGTGGTAAAAGGATGTAAAGTAATACTTTAACTACTCGGTGATCCAGGAATGTAAGTAGGTTATGTTATATTCAGTATGTATTATATTAGTAGCTCGGTACATTATGTTCATCAGACCGTGACTGTAAGTATTAGTAGCCTAGCTAGCCGTATGGGCGGTTAGCGGCATTGTGTCACCCGCCGTAGTAAGTATGTAATAATTCCGCTGCGAACTCGTAGGATTAATAGGATGATTAGACGGTAAGCATAGGATTAGCGGTTGGGGTGTTACACATGATCAAACCAGGGATATATTAAAATTAATAAAATAGATATATGGCCGATTATATATATACAAATTAATTTAATGTGACCAAATTAGTAAAGCTAAAAATTTAAGTATTATTGGCTTAAATTATAAAAAATTATAAAATATACATATATATCTTTTAAAAATCTTTGAAATGTCAGAAATTATACAAAAAAGATAATATATTATGTAAAGTTACTTATATAATTAAGTCTAATTATATAGTGTTACAAATACTAATATAATATACATCATTACAAGAAAATTAAAACATTTAAATAATATATTTTGTTTTTGTAAATTAGTATAATATAATATTTTTATATATTTTAATAGATATATAATATTGTATAATCTTGAATAATTTAAATTGTTTAGCTATTTTTCAAAATCCTATTAATTTGTGTGCTGTTTTGTAAATTAAAAACATTAATATATCGTATATTTATGTACATTTTATTATAATTTTGTATACTTTTAACATTTTATAAATTTATACACACACATATATATATATATTCAACTTACTTTACAAATTTTAACCTACACGTCAACTAATTTAAATTGTTATTAGTTTTAGTTTTTTATGTTTTATTAGTTTATGTGGCTTTTGTAAATAAAAGTGTCATATAGTAATAAAATTTGTATTAAATTAAATATATATAAACACGCACATATATATATATATATACACTTAACTAATTTAAATTATTATTACTACTATTTTTATATTAATTTTATAAATTTTAATCAACATATGTACTAATTTAAATAATAATACTTTTACTCTAGTTTATAATGTATTAATATGTGTGATACTTTGAGACTTAAAAATATTATAATATCAAAAATATATTATGTTAGGTATATCTTATATGATAATATAAATGATAGTAGTAGTATATAGTTTAATTATTTTTCACGAATTAGACAATTTTTATTTAATTATTGTTCTTTTCCAAATTTTTGATAGCTAAAAGCTAACCAATATACTATATTGAAAAAAAAATTAAAAATTTATATAAAAAGATAATATGTCTACTATGGTCGTAGTAGTATAGGTTAGTATTTCAAACTATGTAGTAATCACAAGTTTAAGTTATAAGAATAATAATTTTGATACCGCTTTCATTTGTTGTATTCTAGCATAATATCAACTAAAGTTTATTAGCATTATTAGTCAGTAGCAATTTCAAAATTGAATTATATACGTATCACACACTTAAATTATAAGAGAATTATAATTTTGCTATCACTTAAAAATATTAGCTATCATTTTTTATAATGTAGCACAATATTAGCCATAATCTCATTAACATCATTAGTCGGTAGCAATTTCATAATTAAAGATAGTAACAATTTTTATGCTTGCTAAAAATATTCATTACCGACGCCCAAACAGTAGCAGAATGGCAACTGTGATGAGTGTTAGTAGCAATTTTATTAACTTATCTTATCTATTTGGTAGTAGCAACTTTTAGTAGCAATTTAGCTACTAGTTATAATATTTTTCGCTACTGCTGCTTTAATAGTGGCACAATAGCTACCATGATTGAATTAGCCACATCTTGCAGTAGCTATTCCGTAATTTAGCTACCAACATTGGTAGCTAAATTGTTCTTACAAAAAGAACCAAGATGAAATCAAAAATAGCTACTACTAATGGTAGCAGTCTTGTCAGGCGATAGCGATTTGGCTATTGTTTAAAAAATCTAGCTACCATTGTCGCTGTTGTAGCAAAATAGACACCATTATGTTATTACCATTAAAAATCAGTAGCAATTTTTGAAAGTAGCTACCAATATATGTGTGGTAGCAAATCATTGGTAGCTAAATCTGTTTTTTCTTGTAGTGTATGTATATACAAGTACGTATATAGTATAGTTATTGTTATGCGTTATCATTTGCACACCCTTTCATCGCAAATGTAAAATGCTACACTATTGTATATGTTGCAACGTGGTTGTCGTCATATTCACGTTTTTGCATGTAATTGTGTAGTTCATCGTATGTAACTTGTTATCCATATTATACCTTTATGACATGTTATAAATTCACATTATATAAATTATAGAGTCCTTCTTGTAATAAAATTCCAACTATACCATATACTTCCAAAATTCGCCAACTTAACCCATCATCTTATGTAAATACCAAAATGTATATTTATTCCTTAATAATCCCCTTATAATATATTCCTTCATAACTTATTACAATGTCACATCATATCACCCAAAACTTTATATTATATTCTGTCCAAGCTCTAACAATTCCCAAAGTAACCCATGTATTCTCGGTAATTCAATTCTTCTCCCCACACATTTTGTTTATTTACCAAGCTACCCCATATTACATACTGGTTATATTTGCAACTTTAGTAATTTATAATCTAAGATATTCTAACCTTATGATCTACATATATTTGTATATTTATTTACGGATACCCCCTAGCTTATTCAAATTTAGTTGTTCACCCACATCTTCTTCATAATTACATTATAACCCCCTTTATTTTATAAACTTCCCTTTAAATACTTAAAACCTTAAATTATACACCTTAATTATTTAAACCTCATTTTAAACCTCAAAACTTACCGAAATCTCAAGCTAACCCCTAAAGTTTATAAATTCTGTTTTATACCTAAATGTTTTGCTAATTAAACTTTATACCCGTAAGTTTTATAATTGTCACACTTTAACACTTACACCATATATTATAAACCCTAATTAATTAATTCCTCAAACTCACCCCAAAACTTTAAAAAATTCCCAACAAACCCCAAGGCTCCAATATTCGCATTTTGATCACTATAGTTTCGGTAATTACATGTACGTCTCTAATCTTTTTATAATTTTCGTTTTTGCTTGATATTTCTTTAAATACCTAAAATAATTACCCTTATCATTTTAGTTTGGTCAAACATCATCTGTGGTCAAGGTTGACCACTTAATTTATCTTCTTGACCATATTTGTTTTTATTTACTAAAATACCCCAATTAATACACTATTTTTTTATATTTAACCCCTAATCTCATAAAACTCACATTTATATTTATTAATTCCAAAGATAATCCCTCTTGGTTCTTATTTATATTTAATGTTCTATATTTCTTTTTAATCATGTTTTGACCCCATATATAATATATTTATTTACTTAGACATTTTATAAGGTTTTTTTTTACAAAAAAAAAATTCATTTAAGCCATGTTAAAGGTTTATAAATATACCAATACCTTTCTAATATATTCCTAAGTAGTTGTATTTGCTAGGATCATAATCCTTGCACCAGAAAATCATACACCCTTTTAAATCAATTTATAAATTTAATAATAACCATCTAAGCTCAAAATTCACATCATAACTTGGCCTAATTATATAGCCTTAAAAATAGCACCATAGTAATTTCTAAAGGCGATTTCGAAGATGGAGATTGCTCCATATTACAATATGGAGAGGGTGCCACATGTCAGTATTTTATTAGAGGGAAAATAAAGAAAAAGGAAAAAAAAGAGAAAATAAGAGGGCAGCACGTGGGTAGGGGATGAGTAGGTGAGTAGGAGAGAGAAAAATATTTTTTTTAAAAATGCCATAACTTACAAAATATAAGTGCAAAAATAAAATAAATTTTATCATTGTTCATCTTTTTTCGTACTCTTCAAAACAAGATGCATCATTGATATGTTTTGATAAATTTTTTATTTTTTATTTTTTGTATGTGCATATTTTTAAGATTAATTGTGAATCTTAAGTTTAAAAAGTGAATTAAAGGTTGTTAAAAAGTGAATCAAAGGTTGTTAAAAAGTGAATCAGAGAGTTGCTTAAAAGTGAATAAGAGATTTTAAAAAAGTGTATCTCACAAACAGAGATTGTTTAACTAAAGTGATTCTGATTGTTTGACTAGTGTGAATCAGAGGTTTAAGAAACATGAATTAAAGGTTTTTTAAAAGTGAATCACTAGTTGTTATAAAGTGAATCAAAGTAATAAGAATGAATCTTGTAAGCATAGATTTTTTAACTAAAGTGATTAAGAGGTTTAAGAAATGTGAATCAGAGATTTTTATAAAGTAAATTATGAGTTTAAGAAAAGTGAATTAGAGGTTTAAGAAAAGTGATTCTCGTAAATAAAGATTGTTAACTAAAATGAATAAGAGGTTCAAGAAAAATGAATCAGAGGGTAAATAAAGATTGTTTGGGGTAGGTAATATTTTTGGCATTAGTCTACACTTTATATTATCGTTACTAATTCGACAGATTTTTAGGGTTTGTGGTTTAGGTACAACCCATAAAAATGTGGTTTTTAGAGTGTTTGGGGTAAGATTCATTTTGTTAATGAATATGGTTCATTTTATTGTTAAAGAAGATTCATTTTGTTAATGAATATGATTCACTTAGAAAATATGTAATATATACTCCTTCTAAAAACATGAAATTTTAAGTTTACCAAAACATATCCATGATGCATCTTGTTTTGAAGAGCACGAAAAATGATGAACAATGGTATATATTTTATTTAATTTTGCACTTATAATTTGTAAGTTATAACATTTTGAAAAAAAATACAATTTCTCTCTCCTACTCCTCTCCCGCTCCCTTGTACCTGCACGTGACTTCCTCTTATTCTCTTTTTTTCTTCTTTTAATTTTTTTCACCAATGTTTTGTTGACATGTGGACAGTCTCCATATTACAATATGGCACCAGCTCCATACTTTCCATATTGTTTCTAAATGACATTAAAATGTCCTCAAAATTGTATTATAGTTATGGCTTGCGGCAATTTTTACATCTAACCTATTTAAATTATTTTCCTTCATTATTTACATATAAAATAGATTTTTAATAAACCATTAGTACTTAGTTTCACAATCAGATTTTCATCCCTTAATCTTCTCCACATATTTTGGATCTAGCATCCCCAAACTCATATATATTCTCGGTTCTGTACAAATCCATGCTAAATTTTCTTAAACCATTTTTCTTTCAATATTCACTAATAAAATAACCTTAAATAAACCATTAATGCTTAACCTATTATTTAACTATTAGTTTTCTACACCTTTTTAGGATCTAAATAGCATATAAATATGCACACTCATCCTCACGGTTATATACAATTTTGTATATTAACTTCTAAAATTCATTTATTTTCTTTTAAACACATAATTTGACTTTAAACAAGTCATTAACTTTTAGTTTCATAACCATATTCTTAATCTCTAAATTTCTCAATGTATTTAGGATTTTACATCTCATACTTCACCTATGTAATCATGGCTTCATATTCATTTATTCATTAACAACCCAACTAACCCATATCTGCACTTAATAATCTCTGTATCATAACAACACCCAGTTTAACATTCTTTTAAGGTATTAAAAATCAGTATTAATTAGCCTTACCTTAATTAGCCAACAAAACAAATGTTTCCAGCAACTTCTCACAACACCTTCCTACTAACTACAACCTTCTTCCTCAGCCTGGCTGTACGTATATATATCATAGTTACAACAACATGTTTTTGTACATAACTTAAGCTACTCATGTATATACTTCAAGGGTTTGGTTATAGCTTTTACCTTCTAAAAAATATGTTATCCTTCCTTGGAATGGCTCTCAACATGCCGACAGTCTTGCTGTTCTGTAGAAACTTACATGTACTGCTCTCGGACAGCTTGATAGAGAGGGAAGTTTTAGTGTGTGTATATTTTTTTTTGGCGTGGGAAATGAAGGAAAGGAAAGGCTTACACAGTCATGTCAAGAGTCGATTTCCTTACCTTGTTTTTGAAGGATTTACAGGTCTTCTCGGTTAGCTTGTCCTCACCCTCCTCCCTTGATGCTATATAGTTGTGGTTTGGCAGAACATAGAGGATGGAATGGCTTCAAACACAAGCATCAGAAACAAAAAAAGAAACGTCAAGAACTAGCACTTTCAATCATTAGTATGACAGGGAGCAGTGTGTTTTAATACGGTTTCTTCCTACCGTTCAAGACCAAGGATTTCCCTTCAGCCGGTGCAGTTCCAGGCCTAGGTTTTGGGACTTTCCAATGGTGCTCTAAGCCTTGAGAAACATAGGAGAACTGATGAAGAAGAGGTTGTTCTCCCATGCCCAGAAAATGAACACAGGGGAATAAAGGAGAGTGGTGTTTACCTCTATTTCGGTAGCCTTTTTCTTGCCATTTTTGTACTAGAAATGGAAAGCTTAAGCAGAAGAAGCCTGCTGCTGTTACTGGAACGGAAGAGTAGAACCATGAAGATAAGAAGACTATGGGGCTGGGAGCAGAACCGTAAAGATTTGGAAACTGGCGCAGAACAATATGAGAAAGATTTGAGATGGGAGATTACCGTTTTTTTCCATGTTACGGTGACTGTCCAGTGGTTGCTTCTACCGAGAGTTCATGCTAGGTTTGTTACTGTCTACTGCAACCGAATGAGCAGAGGATCAGGTGGGGTAGAGAGGCTGAAGTAAGGTGCTAGAAAGAAAGGAAGTTGTGAGAAGATTCCTTACCTGTCTGTTTCAGTTGAGAAGAGATGGAGAAGGGAAGCACCGTTGCTTGATGCTACCATTCACTGGAGCAGAAAAAAAGAACTTACCGAGAATAAGAAGAGAAAAGAGTGGCTGAAGTGATGGGAGTGTAGCTGTTGCATGCTGTCCTGGCTGAAAAGAAGACCGATGAGGAGTTGGGAAATGACTAATTTTGGAGAGGTGGGTTTGTACTTATGTACTATATTAGTTGTCTATATTGTCTGATATGATATTTGGTGTTTCCTTTTATGTATAGGTGCAAATGGGCGGCTGACTAGGAGAGAATTGGAGGAAATTTGAAAACTTCCTATCTTATAATACTATAGTGCTAGTTGTACCTATATATAGATAAGTGACTATATTTGTATGTCACATTGTTACTTATACATTTTAGGCTTAGAAGTGTATATATATAAGTACATGTTTGTGACTGTAATTTTTTAGAGTATATAAACTATTTATATAATTTAATTAAGGTATACTAGTGGTATTTAACATATGTACTAATATGTATATGTAATATTAACTTTAGGAGTTTATCTCTCCTTAATAATATTTCTTCTTTGGTTAAAGATTAATGTATAATCCCATGTTTATTTTGGACTATGTATGTTTATACCATAATGTTTATAGCAATAATTGCTAATGATTTAATTTGATCCTTATTAATTAAGGTAGTAATTACTCGGGGTATTTCAATTCGAATGATTCAGGAGAACAACACAGCTGACTCACGATAGCGTCCGTCGACGAATTCGGGGTCTAGACACATGATGACGATCATTCAGAATCCACCAATCCATAATTAATCACAAATAAAACCTTCCCCTGGTAGTAGACCTTACCCTTCTAGACTCTAGTTAGGCTCCAGGGAAGAGACTTGAAGAATACCAGGAAGAAATGAGAGATTTATATTTTGGGGAAGGTGAGTGCGTGAAGCGTTTCGATGAAGAAGAAAGGAGTGGGGATCGTGATTTAAATAGACTATTATTAGTAATTAGGAAGGATAGATATTAAATAATTAATATTGTAAATTATTTGCGAGGAAAGAATAATTTAAGTGACCAATAGGAAGGAAGTAAGGGAAATTAAATAATGGAATAAAAATAGAGTGGGGAGTAAAATAGATAGATCAATCAGGAAGAGATAATGATGATCATTGAAATACCCCAAACTAAATATAGTGATTAAAATTATCCTAATATGTATTTAAGGGCCTAATGATGTCTAAGTAATATTGGTGAGGAAAAATAATCCAAAAGGAATGAAGAAATGCTTAAAAAGCGAAAAACACTAAATAAGCGTTAAATGACCATAGGAGGTATGAGACCTCAGTTAGAGTATAATATGGATTCTTAAGGATTAATAAGGCCTATATAATATATGGGAACAACTCCCAAAGAAAACGGATCCAAATAATGTATTAAAACGCTAATAGAGCTTTAGCGCATGTTTTTTGAGAAAACCCGAAAATGTGACTTTAAGTGGTCAAACGAACCCGTAAAAATTATAAATCATTAAATAACAATGATTAAGAATTTATGGAAGCTTAATAACCAATGAAATTAAAGAAACGAGAAAATTCCAGAAAACGGGTCCGGTTAGTGAATAGTACCAAAACCGGGTAAATTAACGAGCGTTTTCTGTAAAAGAATAAAAACGCTCCAACTGGTATTAGTGTGTGGGGCCGGTTTTAGTAAGTCAAAAGCTAACACACACACACACACACACACACACACACACACACACACACACACACACACACACACACACACACACCACACACACACACACACACACACACCACACACACCCACACACACACCACACACACACACACACACCACACACACACACACACACACACACACCACACACACACACACACACACACACACACACACACACACACACACCCACACACACACACACACACCACACATGCACACTACTAGTTTATTAATTAACAAGTCAAAAGTAAAAAGAAGAAAAGTAAAAAGTAACTTACACCCCTTCTCTCCTCTCATTTCTCTGTCCCTCATTTCTCTTTCTTCCTCACCCCTCATCCCATCCGATTTCTGCCCTCTCTCTCTGGTTGGGGCGATTTCTTGAAGCTCTTCAAGCTCCCATGGCTTCTTTACCCTTCCAAGCATGCTCCATCTCCATTTGAACTCCAAATGCAAAAATAACCACATATTCTTGCTCCTCTCATCATCCTCTATCATTATCTCTTTTCAAAATTTGAAAATGAGAAAATTCATCTCCTTGGGTTTTGCCCATTTGAAGAGAAAATGGTACCAAAGTAAAGCTTGGAGTCTCCTCTCTCCATTAAGGTAAAAAAATCCACACGAAAAGCTCTTGTTTTCTACACCTCCTTTTGTAGCCGATTTTCCCCCATTGTAATGCTCTATTTTTCTCTCTCTTTTGAGCATCAATTCAACCCTGCAATGGTGGTGGAATCACCTTCTTGAACCAAGGGCTAAAACCTCTCTTAAAACACTCCAAAGGTAAACCCTAACTTGTGGTAACTTAAACCCTTCATTGAATTAGTGATGTTTTAAGAGATTAGAAGTCTAATTATATCCTTTTTATGTAATTTGGGCGTTGGGATGGAGTTTGGCAACTCCATCCCCCACATGGCCGATTTGTGCAAGAAAGAGAGAAGGAGGAGAATTGGAAATGAAATGAAGGAATTATAAGCTCAAGGTAAGAGCCCCTTCTTAATGCTATATTTTAAATGCATTAGAGTAATGGGAATGGGTAAAACTTATTAAAGAACCCAAAATAATGTATTAGTATTGTAGTTGTGGAAGTTTGAGTATTTATGAGCAAGTATTTGGATTGTAGGCCTTAGAGCCAAATAATTGTGTATTTGTATTGGCATTGTTGTTGGTGGAAGTATTGGTATATTGGTATTGCCTTGATTTCTGGTAGGACCCTTGTATGGGTGTGGCTAGATTAGGAATGAATTTGATGAAAATGTATGTATATGGAGAAGTTGTAGGTGAACTATGGCAAAATTTTGGTAGGAATTGTGCATTATAGATGACTTGGTGAATGAGAGAACCAAAGTGTGTATTGGAGTTGGTAGAGATGTCTGGTAATCATGGAGTAGTAGTTGTAGTATAAGAATGAAAGTATGTAAAAATCTGTAGCATGAAGTATTAAGATGCATTGGAGAAACTAGGAGGAATTGGGTGTATTTGGAAAGCTTAAAGTGTGTAGTAAACCACCTTGTAACAGATTTTGAGAGGGACTAGATAATGGGGAGGATTTGAGTGGAAGGTAATGTAATGAGGATACTAGTAAGGGCATTGGTAGAGGGAGTAGTAGATGGTAAAAGCTGTTGTAGAAATCTGTAGCATTTGAGAACAAAATTGGCATAAGTGCTGAAGTGTAGTGAAGGAAAGTTATGTTAAGTGGATTTAGAAATGAGTATGGAATTTGGTGGATGAACTAAGGCAATTTTAAGGGCCTAAGTAGTGTTAAAACATGTGCGATTACATGTAGGAAGATTGGGGAAACAATGGGTAAAGAAAGAAACTGAAAACAGATTTTTAAAACTGAAGTACTGGGCCGGACCGATCTTGGGACCGAACTTGCAAGGTCGGTCGAGCCTTAAAATATAAAGACTGGAAGTCTACTGGAATGGACCGACCTTGGGGACCGGACTTGCAAGGTCGGTCGGCCAAAAATTTTCCCGTTGTGTAACCCACTGGAATGGACCGACCTTGGGACCGGACTTGCAAGGTCGGTCGAGCCTAAATTTTTCCAGCGTATTAACTTACTGACTTCGACCGACCTTGGGTCCGACCCTAGGCAAGGTCGGTCAAGTAAAAAAAATGATTAAAGTTATCATATGTATGTATATATATGCCTATACACATATGTATATGTATACATAGTAGTACATCATTAATGGAATGAAATGGTAAGGAAGTACACATATGAGTAAGAAAACGAGTTAAGAAAGTAGTGAGGATAAGAACATTAAGTTAAACCGAAATAACGGGGTAAGTACGGGAGTAGTAATCATGTATGTAATGTAATGCTTAGTATTAATTGAACCATTTGGCATGTAGTCATTGGTTCGAGAATAAGAATCGAGGAACAAGAGTGAACCAAAGGAACGTGAGGACACCCGGCGAAGTAAATCCCAGTGAAAGGTATGATTTCCTCATGCTCTATATCCTAACCTGGTTACCCCGATTTGTGTGCTTATGTGATCACTCAAATAAGATAAATGCACGGATCAGACTGCAGACGTTATATCGTGAGTGGTTAAACTGGTGTAAAATTAAAAGAAAAGAAATTAAAAACTCAAAATAAACGTCGGGCTGCAAACAAATCCCGGTCGCAGTAGTATAGTGAAAATGTAAGCAACCAGATGTCAAACCGTGGGACTAATGTACATATAATAGTACCTAAGCGTGTCACAAGAGGGGGGATTAATTGACTTGTAAAATAAATAAAAAAAAAGATAAAATAAACTAAGTTAATAGATAAATAAAATGGAACTCTGGGTCAGGTTAATATAATCTGCATAATTAAGCTATCTCTACTGGTTTAATAATTTGGCAAGGTTCCTGTAATTATCTTAAGGACTAAGTCAAAGCCTCATAAGAACTCGTTCACCTGTAATGCAAGGTTCTAATCAAGGTTCAAGCAAAAGCCTGCGAACGGCAGAGGAGTATTGAGGAATTACATTTGCAACTGAATACTAACTTATTAAATCATAACAAGTTTCCTCCAGTTTTACGTCTTAATTAACCTATCTATTTATCACCGGTCTGATCAAAATAGATTTAGGAAAGCAATTTAATAAACTCATGACATTTATTAAAAAGGTGCGAGATAACCTTTAAAACGTAACAAACTATATATAATTAAAACCAGTAAAAATAATGCATAATTAATACAAACACATAATAACCATTCTCAGAGTATACGTAAACTAGCCTAACATATTAAATAGATAGACAGAGACAAGAGTAATAGAAATCATCCGTAATCACTCCGGCTCACTCTGCTATTTTGTATACGTAGGGCTAGAGGTGGATTTGGTGGACTGTGAAATAAATAAAATGGAGAAGACGGGAGAAGAGAAATGAGATGGCGTGAGGTTTGTGGTGAAGTGGTTCGTGGATTGTATGGGTGGTGGATGTATGTATTGATGATGGTTACGTGGGTTTATATAGGGAAAGGAAGAAGGCAGCAAATAAGAGATAACAGACGCGTGAGGATTTGATTGAGGCGGTGGAAGAAGATAAGGGAGGTGCCTCGTTGATTGCTCCTCATTAATTGAGGGGACAAAGCTTGAACACAAGCGTGAATTAAGGTAGGCGCCTGCAAGTTGGAGACAGTGGACGAGTTGCAGAAGTCGGCGAAGGTAAGTTGCAGACGGCGCGCGAAGAAGAAAACTGTTCGCGTCTCAGATCTGGAATTTTTACACGCGTCCGCGTGGTGTCCTCCTGCTGTCCGCCTGTGGTAGAGGCGGTTGCATATCCCTTGTCCGCCTGCGGTACCGCCTCAAAACAAGGCGGTTGCCTCTTGTTTTCCGCCTCACTCACGTATCTGTCTCACGTCCGCCTCTATTTTGGGCAGTTAGCTAGGCGGTTGCACGTATCTGTCTCACTTCCGCCTCTGTTTTGGGCGGTTAGCTAGGCGGTTGCAATGCTGACCGTGACCTATTTCCTTCTACGAACTTCGACCGGCTCTAGATTCTTCGTTTGGACTCCGTTTTCTGAGCCGTTTGCGTCTATGCGTTTGTCTATTCGTCTACTTTACTCCCAGCTTGGTTTTCCTCATGTTAAACCAATAAATTTGTGAGATAAACAATAAAACATAAACTAGAGGAAAACTAACTGAAGTGGAGAAATGAGCAAGAAAAGTGCTAATATTATATATGAAATACACCTATAAATCATGCTCATTTGGACACTTATCACACCCCCGCACTTATCTTTTTGCTTGTCCTCAAGCAAAATCACATACCCAAGTAAGTAGGGAATGCTCAATACTAACAAATATTATTATGAAGGGTAGGATAAACATGATCTTTTAAACTTATTGAGGAGTGTGAAAAATTAACTGCTGGTGGCATAGGTGTGCTCAGGGTAAAAATAAAATATAGAGTTTCGGGGTATGATCTAAGGTACTTCAATGTTTCTTTTGTTTAGGTGACTCTGAGAACTTTTACCATGGCCAACTTCTCTCAAGAATGGGCATTTGAGGAGAAAACAAAAGGAAAAATAGATTCATGCATTTGTTTCACTTTTGCATAAGAGATGAGAAAAATATAGGCATCATGCCTTTGTATTTAAGAACACTCAACTCTCTTTTCTTGGTTACCAATGGTGTCTCATGAGTCCCTTATTATTCTTTTCTTTCTCTTTTTTTTTTAACAGAAAAGTACCCCTTAGCAATCCCTAAGAGAGAAGACAGAAAGAAACCCTGAGCAATAAAATCCAACCATTTGCAGATTATTTGGTCACACCGCATATAAAATGCTCCTCAAAAGTAATCAAAATTTAAAAATTTTGTACCATTTATCCTACAATTCATAACAATATTTATTCTTAAAGAGAACAACCCACATATAAAGGGTCCATAATATTTGAATTGGACAAACGCATGATAAGGAGAGAGATTAAACATTTAAGCACAAAATGTCACTGAAAAGGGCACACTCCCCCACACTTAAATTGAACAATGTCCTCATTGTTCACCAGAAAAACAAGGGAAGGTCTCAGAAGACCTTTTCGGTAAGTAGATAAAATAGAGATAACACAAAGATCACAAATAAACATTTAAGCACATAAACTCCTCTGCAGTTTTTATTTAAAATAAAAGCATAATTAAAGAACTGGTACTCCCCTGATATTATTTTTGCTTGCGTTTATAGGAGTTCCCCCCACACTTGAGCTTCAGCCTCAAGTAGCGTAGCTTGGTTGCGGTGTCTACATGGAGATGCACCTGCATAAGACACTAGAAGCAACCATACTAAAAACGGGGTTAAAAGTTAGCAAAAATAAAATTTTAAGAGAACCTGAAAATTAAAAGAGCATAAAAGCAAATAAAATTAAAAGTACATCCGGGTTGCCTCCCGGGAAGCTGCCCTTATTTAACGTCTTTGGCTAGACGCCTGTTTTGTTATCCTGGATCAAAACAAAACGTTACCTCGGCATATAAAATAAGAAATTTAATACTCCACAAAATCTGGTGTTTGAGGAGGTAATGCCGGGAACGTAGTTCTAACAGAAGACCCGGTTGTGATGATTTTTCTTCCTCAAATTGGAGGATGTAAACTTCCTCCTCTTGTAGGTGAGGCTCGTAGAAAGAACGCTGTTTAATATCATCTTCAGAGAAAGTTAATTCTTTAAAGGTGATAATGGCGTTTTGTTTGGATATTTTGGAGGGAGGTGATGGCAATTCCTTCTCTTCATTTTCGAGGATGTAAGTATCCTCATCTTCTGGATAGAGCACAGAGAAGGATGGAAACTGGCGGTAGGCGACCGTAGAGGGAAGAGAGTAACTTACATCCGTAGTGGGGTGTTCTTCCTCATGAATTATTTCGCTCTTTGGTTGCTGTTCTTGTAGAGCGAGTCTCTCCAGGTAATCTGGTTGATCTTCTAACCAGAGTTGTTCTTGGAATATGAGACAATCCTGATAATCATGGGCTCCCCCACATACGAGCAGTATAAATCCTGCCAATATTCAAACGCTTCTTCCATTTGCCGTGTACATATTTTTTTTTTTTGAATTTTCGTAAATAAAACGAAACTACTGAAACAGGTTAGAAAATAAAATGATTGGAAATAAACACAATATTAACAAGCAAAATATAAAATGGAACCAGTGATTTGGGGAAGAACATGCGTGAAGGAACGCAGAGTTTTTTTTTTTCTGTATGTGGGACGTCCGCGTGGTGACCGCGCGGATTTGAGGCGGACGTGGCTATTCGAGGCCGCCTGGGCGTCCGCATGGAAATGAGGCGGATGAACCTCTGTTCGCTTTTTTTTTCTTCTTCTTCACGTAAACAACAAAACAAACGTTACTTACCGAAACAAGATTAGAAAATTAACATACTATTAATATAAACAAAATATATATAAACAAAATATAAAAGATAATTAATAAAAATAACAACAAAATATAATAGACAAAAAATAAAAGATAATTAATATAAACAACAAACAAAAATAATATAAACAAAATATTCTAATTTAACAAGTGAATAATCCGGGGCTTAGGGACTAGAATAAACTAGTCCCCGGCAACGGCGCCATTTTGCAGACGTTATATCGTGAGTGGTTAAACTGGTGTAAAATTAAAAGAAAAGAAATTAAAAACTCAAAATAAACGTCGGGCTGCAAACAAATCCCGGTCGCAGTAGTATAGTGAAAATGTAAGCAACCGGATGTCGAACCGTGGGACTAATGTACATATAATAGTACCTAAGCGTGTCACAAGAGGGGGGATTAATTGACTTGTAAAATAAATAAAAAGAAAAGATAAATAAACTAAGTTAATAGATAAATAAAATGGAACTCTGGGTCAGGTTAATATAATCTGCATAATTAAGCTATCTCTACTGGTTTAATAATTTGGCAAGGTTCCTGTAATTATCTTAAGGACTAAGTCAAAGCCTCATAAGAACTCGTTCACCTGTAATGCAAGGTTCTAATCAAGGTTCAAGCAAAAGCCTGCGAACGGCAGAGGAGTATTGAGGAATTACATTTGCAACTGAATACTAACTTATTAAATCATAACAAGTTTCCTCCAGTTTTACGTCTTAATTAACCTATCTATTTATCACCGGTCTGATCAAAATAGATTTAGGAAAGCAATTTAATAAACTCATGACATTTATTAAAAAGGTGCGAGATAACCTTTAAAACGTAACAAACTATATATAATTAAAACCAGTAAAAATAATGCATAATTAATACAAACACATAATAACCATTCTCAGAGTATACGTAAACTAGCCTAACATATTAAATAGATAGACAGAGACAAGAGTAATAGAAATCATCCGTAATCACTCCGGCTCACTCTGCTATTTTGTATACGTAGGGCTAGAGGTGGATTTGGTGGACTGTGAAATAAATAAAATGGAGAAGACGGGAGAAGAGAAATGAGATGGCGTGAGGTTTGTGGTGAAGTGGTTCGTGGATTGTATGGGTGGTGGATGTATGTATTGATGATGGTTACGTGGGTTTATATAGGGAAAGGAAGAAGGCAGCAAATAAGAGATAACAGACGCGTGAGGATTTGATTGAGGCGGTGGAAGAAGATAAGGGAGGTGCCTCGTTGATTGCTCCTCATTAATTGAGGGGACAAAGCTTGAACACAAGCGTGAATTAAGGTAGGCGCCTGCAAGTTGGAGACAGTGGACGAGTTGCAGAAGTCGGCGAAGGTAAGTTGCAGACGGCGCGCGAAGAAGAAAACTGTTCGCGTCTCAGATCTGGAATTTTTACACGCGTCCGCGTGGTGTCCTCCTGCTGTCCGCCTGTGGTAGAGGCGGTTGCATATCCCTTGTCCGCCTGCGGTACCGCCTCAAAACAAGGCGGTTGCCTCTTGTTTTCCGCCTCACTCACGTATCTGTCTCACGTCCGCCTCTATTTTGGGCGGTTAGCTAGGCGGTTGCACGTATCTGTCTCACGTCCGCCTCTGTTTTGGGCGGTTAGCTAGGCGGTTGCAATGCTGACCGTGACCTATTTCCTTCTACGAACTTCGACCGGCTCTAGATTCTTCGTTTGGACTCCGTTTTCTGAGCCGTTTGCGTCTATGCGTTTGTCTATTCGTCTACTTTACTCCCAGCTTGGTTTTCCTCATGTTAAACCAATAAATTTGTGAGATAAACAATAAAACATAAACTAGAGGAAAACTAACCGAAGTGGAGAAATGAGCAAGAAAAGTGCTAATATTATATATGAAATACACCTATAAATCATGCTCATTTGGACACTTATCACAGACTTCTATTGCACTTAACTGTGTTTGGACTATATTGTTCTTGTTGTATTCTCTTGAACATTTAGTTTGTATGATTCATGAAAAATATGGATGAGAATGAAGTGTATGTATATGTGGATGTGTACTTGTGTAGTGTATTAACCCTTGGTATGGGTGTAATGACTTCCACTAATTCCTAACTACCTAACTCCTAACTTGAGTATTGAGTAAAATGGAATGAGTAGAAGTCCGATATAGTTTCGGCCACGCGTGAGGATAAGGAAACGCAAGAGGTTGGATCCGAATCCTGGCTGTAATCTTTTCCATGGACCAAACCCCTTTAATGGGTAGCATCCTGGATTAGTGGGCCACCCTAAAGCCCGGTGGTGGGATGTAGTAGTCCCTGCCCGGAGGTCACACCAACTTGACTTGAGTAAAGTAAGTAAGAAGTAAAGTATTGTATGAGTATTGGTCTTGACTAGTGTAAGTCATTGACCTTGAGAAAAAAAAGTAACGTACACCCGATTAACCAGGGTGTGTAAAGAAGCTAACAAGCACTGTGTATGTATTGGAGAAGCGTATCTCCGTAAAGGTAAGTACGTATGGGTTGACTTGTATTGTTTGCTTGGTATGTATTGAATGGTATGTATGTATTCCTTGTTTAATATTGTATTAGTATGAATGAATCATGTACGTATGTATGTATTTGTAAATGAACTGCATGTATACGACCAAGTGGTAGGCGTACCCTCGCTAGTACGCGGTGTAGACACCAAAAATTCTCACCCCATAAAGCGAATTCCGAGATAATAATTCAAATAAGAGGGGTCGTTGCCTTTCTTTTTTTTCAAAGTGTATTTACGTGCATGTCAAAATGAAACCATCGTTTTGAGACAAAATTTTAAATCAATTTTCAAACATTTTAGAAAAACCCAATTTTCCAGAAATTTTCAAACAATAATTTGTTTTAGACTTACCCTTTTATTTATTTATCTATTTGGTTATTTTCATTTTTATTTCCTTAGTCGTGGGCATTTCATTTACTTTATTTTACTTATATTATTTTATCTTTTTTAATGTTGTTATTTTGTAAGTTAAACACTTTAGTTTTATTGACTACCCTTTTGGTCTTACCCTGCATATATGTATCTGATTATTTTACTCATGTCGAGTTATAGCTTTTATTTTCTCTCCCACAATTTTGTATGAAGTTCTATTGTGGTGGTCCTTTTCCTTTCTCATTTTTCAGTGGACCAACCTTGGGCTTAACCCAGTATTCAGTCAAACTCAGCAGCCCAAACCCAAACCCAAGTCCATTTTCTTCTTTTTAACCCACCTCCAAATAAAGCCCATTTGTGGTAAAAAAACCCTAATCTTCTTCTATATAAAACAACACTCCCCACTCCTGGCCTTCTTCTTCCGGACCCTAGAGGATCGACTTCGAACTCATCGGTGAACAAAAATTGAAACCCTGGCCGCCTCCATCTAATCTGATCATCGATTCCAAAAAATGCTCAGACAGAAACAAAGTCATCTCCTCCATTTTTCTCTTAACTTCAGCAATTCTGCAACCCGGCTTGTGAAAAAATCTTCAAATCGCCACCTCTCTTCTTCTTCAGTCCTCGAATTGGGAGTGCTACTCCAAGTCTCTTCGTTCTCTTCACCCGGTCATTTTGCGATCCCAACCGGCGAACAAGCAGCTCACACACTCTACATTGTCATTCTTTTCGTTCTACCTGGTGAACAAGGGGCATAGCTCTACGCCTCTTTCCAATGTTTGAAATCAACTGACTTCTTCCTCTCTCACCATCATTTCCTCCATCTTCTAAAACTAAGAAACTCCCAATCCCTACTCAAAATCGTGATATACCCTGTGTTCATATTTATATATCGACACCGACGAACTCCCTCATCGGCCATTCTCTCCGCTCCTGGTGATGCACAACTTCAGGGATCTATCTTCGATCATAGTCCCCATCATGTTTCTCGGTGTTTTTGGTAAGTGGTCGATTACTTTTTTTTGACAAGCTACAACTCGAAAGGGAGTGCCGGCCTTTCTCCCAACGTGAGGTTGCTTGTCCGAGTCCAGAAATGACGTATGGTTTGGCTTCACCGCTAATCTATCGTGTTATGCTTTAGTTTCTCAAATCCTTTTACAATATAAAATGAGGCAGGTTATTTTAAACTTCATCATTTAGTCGGTTTTCTGCTCATCCTTGTTGATTCCGGTTTGGATACGTGGGATCCATGCTTTATAGATCTGTTTGCCTTGCCTTGATTATCGACATATCTCAGTGTTATGGTGTTTACTTTGTTCGAATCCTGATTGAGAAAGTTTACTCAATTGTATAATTTCTGCAGGTGAGTACGGGGCTATTTGCCTCAATCTCGAATCTGGGAACGAGTTTTACTTGTTCTTTTCCTGCTCGTGCTTTGTGAGAAACTGAACTCACACCTGATTCAGCGCACTTACCTCTTAAGCTGTGTTTTGGCTTTAGCCGAAGATGAGGGATGTAAGACCGATGCCTTGATTCGATACTAGATTTGGGTCTGGTTTTTTGATGGTTATGAGCTCGGTCTTAATGATTTAAAGACCACATGCCTGAATTTGCTTTTGTTGGAATTACCGCTTTACTGGTGTTGTTGTTGCACTAACATTCAATCGGTATTTTAAATTACCTTGTGGGTCAAATATAACCCCACTAACTTCATTTCTGATACCTTGTTGGGATTTGTCTAATCTAGGTTCATTTATATTGATTGAAATGTTCTGAATGCGAACTTCCTTGGTTTGGGATTGGTCTTGAACTTTGGACCGTGTTGTTGGGTTTTGGACTTCATGATTACCCATTGGGTTTGGAAATTCCATTTGAGGCTTCTCTTTACTACGATTCAGCTGTATTACCATGATGGCATTGTCACCTGGACCTTGCGCATTTCTTTCGGCTAAAAATCATGTTGCTTGTGGTGCTATTACCTGGACCTTTTTCGTACTTATCATTCTTCGGTTTTCTATTATGACCGAGGTACACCGGATTGAGGTTTGCGCATGTGGTGGACTTGCTTGGCCTGGAATTACCTTGGGCTATGCTGATGCGTTTGGGCTTACTGTTTCTTTATTGGTTTTGGAAATTCTATCATTCATCCTTTTACTATAATTCGATCATTTGATGTTTAATTGCCCCTTGCGCATCGATTTGGTCTGGAAACTGATTTGATACTAGCAAATAACTTGTCCCGTACACGCTTAGATAAGAACATGAATTGGGTAATAGTTGCCCTATGCTATAATTGTTTAGATAATTCATGCATCGGCTGGATGTCCTTATTAATTCTATCTGTCTAGAGGGAGATGATATATAATCCTTTCCACATATGATCCCAAATGACTCGCAATCCATCCTTTGATACTACACTTTGGTTTGAGTCATAATCTAGCATGATAAATTAATCTGAGTTTCATTCCCTTTGCTTGATTTATCTTACAATTCATAGTATTTATTGGTAGCTTGAAACTCATTTTTGTGTTCACAGTTGGGGTGTGGGAGATGATTAAATTGCCCCCTTTCCTCCCATTGAGAGGGGCCGTATGATCCCATTACACATCCCAACCCTCTTCCGTTCTTTGACTAACGCATTTTGCCTCTTTTGGTTGTGTTTTTGACATGTACATAATGCTCGTGAAACGGGAAACTACTCTAAGACTATGGAACAGGATCTTGGCTTGGACTACCAGGTCTCCGCTTCAAACACATGTAACGGTTGGTGCACTTCTTGCTGATCCTATCAGCTCAAGTGAGGCGGCGTCGATGCGACCCCCCATAGCAGCTCTCTATTTAAGATTTTTTTATCTATATTTGTATTAATCTGTAATTTGTTTATTGTTCTTACTTTCGATGGTAGTCTTAGGATTTATTCATTTCTGTAATTTAATTCATTCTCTGCATGTGAACAATTTTAGAATGTTATCTCTAGCTAGTTTTGTATTATGTTGTCCTAGCGCTTATCTTACCCCTTTCTACATATTGATTAGAGTTCGAAATTAATTTGAAATCTTGTAGGATTTTCGCTAGTGTTCAATCACCAAATTTTTGTACATAATGTTTACACTTCATTTTGCTTCTCCAATGTTTGTACCCTATGTGAGATATTTGCTTTGTTATTTTGTGATTTATGCCCCTTGCTTGTTGCTTATTAATGTCATAAGCCTTAGTTACTATGTCTTTAGGACCAAGCCTTAGGATAGAGGGTGAACCCTAAGATTTAGGTGAGCCATGGTCCCACCTAATAAACTGGGTAATCCCTAGACCCAAACCACATATTATTATAATAACATATATTAATAAAATCACTTTCTCAAAATTCATCCCAATTTGATTCATCATTTCTCCCCAAATTTTCCAAAGCCCAAAAGCTCAAAACAACTCAAATAAGGCCCAATTTCTAACCTAATTCCAAGCAAGGCCTAATTTTCCCAATCTCAAATAAGGCCCATAGGCCAATTCGGCCCAAAACCAGATACTTTTCATGAGTTGCTCGACATCAAACCTCTCCACACCCCAATATCAAATACTCTTCCTACACTCGTCAAACACACCTCAACCCCCAAGACATTTGAGATACTTCCAAAAGTTTCAAGACCAAACACAAACTTCACCCAAACTCCAATTGTCTCAAAGATTCAAATCATCTTCCAACCTTAATTTCCAAGGCCCAATTTGGCCCCCTTTCCAGGACTATTCGGCCCATTCTCTAAGGCCCAAACCGGCCCACTTTTCACAGGCCCGATCCGGCCCATTCTCAAAGGCCCAATCCAAGGCCCGATCCAAGGCCTATTTCAAAGCCCAATTCAAGGCCCAGTTCAAAACCCAATTCGAGGCCCATTTCTAGGCCCACATCGACCAACCTTTACAGGCCCACTTCGGTCCATTTTTCAAGGCCCACTTCGGCCTAATTATCAAGGCCTACTTTCGGCCCAATTTATAAGACCCACTTCAGTCCATTTTCCAAGGCCCAATTTGGCCCCCTTTCCAAGACTATTTGGCCCATTCTCCAAGGCCTAAACCGGCCCACTTTTCACAGGCCCGATCCGGTCCATTCTCAAAGGCCCATTCCAAGGCCCGATCCAAGGCCCATTTCAAAGACCAATTCAAGGCTCGGTTCAAAACCCAATTTGAGGCCCATTTCAAGGCCCACTTTGACCAACCTTTCAAGGCCCACTTCGGTCCATTTTTCAAGGCCCACTTCGGCCTAATTATCAAGGCCTAATTTCGGCCCAATTTTTAAGACCCACTTCAGTCCATTTTTCAAGGCCCAATTCAGCCCACTTTAAAGGCCCATTCCGGCCTAACGTTCCAAGGCCCTAACCTGGACCATCAGTTCAAATTTCGCACGCGATCAATCCAAATACCGATCCAATCCCATCTCAAATTCAAATCCAAATCCAAAATCAATTCAATTCAGCCTAAATTCAACCCGACTTGTAAATTCCAATTTGATTCAAAAACTTCATTCAACCATTCATTCATTCAAAAGCTTAATTCAATTCAATTCTCATTCAATTAAATTCATTTCCAAATTCAATTTCATTTCAATTCCAAATAAAAATTCATTCAATTTCAATTCAATTCCATTTTCACCCACATTCGAATGTCTCACAGACCCGAGCGTCTCATAGACTTTGTTATTCTAATGATTCGAATATCTCACAGACCAGAGCATCTCACAGACCTGAGTGTCTCCCAGATCCGAGCGTCTCATAGATTTCGACATCTTAAGATTTCAAACGTCTCATAGACCCGAGCGTCTCACAGACTATAACATCCCACACATCAAACATCAAAATTCCAAAATCCTAAAACCGTGAACTACATAAGGTCTGATCAAAATAGAGAGTTGAGTACGTAGGCAGCCCATCCAGGGTGCGACCCCACTCCAAATAAAAAACCCTTTTCCCATACTAAGGTGTTCTCTATACCTCTCGAAACACTCAAACCTTCTTCGGCTCCCACAAACTTCAAACCATCAGACTCCAAATCTTGTCTTTTCTCTCAACCTTGGATGTTTCCCAAATCCTCATTCTATACTCATTCGAATTCATTAATTCTTATTCTTAGCGCTAGCTTGGCAGAAAGGCTCTCCTCATCCACTCATTTTCTCTCCTTCCGTCCTAATCCTATCCTTGGCTCTGAAATGAATCTCTCTAAAAAGGTTTTGAAAGAAGGAAATCCCGACAATTGGAGACCGAGGTTTCCTTGGGCACCAATCCGAAGTCGTGGTCGTTGCCACTTCTAAGGGGTGTAACCCAGTGCGAACCCACAGTAGAATCTCTGAAATGACCAGATAAGTCCTATCCATAGGCAACAATCTCAGAGTCAATCTACGGTTCTTAGAACCCTTCTTTTCTTCCTTCCTAGTTATCATAGGTCAAACTAGGTGGCAACTCTAGTCAATTCCGCCCTTACGGCATAAGTCCGCGTGGAGCCCATTGAGAGCGGGTGTAGTGCACACTTGCACTCCCCTTTATGCTTTCTCGGAAAGAGGGACGATTTAGTAGGTATTTGAGTGATGACATGAATAACGGGTTTTCACCCTCCACAAAATGGCAGTTTCTAGGATCTAGGCTTTCTAGTCTGACCATATTTTTAGATAAACCCCCCTCATACCGAAAAATCACCCTCCACAGAATGGCGACTCTGCTGGGGAAAACTTGAGTAAGTTTTTCTCAAACTCAAGGAAGACTGAAATCCATTCAAAATTGTCGGGACTTCGCCACTTCTTTCAAAACCTTCAAGAGATTCATTTCAAACCACTAGGACTACTCTACTCCACACTTAGATTGTGTGCCTGATGAGGACAGACAGGATTTGTTAGATCCTCAACAAACAATCACAACAATTGGGTTAATGATTAGCTCATGATTAGAAAGAGACACTTAGGATTGAATGAAGCTAACTTCCTTCTAGGTTAATAGGCAACCAATTTGGAATCACCTTCAAGACAAAACTCTTAGCAAATAGGTTGGTGCTAACTGCTCTTCTTTACTTACATGCTATGCGATTGTGGGGTGCATGGGAGGGTAGCTTAGGACATGCATTCCTCTGTGTCACTTGATTTATCCAGGAGTCACGGGAACCCAACCGGTCCACGGTTGATTCCCCATGAGCTGGGTCATTTATATAAATGGCTAAAACCCACGGGGCAAGATGGTCATCGACCTACGCCCTACAGGCTCATGATCCAAAAAAATCTTCTGTTACCCGAGTCTAAGCCAGCATATAGTAAGCCAGGAGCTTTCAGTGTCCAGCTGCCTGATCCGGTGTCTAGGACGGGTTTTATAGGTAGTCACCCCTTTGTATGCCACCTTCTGACCGCCCTTCTGCCTTACCCTGAAGATTGCATGGGCTCAGTTCTCCAGGTGTCCTCTGCACCACGGGTGTCTTTAAAGCCCAATGTCACACTACAAATCCATAGAGGATCCCGTATTTACCGGATACCCATACATGGCATAACATAGTTAGTGAATAATTTGGACTTTAGACACACCTTATCGTGCAAATGATGGGAGACCCGTTCCCATGCAGTACTTCCCCGAGTTTCCCGAAAAGTGAGTATGTTGTGATAATCCCCGGCCGTGGCTCGTGTGACTGTATCACTTTGGGTATCCTGACCTTTCGAACTTAAGCACTCTAGACTTTCTTGATAACGTGCCCCACAAGGCGTAACAGAGATAAATACCGAGAGATGAACAGTGAAGGGACGACGGTTCCCCCGGTGGTACGGGAGCACTGATTGACCTGGAAGGTGATTATCCCAATCATTCGCACTCAGCTCCACATAAAACTAGGCACGCTTTATATTTTTGTTCTTACGTTTGTGTGATCACGATTTAAACACTTGAAAAAATCAGAAAACGAATCATGTCGAACGCTCTAATGAAATATCTTCAAAGCCGTCCATCTCGAGTGATTTCAAAATTGTTATTTCCAAAGCGGTGTTCAAAATCATTTTCAATCAAATTCTTTCAAAAAATAAACTTTGTCCAACGGTTTGTAAAAACCAGATTTCAAAAATCTATTACTTTCAAATGATTTTCAATCAGTATTTCTCACAAATGTTATTTCAAAAACTATTTCCAAAAACAGATTTCAAAAACTTGCTTTTTACAAACGAATTTCAAACAACTTTTTTCACGAATATTATCTCAAACTTGTTTTTGAAAACAGTTTTCAGGTTGATTTTCACAAATGTTTTTCAAAATAAATGATTTAGTCCCCATGTTGCGACCCGCTATTTTTGAAGTTCAACCCACCTTCAAGAGCAGCGGTCACTACCGTGGAGCGTACTAGTCATTTCGTGTTTTCACAAAAGTGGTGAATTTTCACAATGATTTTGTGCTCGATCATTCACTTTTCCTTTCTCAAAAAAAAAAGAACACCCCTCATTTTCCTCGTCGAAGCAAGTGGTGCACATGAGGATCAACAACTGCAGTCTGAACCAAAAATCAGAGGTGCACCAACCCGAGTCGAGCAACATGAAGACCAGCAACGATTGTTCGAGTTCAAAATTTCTAAGAGTCATAAAAACACCAACCAGTTTTGTTTGATCATAATACTGCTTCGCTGCAAGTGCCCGAAGATGAGCGAGCAGCCGGTCAAGATCCTGAAGACGAACAAGCGGCCAATAAGAAGCCCAAACATGAATGAGCTGCCAGTCAGAAGCTCAAAGACGAAGCAGAAGAATTCGGGAGAAGTTTTTAAGCTCAAACTCCCCCATTTAATAACTTTTAGAATTGATGTATAGGTTTTCCCCTAGCATTCTTTTCTCTCTTGTCAATTTCTAAATAGACTTTGTGTATAGGTCATACATTTCCTTTGAATTCATTTAGATCATTGTGTATAGGGTTTCCCTACTCCTTATTTTATTTGCGAATGACCAAGCATCAAAATTCCTACTGCGAAAATCCACCACTTCGGAAACACATTTTTTCAAAACCGTTTTTCTAAAATGTAGCTTCTTTTGGAAACGAGCTAATAAAACAACCAATAAACAAAAGCATGCAACACGTTCATGGAAGAAAGGAAAAGAGTTGCAAGCATTCTCATTCAGTTCAAATTCATTAATTATCCATAAATCACACTCATCACACTCATCTCAGGAAAATGCATAATCACATGTTACATTTACAACACACCTCACACGAGCATTCATCCCATTTTCAAGCATGCTAACATTTGTCAGATTATTCTTTCTACAGTGATGGTCGTGTTTGCAGGTGAATGACTGCCTTTGCCTATGAGTGGCGACATGATCTTCGAAGTGATAGCAAGGAATACCGGGCATTCAAGCTTTTTTCCCATTCAGCATACCATATACATAGAGACCAACAACCACAAAAAAGCATACACAAAAAAAAAGAAATCCCAAAAAAAACCCGTACATCCGAAAATCCAAAAAAAATCATCATGCATCCAAAAATCCAAAAAAATCATACACCCAAAAATCCAAAAAAATCATACCTTCAAAAATCCCAGAAAATGCAGCCCATGTCATATCAGTGGGTCACCATGCGGGAGTTGTCACTCCCTAAAAGTCCCAAGATCCAGGAGTCAATCACCAACCTGACCTCACTCGAGAATTACTTCTTCGACAACAATCACCACAACTGGACCACCTTCAGAGCCAACAATGACTGGATGAGCTTCATAAACCGCAAGCTGAATTCGGCTCAAGCGAGACAAGTCACGACCTTACCACTCATGCAATGCATAAAAAAAACAAAACAAACACAAAAAAAAACATTCAGTCAATCATCTCAATTCATCATTTTCAGCATTTCATGCGTCCTATACATGGTAATTCCATATTACCACAATACATCACATGGTAGATAATTGCATTTGCATACTCCCATATCGAAACAACATCTTCGGGAAAATCACGAGAGATTGATTGAACAGAGTGCATGAACCACTTAACTCTCGACCCATCAATGAGTACAAGGGTCCAATCAAAATCAGCACCACAAATCAAGTGAGTAGTGTGCGAAGAGCGGTAGTTTCCTTTGAATTTCAAATGAATGTTTTGGACAATCTATTGAGCGATGAGGGAAGGTAGAGAGAGCCAATCGAGGTAAAACCATGAGCAACTTGTGCTTTCCTTCAGCACATGGAGAGGCATGATTCAAAGTGAGATCAAAGTCGATAGCAAGATATGAACAGTGATTCATGTAAAGATCCGAGAATAGTAAGAAAACAATCATTGACTAATGAGAATGACGAGGCACATAGGATCAGAAACCTCCACAAGGCCAAACAGCTTTAATTTCCCTGTGCATAATCCCTTAGTGAGTCCCGTTGAGCCTTTCACAATAAACCTTTTTCTGTGCACTCCACAACATGCCAACCCACGTACATATATTTACTTGCCCTTGCAATAAAGGATCTCAAAGGAGTAGGAGCCATGGTCTCTCCCCACCATCTTTCACAAGAACAACAAACAAAAATGTCTAAAAAAATTAGTGAGTCAATGCAACTCCAAAGCCAAACACCAAGAAAGAACACTGAAAATGTTCAAGAAGATCGATGAGTCAATGCAACTCCAAAGCCGAAAGCCAAAATACCAAAGCAGAGAACGCTTGAGAAAGTTGATGAGCCAAATGCAATTTAAAAAAAAACAAAATGAGGAGAAAGTTCAAACCGAACACCAGAAGAGGCAAGAAGAAGAAATCCAAATCCGAAGGACCAATGATGTCCCGTAGAAATCAATAAAGGTTATCAAAACCCGTCTAATCATTCCACCCATGGCAAAGGCGAAATATGTCTTCTATTGCACAAAAGCTCCACAATTCCTAAACAAATCCTCCAGTCCCATGTGACATACATCATACCCCTCAACCCCGTTACAACCCAATAAAGACCTCTGACTCATGAGTTAATGAGCGTTAACTGAAAGTACCGGATCTGAAACATGAATCATAAGCTTCGTACTTGTTACCTACATGTCCCGTCATACCAAAGGGACCATGAGCGAATAAGCGCAATCTTACCTCACAAGGTTCTTAGAGTGTGAGTGACTCTTCGATTAAACCACCAAATCACAATCAGCCTACCCCATTGCAGGTGAGGAATTTGTGAGGAACGGAAAGTTCATAACCTCGAAAAGAAATTCTCAGGAAAATACTGCTCTAAGCATCAAGAGTATCATCACGACATTAGCACACACGACCATACTCACAAGAGATTAACTCACATCCCTCCATGAGAGGAAAGTGATTCACACATTCTAGTTCAACAATCACTCAAGACCGAACCGAAGATGTCTTATATTCGTAAACCTCATAGTAATAGAGATAGAATCATACCTTCTCTTAAAAAAAAACTACATATGCATTTTGCATCTCTTCTAGCAGTTAGCATTTGCATGCATCATAACCACTTCATTTTCAACATCCGACTGGTAAGAACCATGCCTAGTCTCGTGGAAGGTTGACTTCAGTTTCCGCTATCGAAGCTCAACTCAAAATCAAAAGAAATCAAAACCGAGGCCATCCAGAGCCATACGACGATCTTCCCGGAGCCATCCAGCATCATGCTCGAGCCTTGTAGACACCACTCCCAAAGCCAAGCTGGAGCCATACGGGAGTCATCCTCAGACATTGAGACCACCCTCAAAGCTACACGGGAGCCATCCCAACAGTTTGAGAACAATACAGAAGCCACTTCAAATCCCTGTCAAAGCCATTTCATTACCAAGACCCTTGCTCACAGAGTATCGAACTACGCATGGTCTGATCTCAATATGGAATTGAGTACGTAGGCAGCCCGTCCAGGGTGTGACCACCTCAAAGGCGAAAACTTCCTTTTTCCTCTTCCTTTGGCGTCATCGAAGTGAACCAACCAAAGCATCGTCATGCTCAATCAGCACATGGTCATCCCGGAGCCATCCATGGAAATCCTGGAACCATGATGGGAACTCCCAACAAGTCATGCAATTGTGTTTCATCGTTCACCCATGAAAAACCATTCACTCACTACAAAGTTCACAACAAATCCCGTCAAACAACAATAAATCCATCATCGGAGCCATCAAACCACCTTGAAAAAATCTCAAGGCAAATCAAAGCCCACAAATTACCACAAATCACCAACCATGTCAAACCCACCAACCACCCCGAGACCATTGGTCACACCGGAGCCATCAGTGCATACTGGAGCCATCTCAGATCCTTGAAGCCATGCCGGAGCCATACCGGAGCCATCCCGAGGATTTGATGTTACTATAGAGCCATCTGCTAACACAAAAACCTACATCCACAAACATTCAATTAATACATTGGTTAATCACCTCACATCACATATCATATGCATATACCCACAAAATTTGCTCACTATCTGACGTATCTTCACACCCGCTAGGCAGCTATTGCGCTACTAGTGTGGTCGCATTTCATTCTACACCTGCTAGACAGCTATTACGCTACTAGTACGGTCTGCTTTCGCTTTACACCTGCTAGACAGCTATTGCGCTACTAGTACGGTCGCCTTTCATTTTACACCCGCTAGGTAGCTATTGAGCTACTAGTGCGGACGCATTTCATTTTACACCCGCTAGATAGCTATTGCGTTACTAGTGTGGAGGCATTTTTCTTTTTACACCTGGTAGACAGCTATTGCGCTACTAGTACGGTCGCCTTTCGCTTTACACCTGCTAGACAGCTATTGCGCTACTAGTACGGTCGCCTTTCATTTTACACCCGCTAGACAGCTATTGCGCTACTAGTGCAGTCGAATTTTTCATTTTACACCTGCTAGACAACTATTACGCTACTAGTACGGCCGCCTTTCGTTTTACACCTGCTAGACAGCTATTGCGCTACTAGTACAGTCGCCTTTCATTTTACACCCGCTATGCAGCTATTACGCTACTAGTGCGGTCCCGCCGTTTTTCCTCCACTAGGCATCTATTACGCTACTAGTGCGAGATCGTTCATTTCATAACCCACTAGGCAGCTATTACGCTACTAGTGCGGTCCCGTCAGTTTTTCCTTTACTAGGCACCTATTACGCTACTAGTGCAAGATCGTTTCACACCCACCTGCTAGCCAGCTATTACGCTACTAGCACGGTAAACAATGAAAAGTATTATAGGCTCGTCATAAGTCCTATAGCTAGATGTCAAGAGGTCTAGTTGAGGCTCGTCATAAGTCCTCGTACTTTTGATTGCATTATAGGCTCGTCATAAGTCCTATAGCTAGATGTCAAGAGGTCTAGTTGAGGCTCGTCATAAGTCCTCGTGCCGCCCAATCAATCAAATTGTTAGTATCATAGGCTCGTCATAAGTCCTATGGCTAGATATCAAGAGGTCTAGTTGAGGCTCGTCATAAGTCCTCGTACTTTCAATTGCATTATAGGCTCGTCATAAGTCCTATATCTAGATGTCAAGAGGTCTAGTTGAGGCTCGTCATAAGTCCTCATGCAGCCCAATCAATCAAATTGTTAGTATCATAGGCTCGTCATAAGTCCTATAGCTAGATGTCAAGAGGTCTAGTTGAGGCTCGTCATAAGTCCTCGTGCAGCCTAATCAATCAAATTGTTAGTATCATAGGCTCGTCATAAGTCCTATGGCTAGATATCAAGAGGTCTAGTTGAGGCTCGTCATAAGTCCTCGTACTTTCAATTGCATTATAGGCTCGTCATAAATCCTATAGCTAGATGTCAGAGGTCTAGTGAGGTCATAGTTCGGCAGTCAATCAAAGTTAGTCGCTCGTCATAAGTCCTCGTGTAGCCCAATCAATCAAATTGTTAGTATCATAGGCTCGTCATAAGTCCTATGGCTAGATATCAAGAGGTCTAGTTGAGGCTCGTCATAAGTCCTCGTACTTTCAATTGCATTATAGGCTCGTCATAAGTCCTATAGCTAGATGTCAAAAGGTCTAGTTGAGGCTCGTCATAAGTCCTCGTGCAGCCCAATCAATCAAATTGTTAGTATCATAGGCTCGTCATAAGTCCTATGGCTAGATATCAAGAGGTCTAGTTGAGGCTCGTCATAAGTCCTCGTGCAGCCCAATTAATCAAATTGTTAGTATAATAGGCTCGTCATAAGTCCTATTGCTTGATATCAAGAGGTCTAGTTGAGGCTCATCATAAGTCCTCGTACTTTCAATTGCATTATAGGCTCGTCATAAGTCCTATAGCTAGATGTCAAGAGGTCTAGTTGAGGCTTGTCATAAGTCCTCGTGCAGCCCAATCAATCAAATTGTTAGTATCATAGGCTCGTCATAAGTCCTATGGCTAGATATCAAGAGGTCTAGTTGAGGCTCATCATAAGTCCTCGTACTTTCAATTGCATTATAGCCTCGTCATAAGTCCTCGTACTTTCAATTGCATTATAGGCTCGTCATAAGTCCTATAGCTAGATGCAAGAGGTCTAGTTGAGGCTCGTCATAAGTCCCCGTGCACCCGCACCCATAAGAACAAATCATAAGCCGTAGTGAGAACTTTTGGCGCCCTCTCAACCTTGATCCAATTCTACAAGGACTTGCAGAATTGAATCAAGGGGAGCCATCTGTAGACACCAAAAATTCTCACCCCATAAAGCGAATTCCGAGATAATAATTCAAATAAGAGGGGTCGTTGCCTTTCTTTTTTTTCAAAGTGTATTTACGTGCATGTCAAAATGAAACCATCGTTTTGAGACAAAATTTTAAATCAATTTTCAAACATTTTAGAAAAACCCAATTTTCCAGAAATTTTCAAACAATAATTTGTTTTAGACTTACCCTTTTATTTCTTTATCTATTTGGTTATTTTTATTTTTATTTCCTTAGTCATGGGCATTTCATTTACTTTATTTTACTTATATTATTTTATCTTTTTTAATGTTGTTATTTTGTAAGTTAAACACTTTATTTTTTTTTACTACCCTTTTGGTCTTACCCTGCATATATGTTTCTGATTATTTTACTCTTGTCGAGTTATAGCTTTTATTTTCTCTCCCTCAATTTTGTATGAAGTTCTATTGTGGTGGTCCTTTTTCTTTCTCATTTTTCAGTGGACCAAGCTTGGGCTTAGCCCAGTATTCAGTCAAACTCAGCAGCCCAAACCCAACCAAACCCAAACCCAAACCCAAACCCAAACCCAAACCCAAACCCAAACCCAAACCCAAACCCAAGTCCATTTTCTTCTTTTTAACCCACCTCCAGATAAAGCCCATTTGTGGTAAAAAAACCCTAATCTTCTTCTATATAAAACAACACTCCCCACTCCTGGCCTTCTTCTTCCGGACCCTAGAGGATCGACTTCAAACTCATCGGTGAACAAAAATTGAAACTCTGGCCGCCTCCATCTAATCTGATCATCAATTCCAAAAAATGCTCGGACGGAAACAAAGTCATCTCCTCCATTTTTCTTTTAACTTCAGCAATTCTGTAACCCGACTTGTGAAAAAATCTTCAAATCGCCACCTCTTTTCTTCTTCAGTCCTGGAATCGGGAGTGCTACTCCAAGTCTCTTCGTTCTCTTCACCCGGTCATTTTGCGATCCCAACCGGCAAACAAGGAGCTCACACACTCTACATTGTCATTCTTTTCGTTCTCGCTGGTGAACAAGGGGCATAGCTCTATGCCTCTTTCCAATGTTTGAAATCAACTAACTTCTTCCTCTCTCACCATCATTTCCTCCATCTTCTAAAACTGAGAAACTCCCAATCCCTACTCAAAATCGTGATATACCCTGTGTTCATATTTATATATCGACACCGACGAACTCCCTTATCCGCCATTCTCTCCGCTCCTGGTGATGCACGACTTCAGGGATCTATCTTTGATCATAGTCCCCATCATGTTTCTCAGTGTTTTTGGCAAGTGGTCGATTACTTTTTTTCGACAAGCTACAACTCGAAAGGGAGTGCTGGCCTTTCTCCCAACGTGAGGTTGCTTGTCCGAGTCCAGAAATGACGTATGGTTTGGCTTCACCGCTAATCTATTGTGTTATGCTCTCGTTTCTCAAATCCTTTTACAATCTAAACTGAGGCAGGCTATTTTAAACTTCATCATTTAGTCGGTTTTCTGCTCATCCTTGTTGATTCCGGTTTGGATACGTGGGATCCATGCTTTATAGATCTGTTTGCCTTGCCTTGATTATCGACATATCTCAGTGTTGTGGTGTTTACCGTGTTCGAATCCTGATTGAGAAAGTTTACTCAATTGTATAATTTATACTAGTGAGTACGGGGCTATTTGCCTCAATCTCGAATCTGGGAACAAGTTTTACTTGTTCTTTCCTGCTCGTGCTTTGTGAGAAACTGAACTCATACCTGATTCACCGCACTTACCTCTTAAGCTGTGTTTTGGCTTTAGCCGAAGATGAGGGATTTAAGACCGATGCCTTGATTCGATACTAGATTTGGGTCTGGATTTTTTTATGGTTATGAGCTCGGTCTTAATGATTTAAAGACCACATGCCTGAATTTGCTTTTGTTGGAATTACCGCTTTACTGGTGTTGTTGTTGCACTAACATTCAATCGGTATTTCAAATTACCTTGTGGGTCAAATATAACCCCACCAACTTCATTTCTGATGCCTTGTTGGGATTTGTCTAATCTACGTTCATTTATATTGATTGAAATGTCCTGAATGCGAACTTCCTTGGTTTGGGATTGGTCTTGAACTTTGGACCGTGCTGTTGGGTTTTGGACTTCATGATTACCCATTGGGTTTGGAAATTCCGTTTGAGGCTTCTCTTTACTACGATTCAGCTGTATTACCATGATGGCATTGTCACCTGGCACCTTGCGCATTTCTTTCGGCTAAAAATCATGTTGCTTGTGGTGCTATTACTTGGACCTTTTTCGTACTTATCATTCTTCGGTTTTCTATTATGACCGAGGTACACCGGATTGAGGTTTGCGCATGTGGTGGACTTGCTTGGCCTGGAATGACCTTGGACTATGCTGATGCGTTTGGGCTTACTGTTTCTTTATTGGTTTTGGAAATTCTATCATTCATCCTTTTACTATAATTCGATCATTTGATGTTTAATTGCCCCTTGCGCATCGATTTGGTTTGGAAACTGATTTGATACTAGCAAATAACTTGTCCCGTACACTCTTAGATAAGAACATGAATTGGGTTATAGTTGCCCTATGCTATAATTGTTTAGATAATTCATGCATCGGCTGGATGTCCTTATTAATTCTATCTGTCTAGAGGGAGATGATATATAATCCTTCCCACATATGATCCCAAATGACTCGCAATCCATCCTTTGATACTACACTTTGGTTTGAGTCATAATCTAGCATGATGAATTAATCTGAGTTTCATTCCCTTTGCTTGATTTATCTTACAATTCATAGTATTTGCTGGTAGCTTGAAACTCATTTCTGTGTTCACAGTTGGGGTGTGGGAGATGATTAAATTGCCCCCTTTCCTCCCATTGAGAGAGGCCGTATGATCCCATTGCACACATCCCAACTCTCTTCCTTCTTTGACTAACGCATTTTGCCTCTTTTGGTTGTGTTTTTGACATGTACATAATGCTCGTGAAACGGGAAACTACTCTAAGACTAAGGAACGGGATCTTGGCTTGGACTACCGGGTCTCCGCTTCAAACACATGTAACGGTTGGTGCACTTCTTGCTGATCCTATCAGCTCAAGTGAGGCGGCGTCGATGCGACCCCCATAGCATCTATCTATTTAAGATTTTTTTTATCTATGTTTGTATTAATCTGTTATTGTTTATTGTCTACTTTCGATGGTTGTTTAGGATTATTCATTTCTGTAATTTAATTCATTCTCTGGCATGTGAACAATTTTAGGAATTTGGTCTCTAGCGGTTTTGATTATGTTGTCACGAGTGCTTATCTTACCCCTTTCTACATTTGATTAGGTTTGAAATTAATTTGAATGAAATCTTGTAGGATTTTGCTAGTGTTCAATCACCAAATTTTTGTACATAATGTTTACACTTCATTTTGCTTCTCCAATGTTTGTACCCTATGTGAGATATTGCTTGTTATTTTGTGATTTATGCCCCTTGCTTGTTGCTTATTACTGAATAAGCCTTAGTTACTATGTCTTTAGGACCAAGCCTTAGGATAGAGGGTGAACCCTAAGATTTAGGTGAGACCATGGTCCACACCTAATAAACTGGGTAATCCCTAGACCCAAACCACATTTATTATAATAACATATATTAATAAAAGCACTTTCTCAAAATTCATCCCAATTTGATTCATCATTTCTCCCAAATTTTTCCAAAGTCCAAAAGCTCAAAAAAACTCAAATAAGGCCCAATTTCTGACCCAATTCCAAGCATGGCCTAATTTTCCCAATCTTAAATAAGGCCAATAGGCCAATTCGGCCCAAACCAGATACTTTTCATGGATTGCTCGAAATCAAACCTCTCCACACCCCAATATCAAATATTCCTACACTCGTCAACAACACCTCAACCCCAAGACATTGAGATACTTCCAAAAGTTTCAAAACCAAAGACAAACTTCACCACAAACTCCAATTGTCTCATAGATTCAAATATCTTCCAACCTCAATTTCCAAGGCCCAATTTGGCCCCCTTTCCAAGACTATTCGGCCATTCTCCAAGGCCCAAACCGGCCCACTTTTCACAGGCCCGATCCGGCCCATTCTCAAAGGCCCAATCCAAGGCCCGATCCAAGGCTATTTCAAAGCCCAATTCAAGGCCCAGTTCAAAACCCAATTCGAGGCCCATTTCAAGGCCCACATCGACCATCGACCAACCTTTCAAGGCCCACTTCGGTCCATTTTTCAAGGCCCACTTGGCTTAATTATCAAGGCCTATTTCGGCCAATTTTAAGACCCACTTCAGTCCATTTTCCAAGGCCCAATTTGGCCCCTTTCCAAGACTATTCGGCCCATTCTCCAAGGCCCAAACCGGCCCACTTTTCACAGGCCCGATCCGGCCCATTCTCAAAGGCCCAATCCAAGGCCGATCCAAGGCCCATTTCAAAGCCCAATTCAAGGCCCGGTTCAAAACCCAATTTGAGGCCCATTTCAAGGCCCACTCGACCAACCTTTCAAGGCCCACTTCGGTCCATTTTCAAGGCCCACTTCGGCCTAATATCAAGGCCTACTTTCGGCCCAATTTTTAAGACCCACTTCAGTCCATTTTCAAGGCCCAATTCTGCCCACTTCAAGGTCCATAACGGCCTAACGTTCCAAGGCCTAACCTGGCCCATCAGTTCAAATTTGGCACGCGATCAATCCAAATACGATCCAATCCCATCTCAAATTCAAATCCAAATCCAAAATCAATTCAATTCAGCCTAATTCAACCCGACTGTAAATTCCAATTCGATTAAAAACACTTCATTCAATCATTCATTCATTCAAAAGCTTAATTCAATTTAATTCTCATTCAATTAAATCATTTCCAAATTCAATTTCATTTCAATTCGAAATAAAAATTCATTCAATTCCAATTCAACTTCAATTTCAATTTCAATTCAATTCCATTTCCCCCACATTCGAAGTCTCACAGACTCGAGTGTCTCACAGACTTTTGTTATTCTAATGACTCGAATATCTCACAGACCAGAGCATCTCACAGACCCGAGTGTCTATAGATCCGGGCTCATAGATTTCAACATCTTAAGATTTCAAAGTCTCATAGACCCAAGTCTCACAGACATAACATCCCACACATCAAACATCAAAATTCCAAAAATCCAAAACCGTGAACTACGTAAGGTCTGATCTCAACAGCGAGTATAGTACGTAGGCAGCCCTCCAGGGTGCGACCCCATCCAAATAAAAAACCCTTTTCCCATATTAAGGTGTTCATACCTCTCGAAACACTCAAACCTTCTTCGGCTCCCAAAACTTCAAACCATCAGACACAAATATTAACTTTCTCTCAACCTCGGATGTTTCCAAATCCTCATTCTATATACTCATTCGAATTCATCAATTCTTCTTCTTAGCGCTAGCTTGGCAGAAAGGCTCGCCTCATCCACTCATTTTCTCTCCTTCCGTCCTAATCCTATCCTTGGCTCTAAAATGAATCTCTCTAAAAAGGTTTTGAAAGAAGGAAATCCCGACAATTGGAGACCGAGGTTTCCTCGGGCACCAATCGAAGTGTGGTCATTGCCACTTCTAAGGGGTGTAACCCAGTGCGAACCCACAATAGAATCTCTGAAATGACCAGATAAGTCCTATCCATAGGCAACAATCTCAGAGTCAATCTACGGTTTTAGAACCCTTCTTTTCTTCCTTCCTAGTTATCATAGGTCAAACTAGGTGGCGACTCTAGCCAATTCCGCCCTTACGGCATAAGTACGCGTGGAGCCCAATCGAGAGCGGGTGTAGTGCACACTTGCACTCCCCTTATGCTTTCTGGGAAAGACGGACGATTTAGTAGGTATTTGAGGGATGCATGAATAACGGGTTTTCACCCTCCACAAAATGGTAGTTTTAGGATCTAGGCTTTCTAGTCTGACCACCTTTTTTAGATAGACCCCCCTCATACCGAAAAATCACCCTCCACACGCGGGGTATGCGAAAGTCATATGCAGCGTAAGCTGAGCCCCTAGGGGCAACGTTTTTAGTGTGCAGGTACCCGAAGCAGACATGTTCACAATAAGAGACCGACAGCTAAATTTGGATGGCTAGGAGTGAAATGTAGACAGTAGTGAATTGTATAAGGCTTGAAGCCTTGTGTAGAAGTGTACCAAGGGGTATACCTTGTACTTAGAAAGTAAGTAGCTTGTGAGGAATGGGTAGATGTTAGACTCTAATGAGTATGTATTAAATTGAAAGAGGTGTTGTATTTGTATAAGGATTAGTAAACTCGGTATGTATATTGTATTGTATGGTATCGTAATGGAGTATTGTGTTAAATGGAAAGTGTTTTAGTACCCGGTTGTAATTGTAGTAAGGATTGCATTTGTGTAGCACTCGGATATTCCGGTCCATCAGACCGATGCCGTATGTAGTAGTAGTAAGCTTGTTAGCCACGTGGGTGACTAACGGCATTGTATCACCCAACGTTGTGTAAGTATGTATCCGCTGCGTGAGTATGGAATATGAGGGATTGGACGGTAAATGACGGTATTAGCGGTAGGGATGTTACAATCATGGTTATCTTTAGGGAGGGATAATTATCTAAAAGGAATACATTAATATTGGGTAAATAAATTTGAAAAGAAAATAAGAAGATCGTTGTAATGTCGGTAGAAGATGGTATTAGTATTTAAATAATTCAGTAAAAGATAAGGGGAGTGTATTGTAATTATAATCAATTCAGAAGGAAACAAGAAAGGTACGATGATTAATTTAACTTCCCTGGGCCCAAATAATATTACTAATCATTGGACTAGTTTCATAACTTATTGTCGTTCCAGAAAATGATTAACTTCCTCATACCAACATATATTATGCATTCCTAACTTAAAAATTGAGGGTATTTCACCTTCTTTATGTTGAGAAAAGTTTGCTTCGTTGAAATCATTGATGACCCCCCAACAGACCCTGAACCAGAAGCCCTAAATTTATGTCTACCACCCTCATAATCTCCTTTGCGTCCAGTTCCACAACTACCCCACCCTTTAACTCTCCTTCATAATTGGTTCCTTAACCAACCCCATTCTCTAACTCTTTCACAATCGGTTCCTTAACCACCCAAACCCTTTGAGTCTCCTTCACAATCGGTTCCTTAAACCACCCCCATCCATTAGTATCCTTCACACAATCGGTTCCTCAACCACCCCCACCCCTGAGTCTCTTCCACAATCATTTCCACAACTACCACCTGAGATGGAGTAGAATTCGTGTTTGGAAAGGTTGCAAAGAGAATACCTAATGATGTATTTGATTAGAGCTGCCAATTACATAGCTTATCACTCTTATTTATAGGCCCCCTATAGAGTATAACCGTTTCTATGGGCCTACACTACTCTAGAATATTCTCCAATATACAAGGTTTCCTATAATTTATTCCTTTTGCCGAATAATTACTTCCAATTATCGGAGAGGGCCTTGTTTCGCTTCGCTTCGGTGGTGGGGAAGACCATATGGCTTATCGTTCTTCCGCAGTCTATCCAAAGAATGGTTCTCTGGACGCAAGGGTCTGATCGTTGGGGTCGGTAGGAGACTCTTCTGTTCCCTCCACAGGCGGCATATATTCGCTAGTTACTTGGTTACTACGCATGGTGGAACCCCACTTCATCAGTCCCACAAGATCTTTTCTTGTTCTGCAAGGAATGATCTTCTTGTCGTTTTTTTTTAAATTTTGGTGTTTTGCTCCGCTCCTCCTAGTCCCACAAGATCTCTTTTTTTTTTTAAAGAAAAGGAAAGAGGTCTTATAATTGTTTCTTTTGTTTGGATTTCCTACCGTTGGGGATCTACCGGAGGCTCAGCAACGCGCCTGCTTTAACTATCACTCCTCATTTCTGAAGCTACTTTCCCTGACACACTTGCAGTAGTAGGCTATGATTACTTTCTGGTAGAACGTGCCCAATTTCCGCCTATTTAAGTCCATTCTCCCCCTTCTTCTCTTCCCTCCGCTTTTTCAAACTTTCGAACTTCTCTGAGCTTTCACGCATTTGTCCTCCATTTTCTTCCTTGCTTCCTGACCTTGATCTTTCGTTTTCTTGCTTATATAGTGGTCAGTTTTCTTCTCTTCTCTTTCCTGCTCCCAATTCATGCTTTTCGTTCTTGCGTCTTCTTCTTTCGCGCCTTTCCATGCCTTTTGTTCGCCTGAATCTTCGGCTTTCTTTATTCGTAATGGACCTGTCAAAACCCAACATAGTAGAAAAAGACCCTACCGCAGCGGTTGTTTGGTACCTATGGCAGCGGTTGAAAACCGCTGCGATGGGTGCCGCTGCGGTAGGTGAAACACCTACGCAGCGGTTGTAGAACCGCTGCGGTAGGTAGTCTAACGCAGCGGTTCTTCAAAGAACCGCTGCAGTAGACCTTTTTTTTTTAAAAAAAAACACCTATCGCAGCGGTTCTTACAAGAACCGCTAAGCGCTGCAATAGGTTTTTTTTTTTTTTCCATTCCACCCTACAATTCTACCACACACACCCAAAATCAATCAAACCTGTTAAGATATAGCAATTAACAATGCCACCACAGTGGGGCATTAGATCAACCATTTCACCATTTAAATAGCCACCAAACCTATTACGGGCAATAATCCACTTACATTTACAAATTTGAGCAAATTAATCAAACATCTACAAAATCTTTACAAAACGACAATTGTTTCATGAGAATTTCAAAATCATCCTACTCAATCCTACCAAACCCTAGAAGCAACCTACATTAACGCTCATGAATTCTGCCCATTCTTCGAGCACCTCGGTTATATGTCCTTCGTTGTAACCGTCTACCAACTCTTCAAAAGCCTTGGAATTAACACAAAAAGAAATATGATTAGTTGCTAATAATACTTTGAGTTTAAGAATCAATGTTAAAAATTATCTACAAAACCAAAATATTTCGAGAATGCTACTTACCAGGTCTAGAGACTTCTCTGGCAAGAGTCTCGGTCCCGCTATCAAGTCACTCATAAACCGAATGACATAGTAGCCACATTCCGAACCTCCCGGCTGCTGTGGACACTGCACATGTATATAGTACATATTCAAAATCGATTTAACACATAAATTATAATACTGTTCCTATTTTAAAACTAATGAACATATTACAAAATTTGAATAAGGACTACAAAAATACCTTGACTACATTCCACGGAATCTTCTTAATCTCTCTCCTCGGACTTGCGTCATTACAGATACAAAGGCACTAGAATTCATACGCACAGATAAAGTAAAAGTTATCAACCGGATGATTAAGAAATAACTAAAAATTGATAATTAATCAAGTTAAGTAAATTCATCACCTCATCAACATGTTATATATAAGTGGCCTCTTGGGACGCAGAGATGCTGAGTCAAGCTGCAGGACTCTTGGGCTTTTTATACATAGAACGAGCAAAGACCAGTGTCGGCTGTTCATAGATTACAATACAGGCATAACTTAATTCAATCAATTACATAATACAAATATCATAATTTTTAAACTAACTTAACATTAGATAAATTCTTACCCTTGATAGAAGAGGCAGCATTATGTAAGATTTATCTGCAACTGCACACGCATGTATCACATTCGACAATACTGGACCAACGCTTCGGGGTCAGATCCCATATTAGCTTCGGAACAGTAGTCAGGGCATAGGAACCCGAAACTACTATTCTCATGTACTTGGACCGCCTTGTCATCAATAAACCTGCACAATATAAAGAAACAAATATTATGAATTTAATTTTCAAATATACAGAGTAAAATGTGTACAACGTATGCTAATTACTCACATGCAAGCCGATTTGAGAATCGACGCACTCAACCAATCCTTCGTGAACAACTCCACAAAATCAGTAAGATAGATTTCAAAACTCTGAGCGCCTCTATAGTGAAAAAGATCCGGTCTTGGTTCCATTGTAACCGAATCTCTCCTGGCGGCGTCATCAATAGTGTGGAGTGCAACAGTTTCAGCATGGGGGGTAAGGCATTCAGAACCGCCGGTTGTAGCAAATTCGATCTCATCACAACTCTAGTCGCGGATGCCATCGAAGGATTAGCTGGTGCAACAACAACTCTCTTTCCTTTTGCCTTATCAGAATTTGATTGAATGTGTTCCTAATATATTAATTTAATAAGTATATGTTTCTACTCTAGGATATGTTAAAGAATAAGTTTTTTCATGGGGTTACCTGCTGCTCCCCAAGCCTAATCAATCTACAGGGCCACTGTACTGCATTGGATTCAGCTTGACGAAGGGTGGATATGTCTGCACTGGGCACCGGTATCTGACAATCCGCGTAAGCAGGCGCGTAACCTTCAACAACCACCCGGCATGGTACTCTCGGAGCGCTGTATTCCTCACGGTGTCTCCAGCACAAGACTTGAAAAGTTTTCCCCACCCTACTTCGACTTCGTCAACGCCAATCACTTGGAACAATGTGCAGTCAATTGGTTGCTAAATTTTCAAAATTAAAGATTTTAGATGCACATAAACAAGTGTATAATTTGTTTTTTTTTTGTATTTGTAGTTAACATGTTGTTCTAACCTTGAGAGATGAATATGGAAATGGGTTGACGGAGTGAACACTACTGGGAGGCACTGCTGCGGGCTCTGATGCTTGTGCCTGATCTGGCGGTCTAGAAACCTCCTGACTCATCCTCTCAGAGCGCATCATCTCCATAGCTTCAGCGATTGACTGTCGAAATTCATTTCGTAGTCGCTGCTCGAGCTCCGCATTCTGGCGTAAGTGCTCCTCATATGTAATGCTCCCTGCAGGACAGTGTCTCGACCCAGGATTACCGAAGGCTTGGCGTATACCGACATGACCACCAAAGCCTACTGCACGACCCGGATGATCCTTCTTCCCGAGAGCGCGGGAAAGTGGATCATCCTGCCTAACGGGCTGCCAAGTGCCCTGGGTGATCTGGGAGCTTAACTCTTCCTGTTATGGAGTTTAATAAGTCAATAAGGATCTTCGGTTTATTTAACTGCTATTGTTACTCTATAAATATAATAAACATTTTTTAAACTAAAAATCACTTACCATTTGGTTGATGACCTCTCTCGTGGCGTCATCATACTCAGCAGGTGCCGCCGGATTTGAAGGTTTCTTCCGTCGACTTAAGTCCCAAACCTTCATCCTTCGTTCGCTGACATTCGAGCCAGCTGGCAGCAACCCCTCTTTCTCCCACTGCGGCACACGCTGAGCAATACTTGTACTCCCCATGTGATGTGGGTAACGATTTTTTTTTTGCATTTTGTTGTTGTTTCTCACGTATAGCCTACATATATGTATGAAAAGACAAATTATGCAAATAATATATGAAAAAGACGAATTAACCAAATGAACTGTAAGGACACTTTAAACATTTATCATACAAAAGAACAACTATTAGTGTGAAACTCACCTTGAACTCAGGGGTCAGACGCTTCGCAACAAACTCATTCCACTGCTCTTCAGTAATACCATCATATTTTTGCCACGGTGGTCTCCGATCATCCACATCTTCACCTTCTGCCTCCTCTATTTGCGGGCTCACAGTAAATGTACTGCCTCGTGAGCAGAGATCTGAAGTCTTTGAATTGTGTGGCAATCCCCTTCATCACATCATCCTTCAGAGAAGGATCTATACAGAATCGGTCCTATATGCACAAAAAAAGGATTAGTGTAAAAAAGTAACTATATAAATCTTAAAACAAACTATTAAGTGTAACAAATACCTTGAGACGTTCAAATATCTGCTCCTTCAACGCCTGAGGCACTTGCTTCCAATTGTGGTTTATATTGAAATATGTACTCACCAAATGCCTGGCTAGAGCAGTGAAATCATTTTTCCAGGTACCCGTGGGCTGATTAAATTCATTGAACTCCAAAGGCTTTGTCGGGGGGCCTCTATTTGCTTTCAGCCCACGGGTTGCCCCTCGTTTTTTGGGTTTCTTGAGAGGCGGAGGAGCAACTTGTATCTCTTGTCCTTCCTGTGAAGGCCCTGCTGTCTCGGTCTGCTGTGGGGTGGTCTCTACGTCTGCTTTCTTTGATTTCTTTTTACCACCTCGTGTGGTGCGTTTTGCCGGTCTACTATCCCCAGTCAGGAGCAGCGTCCTATAGGATCATCAATAGGATCATCATCCACTGAGGAAAAAAACACACACATTAGATCAATATTCATGGAACGATGTATAATTGCAAAAATAAACATAAATAATTAATTCTGATAACATTGTAACAACAATAATACGAATTATATAATGTAATTTCAACCAATGGTGTTACCTAGACATAGTAACATATATCATGATCTGTTTTCTACCCAAACCCCCTCATTATGGTCTGATCGAGCGTAGATGGTCTGAACATCATCATTTTGTAAATCATCAGTTGAATCATGCAACCCTGTATGCAACGATACAGTTTCATCTATCATCTCATTATCATCATCGTCGTTGTTTTCATCCTCAAACAAAACCGGTCTTCTCCCTGGAAGAACAACATGCCATCTACTAGCTTTTGGGTCTTCAACATAAAACACCTGGTCACAGTCTTTACCCAACACAAACTGATCTTCCTTATTAGTTGTAACACGTGAAAGATCAACCAAAATAAGTCCTTTATCATTTTGGAGTCCATGTCGGTTGTCCACCCAATTGCAGCGGAACAATAGAAACGAATCAATGTGATAGTTTAGTTCCCATATGTCCTCTATCACACCATAATACCAACTACTACTGCTCATTGGTTGAACCTGGTTACCTAGACCATATTCAGTCACCGATGCTTCAATTTTTACCCCACTGTTCTGATGTATTGATTTAGCATCTTGGCGTGCAGTGTAGTATGTGCATCCATTAATGTCATACCCTTCAACGATACAACATCTGTTCCAGAACCAACAGCTAGACATCTGATTTCTTCACTGACATCTTCGGGGTTCAATGAAGCTTGCTCAAACACATATTCCTTAAACCATTGGACGAATACTCGATTTTGTTCTTTTTTAAGCCAGATACGGTTTTTGGTAGGGTTTTGTCGACTCAACTCAGCAATGTGAATATCGAAGTAGGGTTCAACAACCTCAAGGTGTTGCAGTACAAACAAATGTGCCTGATTAATAAGATCACGAGAGATACGAACAACCTTTTTGCCAATAACTCCTTTACCCTCAAATCTACCATGGTGACGTGGTTTGGGAATACCAATTGACTCTGCATCGTTCAAATAACTTGTTACGAATTCTGTGACTTCCTCAGTCACTGTTGCTTCGATGATACTGCCTTCCGGTCTATATCTGTTTTTCATTCTACCCTTCAGAATCCCCATATATCGTTCGAAAGGATACATGTAACGTAAGTAAACCGGACCACAATATTTGATCTCTCGGACAATATGCACTACTAAATGCACCATTATGTCGAAGAAAGATGGTGGGAAATAAATCTCAAGCTGGCACATTGTCACAACAATTTCATGTTGCAGATCATCGAGGGTGTCTGAGTCAATTGCCTTGCAGCAGACAGCGTTGAAGAAGAAACATAATCGAGTTAGAGCATTTCTGACATTTTCTGGTAATATCCCTCGTATTGCAACTGGAAGAAGATGCAACATTAACACATGATAATCATGAGATTTCATGCCTAACAGTTTCAAATCCTTCATAGAAACTAGGTTCTTCCAGTTTGAAGAGTACCCAGATGGTACCTTCAATGTGTGCAAACACTTGCAAAAACTTAATTTTTCACTCTTAGAGAGGGTATAACACGCAGGAGGTAGATATGTTCGCTTCTCATCCTCTATTGGGTGTAGTTCTTTCCGTATGCGCAACTCTTGCATATCTCTCCTCACCTTCAATCCGTCTTTCGTCTTGCCGGGTATGTTGAGCAAAGTACCACACACTGCCTCACCGACGTTCTTCACAATGTGCATGATATCCAAACAATGTCGAACAGGCAGATGCCGCCAATACGGTAGATCCCAAAAAATGGAACGTTTTTTCCAAATGTTCTTCGGCGGCTTGGATGTGTTTCCAAATACATTTTCAATGTCTTTTACCTTTGCATACACTTCCTCTGAATTCAAAGGCAGACGAGCCACACGAGTCTCGGGCTCATTGTTGAACAACTTTCGCTTTCTCGAACGGTAAGGATGGTCTACTGGAAGAAACCGTCGATGACACATATAAACATTTTTGCCGCAGTGCTTCAGACGATCTGAACATGTGTCATCCTCACATACCGGACACGCTTTGAATCCTTTCACCGAGTATCCTGACAAGTTCCCATAGGCAGGAAAGTCGTTAACAGTACAGAACAACATCGCCTTCAGTGTGAAATTTTCTTTCGCATGAGCATCATATACCACTGTCCCTTCATTCCACAACAAGTTCAGATCGTCGATCAGTGGTGCAAGATATACGTCAATGTTATGACCAGGTTGCTTTGGACCAGAAATTAGGAGTGATAACATAATGTATTTTCGTTTCATGCACAACCATGACGGTAAATTGTAGATCACTAGTAGCACCGGCCAAGTGCTGTGCTGACTGCTCAACGTGCCATACGGGTTCATCCCATCGGTACACAATCCAAGTCTCAGATTCCTATCCTCATCCCCAAAATGATGTTTGAATTTTCTGTTGATATTTCTCCACTGAGGTCCGTCTGCAGGATGTCTTAATTTTTCATCGATTTTTCTACCATCCGCGTGCCATCGTAAGTTCTTCGCATCTTTTGGGTTGGCAAACAACCGTTTGAATCTAGGAATTATCGGCAAGTACCACAATAATTTCACTGGACGATTTTTTTTCTGAAAGGAGGAATCCTCATCCTTGTCCTTGTACCGGGACAACAAACATTTAGGACACTTGTCTAGATGTTCGTATTCACCCCTATAAAGCACACAGTTATTTGGGCAAGCATGAATCTTTTTATATTCAACTCCCATTGGACACATCCATTTCTTTGCCTCGTAGGTGGATGTAGGAAGACCATTCTCATCAGGAAGCATATCATGTATCAGCTCTAGAAATGACGTGAAACACTTGTCACCAACTCCATATTTCCCCTTTAAGTTGAACAAATTAAGTACACAGTCAATTTTGTGTATTTAACGCACGAAGGGTACAAAGGTGTCTTTGATGCGTCCAACAATCTTTGATACTCTTCCGGCTTATCGACAAAAGTATCCGCAACATTTTCTAACATTTCATCCATTTGCTCATCATGGTGAGTGGTCTCGCTGTCATCGAATCCTGAATCACTTAACGGTACCGACTCATTGATGGTATTGAAGGTGTGGGCGGTATGGGGGTACTTGCGTAACGTGGATCATGAGCACTTGATGATGTTGAAGCACTAGCTGCAACAGTTTCTCCATGAAAATTCCATCTTTGTAATGTGGCATGAATCCACGGGACTTAAGATGAAATCTAATTTCCTCAATGTCTTCATATTTCCTTACGACCCCACAGTCAACACAAGGACATGAAATATTGTCCGCCTTTGTTATGTCCTTGTGTTGCACTGCCGCTTTGAGAAACTCTTTCAGCTTCTCATCAAAATAGTGACCCCCTCGATCACCGTACATCCAGTCACGCTCCATTCTATATGTGAAAACAAAACAATGTTTAGATTGATTTGTCTTTCAGTTTCGTCTGCATTTATAGATGGAGCATGTTTCTACTGGATGTGGTTGCAACCAAACTCAGCACTACTCTATGGTTACAACCTAACTAACGTAGCCTAAGTACTCTAACGTTCCAACGTAACTAATCTAGCCTTATTCTAACAATTCTAACACATTTAATTTAACAAGTATAAAACTTACTTGTTTTAAGGTTGTACAGAGGGGGAAGCTAGGAGACTGCTTTGGTGATGGGCTGGGAAAGTACTGGTACAAATCCAATAGCAGATTCAGAAGACCTGACAAAGAAAAGTAAAGATTCTTATACACAAATAACAAATAAAATTAATTAATAAGACTAATACGATTCTAGAAAAAATTCGGCATGACCTTTGCGTAATCGTGTTAATCCCATGCTTATCATTAAGCATTCACCAACATCTTATTTACCACGACAAATAAATTCCACAATTGGCAGCAACCATTCACAATCACTCAATATTAACCACAACCACTTTTTTGCAATAATTAATTAAACAAACAAAGAGAAAACATAGATGAAGATGTTACCTTTTCACTCTTACTTCACAGTAGAAGAAATGAGGAAGAAGAAGTAGAGACCACCCCAATTACTGCAGACAGCGGGGAAGCAAGGAAATAATATTAGGGGGGGCAGAAAATCCATTATTATAAGCATTATCATATTAAGAAAATAAAAAAGATAACATCCAATAGATGATATTATTACCTTTCAGCTCATGCTGCACAACAGAAGCAATGAGGAAGAAAGAGACCTAGAGACCACCCCAATTACTGCAGACAGCGGTGAAGCAAGGTAATAATATTAGGGGGGGCAAGAAACACATTACTACAAGCATTATCATATTAAGCACGTATATACTGCAATGTAATGGGAGAACATAGATGTTATAAAGTTATAGATCTTACCACTTTATTAATGTGAAACTTGAAGTTAATTTTTTAAATAGTTTGAGAATTAAGAACAAAATGATTTGTAGTTATTCATTTTCTTTTCGTAGTAGTTTTATTTACAATTTCAATCAATATGAATTTAAATTATAAATTTCTTTCTTCGTAGTAGTTTTATTTACAAGTATTACTTTAATTTCAGCACCAAATTAGTCGTATTAAATTTGTCGAAAACAACATATTAAGCTAGTTTTTTACAGGATTTTTTAATAGTCTTTTTTTTTGCAGGAATTATGTAAAATTATAATAGTCAACAACATATATACATATGAATTCTCAAACTTTTTCATGTCAACAAATGACTTATATATGGTTTATGACATTGGTATCATGTAGTCATTATGTAATGAATTCAACATATAACGTTTAGATCTAATTAGTTTAGTAACAAAATTCATATACAATAAATCTATTAAAACTTGTTTTGAATTACAAACTTGTTTATTGCATCTATATAATGAAAAGTTAAAACTTATAGTATGGAAAAAAATTATAAATTATAAAATGGTATATAATACTTGCACTAAGTTATTTTATATAGTAGATGTTTATATGCATTATTTGTATATTGATTTGCAATTTTTATTTTTTAATATCTTTCATAGTTTCATAGTCATGTTTATAATATTAGTTCTATATTTATATAATTAAATTTATCATCCATATCATTAACCCCGTTTTATCCGTATCCGTACTTCCGTATCACATATTTATATAACTAAACTCCCATATTTTTTACAACTTTGGGTTGTATGCAGAGGGCACAAACAGCAACAATATCAACTCAGGCATTTTATCGAACACCTTATATGCACAACTATTTATACTTGTTCAATAATCTATCTATATTCAAATTATGCACACACAACTAAACTAACAATCAATAACTATATTACAACTAGTTATTCAATCAACAAGACAATAATTAACATATTTCGAAGCTACAAATCGAATTCGAACCTAGGGTTCCCGCTAGAACCGACGATCGACGCCTGTGACCGGTTCTCTCTGTTGCGACGGCGACGGCAACTGCGGCGGCGGACGACGGAGGCACGCGCGGAAGGAGAAGGTGGTAGTGGTGGTGGCGGAGTCGCAGCGTCGCGAGAGGAATCGCCGTCGCCTTCTTCGTTCTCGAAATATTACAGAAGAGAATGAAGAGGGAGAAGACGAAGTGGAGTCGATTTGGGGAAATAAAACAACTCTATCGCAGCGGTTCCTACTAAGAACCGCTGAGATAGGTCTGTAAAAAAGACCTATTGCAGTGGTTCTTAGTAGGAACCGCTGCGATAGAGTTGTTTTTTTTAACGACCCTAGCGTAACGGTTATTAAATACAACCGCTGAGATAGGTGTGCGGGTTTTTTAAAATCGGCCTATCTCAGCGGTTGTTTTTACAACCGCTGCGGTAGGGGCGCTGCGATAGACCATTTCTGTACTAGTGCAAGCTCTTCCACCCTGGCGCCGGCGGGATCGGCACTTTTTGTTGAGGGGGAAACTGCGTCGTAGAAGATTCTGCCATTCCTACAGAAGATATCGGCGGGGACTACCCTCGCCAGGGCACCGGTTCCAGTCTTTCCATGAAAGACTTGAGGAAACTCATGAAAGGTGTGCAAGTCCCACTGGGGTCGAAGATTTGCGTACCGGAGCCGACGGCGCATCCCTTTAACTACTTCGAGGAAGGTTTCGTAGTGTATCGGGAACATCTTCACCGTGGCTTGCATTTCCTCCGCACCCCTTTGTTATTGGCTTTCTTTCACGTCGCGTTGCACTCTCGCCCATCTGAATCCCAATGCCCTAGGCTGTTTGCATGCCTTCCTCACCATCTGTGCGGAGAACGATATTACTCCTGATGCGCGGGAGTTTGTGAATTTTTTCACAACCACGGTAACACTACTACGGAGGAGGAGGACATATCCGTTCTGGCCGTGTCTGGATATTCCTTTTTCAAGTGTGTGAGCCTGGAGAGCGGCTGGTCCTCCAACTGGTTCGTTTTTTATCCACCGAGGGGGACTTTTATCGGAGTCTCCCATATCGGAGACATAGCAAAGGGGCAGCTTTCCACTCTGTTACCCTCTTCAGCCAATTCTTCTTCAATTGGAGACATACTCAAGAAGCTGAGCTCATCGGCGCTCCATCACATCACCTTCTTCCTTTCCGAAGAGAAGCTGAACAAGACCCGGAGGAACATTGACCGTACGTATCTTTCCTGAGTGCCCCTTTCTTTATTAGTTTTCAGATGTTTTCTTACTTCCTCTTTGTACCGCAGCTTTTGTTCAATCGGGCGGAAAATTCTCCCTCCGGTACAGCTGGGAGCTTGTTGATTACAGGGCTACCGATGAGAAAAAGGGAGCTCTTCCTGCTCCTTCCAGTGGAAAAGTTCGGAGTCCTTCCGGTAGCAAAACTACTGGTGCTAAGAGGAAAGCCCCCGAGGGGCGCAAGAAAGTCGATCAGTCTAAAATAAAATTAGTACGAAGGGAAAAGCATGTTACCGAAACTGGTTCTACCGGTCCCCTTGCTGTTGTCCCTTCGGAAACAGGTATTCCCATGTCCACTCCTGCCTGCAGTCCGGGTGGAGTTAAAAAAGATATGGATTTAACTCCCATATCATCCCTCTTCCTGATCTGCATGGCTTTTTTTTGCGTAGATGAAGCTTTAACTCAAAATACCAATTCCATTTTTTCCACCGGTATACCTTTCCACAACCTTTTTTTTTCCTTTTTCGCTTTAACTTGTATTTGTTTGGTTACTTATGACTCTGCCTCTCGTAGCTGCTGCTCCTCCCTCCGGAGACCCTGAGCCTAAACGGGCGCGTCAACCCGTGCGCGGTGTCGTAATAAAGGAAGGTGGCGCCCCGGAGGGAAAAAAGGCTCGTGTAATTCCGCCCGGTAAAGGCAAAGGTATCGCTAAGGGTAGTGCGGAGGGAGGCTCTTCTTCGGAGTCGTCCGACGCTCCTTCCCAAGAGGCCTCTCAGTCTGGAGCCAGGAGCAAGCATGGGCGACAGATCCTCCCCTCCACCGCGAGCTGATCCTTGGTCTGCGGTCCTTCTTCAAAACTGGACTGGGGCTATCACCGGGGAAACCTGATTCCTCGCATTCCATACGTTCGCGGTATGGGGTACAAGACCCTCTGGTCTACTGCTGCGGAGACGGCCAAAAATGACAATGGCATTTTTGCCCCTGCCTCTCATCCGACTCCCTTAAAACAAAAACTCCGGATTGGGGAGGGTAGCTCTAACGCCATCGTCCGCTACTCTCTTCCGAAGAGAGAGGCTTTTGAGCGCCTCTGGAGTGCCTTAATTCAGGTTTGAATTCTTTATATTTATCTTGTATTACCTTTTGTTTTTTATTCTGATACTCTTGCCTTTTAGGCCATGGCGATGGCCCCAATGTGTCTCAATACTCTTCCCAAGCCCTTCGCTCTTACGAGGCCCGTGCAGAGAAATACAAGAAAGCTGCCGATGAAGAGAAGGCCAAGGCTCAAGAAATCCTTACACGAGCGGAGCTCAATTTGAGGCTGAAAAGGCCGCCCTCCGGGAGGAACTCCAAGAAGCTGCATCCCTCGACCAAGAGGACACTCTCAATAGGGTGCAGGCTTCTTTTGACGATCAGAAGCGGGTGTTGGAAGAGGAAGCTGCAGACGTTCGGAAGGTTGCTGAAGCGATCCGGAGATCTACTGAGGATCTTCGGTCTTCCTTTGAATCAGAGTTGGAAAAAAGGAACCAACTCTTGCAAGCAGCTGAGGCCAAACAGAATGATCTCCAAGCCAGCCTTGAAACGGAGAGGGAAAAGCTTGTGCAGGTAACTTTTCGAATTAAAGAGCTTGAGGAAGAGCTGGAAGCACAGAAGAAAAAGGCTTCCGGTAATCTTCATATCACTGAAAGCTTCCATTTTTTCCTTTTCTTTCATATTATTCTGCTAATCCTTTGTATTTTATGCATAAAATCCAAGTCCTTCGTCGGAGACTGCCAGAAGTTCCAACTTTTGGCTTAAAAAGGTGTCTGGTCTTAAAGCTTCATTAATCACTTCGGTGTCGGAGAGGGAACGATACCGGAGTCTTGCCTTATCCTACGAGAGCCAGGTTGCGAAGTTAAAGGGGGTTCTCAAAGAGACGCAGTCGGAACTCCAAACGAAGGACCGTACTGTTTCAGGTCTCAAAGAGACACTCTCTTCTCAGTACTGTAAACTTGCCGGGGAGAGCCAACGAGTTGTATCCGAGTTCTTCTCTGAGAAGCAACAATCCGTGGACGAAGCTCTTTACGATAGCTTAGAGTTTGAAGCTTTTGCTCGTTCCATCGGATATCACGAAGAGCTGATGAGGTTTTCACAGCCCGCAGGGAATACATGTTTTGCCCCATCTTTTAGAGGATCAGCTATTGTATGGGCCCGAAGTGATGCTGCTCTTGCTCCGGTAGGCGAGAACAAGGGAGACTCCGGAGGAAGCACCTCAACCCCTCAGAAGTGGACACAAGAATCCAAGAAGCTTGCGGAAGATCCTACAGGGCCTGCATCATAAACTATGTTTTTTTTTGTTACAGTTTTTGTTATGGTCATCATATACTTTGTTCCGGAGTACTTTTGCTTTGTAAATCACATCCCCCTTTTTTAAATGGATCAGCCAGATCTTTCGGGCATGACCGGGGCGACCGGTCTCCCGAAAGTCAGAGACTTTTGTTAATGAGGAATCTTTAAATTGCTTTTTACTTTTGCCTAGATTTCTTTTCGGTAACCTTTTAGTTACACACACTCTACCACTGTACACATGGTGAGATCGTTGATTTAACACTCTACCGACTTCGAGACGGTGAGATCGTCGGTTTAACACTCTTTTGTCTTCAAGACATGAGATCGTCGGATGAAATACACTACCATCGTTGATGGTTAGATCATCGAATACAAAACATTCTACCATCGCTGATGGTGAGATCGTCGGATGCAAAACACTCTACCATCGCTGATTGTGAGATCGTCGGCCATATTCTTTGTCTTTCTTTTCTTTTGTTAAAACTCTTTGTTCCTTGTCTTTGAGTAGAGAAAAATTGTTTTTGCAATGTTTTTTATTTTGTCCAAAAACTTTATACATCATTACCGGAGAGTAAAACGTTTTGAAAACAAGACAACTGAGATCGTCGGGTAAAACACTTCATCGCTACTGATTGTGAGATCTTCGGACATCCATGTGAGATCATTCCTGCGCTTTTAACAAAAAATCCATTAACTTGTAGTCAAAAAAGATATTACACATAGAACTTCTTGAGGCACTCAGCGTGCCAGGAATGTGGCAGCTCACTCCCGTCCACATTCTGGAGCCTATAAGATGCTCGGTCTGTCCTAGCCTGAACGATATATAGGCCTTCCCACTGAGGTTGCAATTTCGCTGGTTGTTTTACCTCCCAAGTACCAAGTCACCCGCAGAAAAAGACCGTTCCCTTACACTTTTATTGAAATGACGTTCAATTCTCAACTTGTCATTTTGATTTTTTAAATCAGCGATCATTCGTTTTTCATCCAAGACATCCAACTCATCTCGGATGCCTTCGTCATTCTCTTCTTCTTCGTATCCTTCAATCCTTTTTGATGGTATCATAATTTCCGCCGGTACCACCACCTCCAGACCGTACATCAATCTATAAGGGGTTTCTCCGGTTGACCCCTTGACAGTCGTTCTGTTAGCCCATAGGACTTGCGGTAGCACCTCCGCCCACCTTCCTCTTTTACCTTCCAACTTTCTTTTCAGAGCCTTCACGATTTGTCCATTAGTATTTTCAACCTGGCAATTTGCTTGTGGATGAGCTACAGACGCAAATCTCAAGTCAATCTTCCATTCTTCGCAAAAATCCCTAAAGCTTTTGCAATTGAATTGTGCGCCGTTGTCCGTTATGATTACCCTCGGTATGCCAAACCGACATACGACGTTCTTCCAATCAAACTCCTCTGTCTTTCGCGCAGTTATATTTACTACCGGAAGAGCTTCTACCCATTTGGTGAAGTAGTCCACCACCACATACAAGTATCTATACCTTCCGGGAGAAGCCTCTGGAAATGGTCCAGCGATATCCAATCCCCATTTCGCAAAAGGGATCGGGAGGTGATAGACTTCATCTCCGCAGGTGGGTTTCCAACCCTTGGACCGTGTAACTGGCACTGCACACATTTTTTGACATAGTCTCCGCACATCTTTTGGATTGCCGGCCAAAAGTAGCCCATCCTTAAAATTTTATGCATTACCGCCCTTCCTCCTTGGTGATTGCCGCACACCCCGTAGTGGACTTCGCTGACAAGCTCTAGTCCTTGACTCTCTGTCACACACTTCAGTGATGGTCTGCCAAAAGATCTCTTGTACAGCTGGCCGTTTTAAAAAAAGAACGATGCTGCTCTTCTCTTTATTGTTTTGGCCTCTTTTTCTTCCTCCGGTAGTGTCCCTTGCTGGATGTACCGGACAATCGGGGTCATCCATGATTCACTCAAATCGGTTATTTCAACTGCCATTGTCTCCATCTTTCCTATACTCGAGAATTTCTTTAATTGCAGCTGGACTTCCTCTGGTATTCCTTCCGGTATACTTGCTAATTTAGCCAGTACATCGGCTTCCGAATTTTGGTCTCTGGATACATGTCGGAGATTGCATTTTGAAAATCTTACCCTCAGATCTTGTACCCGTATCAAGTAGAGTTTCAGTTTTTCCTCCTTTGTTTCGAAGATGTTCTCACTTTGCCTTGCTACAAGCAAGGAATCAGATTGTATTTCCAGCTCCGTCACCCCCAGAGCACAGGCTATTTCCAGCCCCTGCATTAACGCCTTGTATTCTGCTTCATTGTTTGTTACTTCAAATTCCAACCTTACCGCATGATTCTTTTCCTTCCATCGGGAGTCTGGATTACAACCCCAATCCCCGCACCGGTTTTACACCTAGCTCCATCCACCCACATCTTGTACGGGACTTCCCGCTCCTCTTGACGGAAGAAACTTGCCTCAGTGATGAAATCAACCAGGGCCTGGGCTCTTATTGTTGTCCAGGGAACATAATGGATTTCAAACTGAGTAAGCTCTACCGTCCAAGTAATCATTCTTCCGGAGGCGTTCGGGTTATTGGTGATTTGTCTTAAGGGCCAATTGGTTCGGACGGTGATTCGGTGCGACTGGAAGTATGGTTTCAGTTTCCTGGATGCGATCACAAGAGCAAACAAAACTTTCTCGATATTAGAGGATCTTGTTTCCGCGGCGGTTAAGATCTTTCCGGTAAAACAGACAGGGATTTCCTTCTTTTCCTCCTCCATGACTAGGACCGCTGCCACTGCCCATTCCGAAACTGACAGATATAAGAATAGATCCTGTCCTGGTGACGGAACGCCAAGCTTCGGAAGCTGCTGAAGCATTTTCTTGATTTGTTCGAAGGCGTCTATACACTCCGTATCCCACTGGAACTTTTTATTTTTCCGGAGGACATTAAAAAATGGGATAGACTTTTCTTGAAGCTTGGAGCAAAATCTACTTAAAGTAGTGAGCCTTTCATTCAAGGCTTGCACATCCTTGATGTTTCTTGGCTGCGGAAGGTTGAGAACCGCTTGAGTTTTTTCCGGATCAACCTCGATTCCTCTCTGCCCTACTATAAAGCCCAAAAACTTTCCTTGAGTGACCCCGAAGACGCATTTTTCAGGATTTAGCTTGATCTTATATTTATCCAGGGTGTTGAAGGTTTCCTCAAGGTCTTCTATGTACTGGGCTATAGAATTACTCTTTACTACTATATCATCCACATATGCCTCCACATTTCGGGACAACTGTTCCAGAAATACTTCGTCAATCATTCGCTGAAAAGTTGCCCCTACATTTTTTAATCCAAACGGCATGACCTTGTAGCAAAAAATACCGGTCGAGGTGACAAAGGATGTTTTCTCTTGGTCATTTTTGTTCATCATTATTTGGTTATACCCGGAGAACGCATCTAAAAAGCTCATCGCACTACTCTGCGCTGTTGCCGCTACGAGTTATCTATGGACGGTAAAGGATAGAAATCTTTCAGACAGGCTTTATTCAAATCTGTGAAATCCACACACATCCTCCATTTTCCGTTTGCCTTTTTAACCAAAACTACATTTGATAGCCATTTTGGATAAAAAACTTTTCTAATAAAACCGGCTTCCAGCAACCTTTCGACCTCCGCCCGGGCAGCTTTGTCCCTTTCTCTTCCTACAATCCTCTTCCTCTGTCGGATGGCAGGAAACTTCGGATCGACGTTCAGGCTATGCTGGAAACGCTGGCGTCCACTCCGGGCATGCCCTTTGGACTCCAAGCGAACATCTTTCTTCTTTTTTCAAAAAATCTCATTAAGCGAATCTGCTCATCATGGTGAAAAGCATTCCTAATTTTAAAAAATTTAGAAGGATCGGTGTTCAGGGGTACCTCTTTTGGTTGCTCCGCCGGTACCACTACCTTCTCTGAGGTTTCTCCGGGCATTCGTGCTCTGGCCTCTCCCTCTCCGTATTCTCGACTGGAGCTGACCTCTTTGACTACGTCCTCTTCCGGAAAGTCCTCGGTGATCCGTACTTCGCACACCCTTGCTGTTTTCTAGCTCCCAGGGATGGATACCAACCTTCCGCCCCTTGTCAGGTATTTGAGCTTGAGATAATAGGTGTTACAAACAGCTCCGAAAGCATTGATTCCGGGTCACCCCAAGTAGATGTTGTACCCGGACAGGTCTCGCATGATGTACAAGGTTATTTTTTCTGTTCTCCGGTCATCCTTTTGACCTAACGTCATTGTGACATTGACACTTCCGTTGGTGAAGAGGGGAAAATGTGTCCAGAGGCCCTAGAGGAAGAGCAAGCCTAATAAGGCTAAAAGACAATGACCGGGCGCCCCTGACCAAGCCCAAACAGGCCTCAAGCGGTGACCGGTCACATTCGACCGGTCGCCAGGAATCCCAGAACCCAGCGTAAAGAGCGACCGATCACCCTCCAAAAGTATCGCTACGGCCGGTCGGTTATGACCGGTCACCCGAGATATAAAGGGCGGTATGAGAAGCGCCCGGTCGTCTGTGACCGGACGCCTAGTAAAGCATGAATAGCGACCGGTCGTCTGTGACCGGTCGGTAGGGAGTTTAGGATAAGATATTTACCAGATATTTTGTAAGTCTGCCGAGATATTTTTGTGCCAGGCTGGCACAAAGTGATAGGCCAGAGGGCAGATGGGAAACACTATAAATAAGGGTTCACCCCTCAAATAAAAGGCACGCGAACAATACTTGAGAATTCTCACTGTTGCATTGTGTTGTTGCGAATCTCTCTCTCTTCACCCCTGTTCTTAAGCTCCCCCTTTCGGTAACAAGGTAACTTGGTAGAACTCAGCAATAGATTAGAATCCCAATCATTAGACTACGAGAGAGGACAGTGTGAGGATCCTGGGGTTTGTACCATTTCATTTGGCGCCGTCTGTGGGAAACGAACATGTTATGCCCCAGATTTTTTTTTATTTTCTTTTTGATTCGCAAAGGGAGTTTGTGCTATTTGTAATCTTATATTAAATAGCCTATGACATTGTAATGTTAATATGTCAGCTTGAGGAAGGAGGGTTACATTGTCTTCTCCTTTTGTTATTTATTATTTTCTTAAGAGAGTGGGTTATTTAACTATTTTATTTTTTTCTCTCTCATCCTAATTCACGATCAAATAATTTCTCCACTCTCTCATTGACGGTTCTCTGGTCATCCTCTACGCGTTCAAGTTCTTCTCCCTTTGCTCCTCTTTCTCCTCTTCAATTTCCTCTCAATTACTGATTGCTAGAGATCTGCTTGTGGAATTCCGTTCGTATATCAATCGTCTGTCAGGTTTGGTTGTAAGTTCCGGTTCTATTCTCCATTGAGTTTTCCCCTCTTTCTTTTCTGATTCTAACTATAGAATTCTGGAATTGTTCGGTCTGAGGGTTCGTTGTTGCAAGTGGAGATTCGAGGAGTCTGTTGGTTAGGGTCCGCAGAGATGGCTTTGCGTCGGATGTGAGGTAGGTGGTAGATGGATTCGGTTGTGTGTGTTCACCCACGGGGGTTTCGAAAAATGTTTCCGTATATGTTTATTTGACTCTCTGATTTGTGGTGATTTGGGTGATTGCTGATTTTGCGTGTTAATGTGTTAAAACCCCGTGGGTAGTATTTTGATTCGTATATTTTGGTTATGTAAGTATTGCTTTGACAATGGTGAATTTACATCTGTAAATTTCCCTCTGTTTTGTGAATTCTGAGTACCGCTGATTTGGGTTTTATAAGGATTGTTCATGGATTTGTGCGTGAGTTTTAATGCATTGTAATTGCGTTTTGAGTGGCTGAAACCCCATGGTTTCTCTGTGTTTATGTCTGATTTGGTGTGGGTAATACTTTGGTTTAGATTTGTGAAGTTTTGGTAATGTTTCTGATCTGTTCGTAGCCTCTGCTCTGCTGATTTTGTGCTGTCCGAACTTCTGTCCTAACTTCGAAGTTCGGACAGCATGTTTTGAGCTTCTGTATTTCGCATTCGGGGTGTGTCCGAACTTCAGTCCGAACTTTGAAGTTCGGACACCCCGTTTTTTTCTGCAATCTCCGAGCTTCGAAGCTCGGACGTCCCGCGTAACTCTTTCCGAAAAACCGTCCGAACATCAGTTCGAACTTCGATGTTCGGACACTGTGATTTCTCTGCGGTATTTGTTCTCGGCATCTGTCCGAACTTGCAAGGTCGGACGTAAGTTTGGACATGCCTCTGTTTTTGGCATAACTCCTTCGTTTGAGCTCCGTTTTGAGTGCCGTTTGCGGCGTTGGATTTTTTTCTCGAGTACTATCTGTTCTGATACGTTTTGGCACATGTATATGTGTACTTTGATTTGAAAACCTTAGATAAGCCTTTGACTTTATTTGCTCTAGAAGAGTGTTTGAGCTTCTACGCTTCTGTTGCTAGTCAGTGTATGACTTTTGTTTTGATAAAGGTTTATGATCCGTTTGATGTGCTTGGTCCTCTGTTTGTTCTGTTCTGTTAAAGGCTTCTGCTTCGTTTGTAAGGCTTCTGTTTTGGGACCTAGATGTTTAGCTTCTGAGCCTTGGATAGTCGGGTCTGGCTGTCCCGTAGCATGCTGCGCAGGAATTCCTTCTGTTTTTCCCTTGGGTTCCCCTCTGTTATATCTCTCAGGGTCCTTGGATGTTTAGTGACCGACGGGTCCATAGCTGTCTCTACGGCTTTGTTGTGGGATCTTCGGATCCATAGGACGTTATATGAGTCCTTCTGATGTGTCAGCTGGTGTCTAGCGTCCCACCTCTGTTTTGGATTAAGCTTCTGATCTGGACTTCTGAGTTTGTGGTTTACTTCGTTCTGATTTAAAACTTCTGTTCAGTTTACACAGTTTCTGCTTCTCTACTCTGATTTGACCAACTTCTGTTTCGGTTCTGACCTGTCACTCCTCTGATTTGAGAAAGCTTCATTCTCTATCTGATTTCTGTTACGCTTCCAGTCTGATTTGCTAAGCTTATGTATTAGTACGATTATGTTCAGTATATGTTTTGAGCATGCTCAGCTGATGAAGTTTATCACCTGCTGAGCTATAGTTTGGCTCACCCCTATTTCCGTCTGACTTGCAGGTTTAAGTTTCCTTGAAGACTCCGCTCTGTTTTCTGCTTAGTCTTTCACTTTGTAATTGTAGTTGTGGCTTAAGGCCCCTTTGTAATTTGATTACGTTATGTAATGTAGTTTGACTTCTGTATGTAATGTCAGATAGACCATGTAATCTGTTCTCAGTTAATAAAGGTGTACTTTGTTCCAGCTTTGGGTTTCGTACGTTAGAGCCTTGCGTTATTAGGTAATAGATACGCGGCGTGTAACGTCCCTAACTCCTAGGGTGGTTTTGGGGTCGTTACATTTAGTGGTATCAGAGCCAGGTTTGGCTTTCTTTGGGTTTTGTGGGTGTCTGCATGCCTACGCTTCCGTGTCCTTGCATGTTATGTATTGTGTGCTGCCTGTTGCGTGATTTGACTGCTGTTTACTATATGATTTGATTGTTTCTTGGAGTCTATTGAGTGCGTCTGCTCTGTGGTTGTCCACTATCAGAGTAGCGCAGCGGAAGCGTAGTGTCTGATTGTTTGTGTGCTTTTGTGCTTGAGTCTGAATCCGAGGGAGTCGGGTCCTTTGGAAAAGGATGACCGAATGCAAGTTCCGGTTTGTTAGAGTTGTGTGCTTCGGTTGTGTGCTGGTGAGGTGGGTTTGTGTTGTGTTCTGGGATGTGAGTTAGTGCGTTGTGATCGGGCTGCGAGATGTGTGTGAGATCAGAAGAGTTGGCTAAGGTGATGAGTGGGTTTGGATTACGAGGTCCGAGTTGTGTGATGGGTGTCTAGGAGCGCTTCAGCGTGTGTTCTGGAGTGTAGGTTGTGCTTTAGTTCTGAGTGGGTTGTGGTGTGAGCTTAGCTGTGAAGTTCTGTGTGTGGGTGAGAATCTTAGCCGTGAGTCTTGAGATGTGTGATGGGAGAAATGGGTGCTTCAATGTGTGTTTCAGGGTGTGTGTTGAGCTTTGGTTTGTATGGGCTTGAGGTATGGGTTTGAAAGATTTGTTTGGTTGGTCCTTTGTAGCAGGACGTCTTCTGGGAGAGTTTAGCATTCCTTCTGTTCTCTAGGCTGAGCTTTAGTAATCCTCTATATGTCCCTTCAGTTTGTCAGTCAGTAACAAGTGTGAGTGCTGCTCTAGTCCTTCAAGCTTTGCCTTCTGTGATCTTGTGTTTCGCTCATTCTGATAGTGAATCTGCCTGTAAGGTTGTGTGTTAGCTCAAGCGAGGTGAACCTTTAGACGAGTGGTCATCTTTTATGTGCTTCCTGAGCCTTCGTGCTTAGCTTTCAGTAATCATCTGTTTCGCTTCTTTTGTCAGCGAGCCAGCCAGTAAACTCTGAGTGCTAGCTCTTTGAGGATAGAGCTTCTGAAATGAGTAAGTGTTGTTCCTGTGCCTGCAAGTTAGCCATCAGTAATCTTGTGCTTAGTTCCTCTGGCAGTGTGTTCGGTGTGTCAGCTCATGTGTGGTAAAAGCTTCTGAGCTATGTCAGCGTTCTGTGTCCTTGTGTTGTGCCGTCAGTGATCTTCTGCTTTACTTCCTCTATCATCGAATCAGCTAGTGTATTCTGAGTGATAGCTTTGTGAGTGTTCTTTCGGTGCCTTAGAGTTATGTGTTTGTGATCATCTTCACGTTCTTCTGTCGGCCAATCAGTAGTGAGTTCGTTTCTGAGCGTTAGCTCTTGGTTCGTGTTCGTAGCGTTCCTACATTTGAAGTGCATCTGCTAATATTCTGGGTTTCGTCGAATTTCGAGGACGAAATTCTTTGAAGGGGGGGTATGTTGTTATGCCCCAGATTTTTTTTATTTTCTTTTTGATTCGCAAGGGAGTTGTGCTATTTTGTAATCTTATATTAAATAGCCTATGACATTCTTGTAATGTTAATATGTCAGCTTGAGGAAGGAGGGTTACATTTGTCTTCTTCCTTTTGTTATTTATTATTTTCTTAAGAGAGTGGGTTATTTAACTATTTTATTTTCCTCTTCTCTCTCATCCTAATTCACGATCAAATAATTTCTCCACTCTCATTGACGGTTCTCTGGTCATCCTCTACGCGTTCAAGTTCTTCTCCCTTTGCTCCTCTTTCTCCTCTTCAATTTCCTCTCAATTACTGATTGCTAGAGATCTGCTTGTGGAATTCCGTTCGTATATCAATCGTCTGTCAGGTTTGGTTTGTAAGTTCCGGTTCTATTCTCCATTGAGTTTTCCCCTCTTTCTTTTCTGATTCTAACTATAGAATTCTGGAATTGTTCGGTCTGAGGGTTCGTTGTGCAAGTGGAGATTCGAGGAGTCTGTTGGTTAGGGTCCGCAGAGATGGCTTTGCGTCGGATGTGAGGTAGGTGGTAGATGGATTCGGTTGTGTGTGTTCACCCACGGGGGTTTCGAGAAATGTTTCCGTATATGTTTATTTGACTCTCTGATTTGTGGTGATTTGGGTGATTGCTGATTTGCGTGTTAATGTGTTAAAACCCCGTGGGTAGTATTTTGATTCGTATATTTTGGTTATGTAAGTATTGCTTTGACAATGGTGAATTTACATCTGTAAATTTCCCTCTGTTTTGTGAATTCTGAGTACCGCTGATTTGGGTTTTATAAGGATTGTTCATGGATTTGTGCGTGAGTTTTAATGCATTGTAATTGCGTTTTGAGTGGCTGAAACCCCATGGTTTCTCTGTGTTTATGTCTGATTTGGTGTGGGTAATACTTTGGTTTAGATTTGTGAAGTTTTGGTAATGTTTCTGATCTGCTCGTAGCCTCTGCTCTGCTGATTTTGTGTTGTCCGAACTTCTGTCCTAACTTCGAAGTTCGGACAGCATGTTTTGAGCTTCTGTATTTTCGCATTCGGGGTGTGTCCGAACTTCAGTCCGAACTTTGAAGTTCGGACACCCCGTTTTTTCTGCAATCTCCGAGCTTCGAAGCTCGGACGTCCCGCGTAACTCTTTCCGAAAAACCGTCCGAACATCAGTCCGAACTTCGATGTTCGGACACTGTGATTTCTCTGCGGTATTTGTTCTCGGCATCTGTCCGAACTTGCAAGGTCGGACGTAAGTTCGGACATGCCTCTGTTTTTGGCATAACTCCTTCGTTTGAGCTCCGTTTTGAGTGCCGTTTGCGGCGTTGGATTTCTTTTCTCGAGTAGTATCTGTTCTGATACGTTTTGGCGCATGTATATGTGTACTTTGATTTGAAAACCTTAGATAAGCCTTTGACTTTGATTTGCTCTAGAAGAGTGTTTGAGCTTCTACGCTTCTGTTTGCTAGTCAGTGTATGACTTTTTTTTGATAAAGGTTTATGATCCGTTTGATGTGCTTGGTCCTTGTTCTGTTCTGTTCTGTTAAAGGCTTCTGCTTCGTTTGTAAGGCTTCTGTTTTGGGACCTAGATGTTTAGCTTCTGAGCCTTGGATAGTCGGGTCTGGCTGTCCCGTAGCATGCTGCGCAGGAATTCCTTCTGTTTTTCCCTGGGTTCCCCTCTGTTATATCTCTCAGGGTCCCTTGGATGTTTAGTGACCGACGGGTCCATAGCTATCTCTACGGTCTGTTGTGGGATCTTCGGATCCATAGGACGTTATATGAGTCCTTCTGATGTGTCAGCTGGTGTCTAGCGTCCCACCTCTGTTTTGGATTAAGCTTCTGATCTGGACTTCTGAGTTTGTGGTTTACTTCGTTCTGATTTAAAACTTCTGTTCAGTTTACACAGTTTCTGCTTCTCTACTCTGATTTGACCAACTTCTGTTTCGGTTCTGACCTGTCACTCCTCTGATTTGAGAAAGCTTCATTCTCTATCCGATTTCTGTTACGCTTCCAGTCTGATTGCTAAGCTTATGTATTAGTACGATTATGTTCAGTATATGTTTTGAGCATGCTCAGCTGATGAAGTTTATCACCTGCTGAGCTATAGTTTGGCTCACCCCTTTTCCGTCTGACTTGCAGGTTTAAGTTTCCTTGAAGACTCCGCTCTGTTTTCTGCTTAGTCTTTCACTTTGTAATTGTAGTTGTGGCTTAAGGCCCCTTTGTAATTTGATTACGTTATGTATGTGTAGTTTGACTTCTGTATGTAATGTCAGATAGACCATGTAATCTGTTCTCAGTTAATAAAGGTGTACTTTGTTCCAGCTTTGGGTTTCGTATGTTAGAGCCTTGCGTTATTAGGTAATAGATACGCGGCGTGTAACGTCCCTAACTCCTAGGGTGGTTTTGGGGTCGTTACAGAACAGCTCAGATCTAGCAACCACGAGACCACTAATAAGAATAATAACTTTGGAAAACACACGAAGTCGACACATCTGAGAGCAAAATTGTGTTTTTTGCAGGTTAGGTACGAGGATGGCACCCAGAACAAGGAAGAATCCGCAAACCAACGACGGAAGCACTGGACCCGAAGCAACCCACGACTCCATTTCCAAAAAAGACCTGGAGAACATGCTGGCGAGCCTCACTAGATCAATCGACGAAAAAATCGTGGAAGGAAACGAGCTCCTGCAACAGGAATTGATGCAGAGAGACGAGGAATTCCAGCGAAAGTGGGAGGAGATGTCGGAGGCGATAGATCTCCTGAAGGGTCGGGATGCGGCCGGAAGCAATGATGGGAAAAAGGGCACCCGAGGGGAGGCCTTTATCACTATCGAAGAAGAAGAAGATGATGCCATTGACATGAGCCTATACCCCTTTTCTGAGAAGATCCGCAGAGCTAAGCTCCCGCCCCACTTCGTCGCGCCGGCGGTAGAGAAGTACGACGGTACTGGGGATCCTGCTCAGCACATTAAGAAGTTCATGTTCGCCATGAACACCCAGGGGATTAGCTCCCTCGCCCTATGCAACTTGTTCCCGGGAACACTCTCCAAGAGAGCCTTGAGCTGGATCTCGTCTAGGCCACCCCAGTCGATCTCCAGTTTCAAACAACTGACCGAGGAATTCCAACAGTACTTCGCGGCCAGTAAGAAGGTGAAAAGAGAAACGATAGAGCTCATGGACGTAAAACAGGCGAAGGGAGAGACTGTGAAGGAATACAGCGAGCGGTTCCACAAGCAAGTGGCTGAAATCGACGATATCGATGAAAAGATATTGATCAAAGCCTTCGGTAATGGCTTGGCCCACCCGCCTCGCTGGAAAGATAGCCACCAAGGCGCCAAAGTCGCATGGTGACTAGCCGAGATGATCCACGACTTTCTCAAATCAGAAGTTGCGGAGAATAAGGCCAAGGAGCTCCTCAACAGCTTTAGAGCCCCCGCCGTGGGTGAGAAGAAGGCAGGCCAGACAGGAGGGGCGGTTGCGGCCGGAGGATCGCACCAGGGGGGAAGCCGATATAAGCCTTATTCCAAGACCCCGGCCCCTCAAGGACAGCAGGCCTCGAGCTCCAGAACCTTCCCGACGGTATCGATAGACCCAGGGAAATATGCCGCTGCCGTGAGAGAGGGGCTTCTGCCCCCACCAAGAAAACCCTTCCCGGGGAGGTGCCGGTGGCCTTCTGTGAGTACCATGGGCACCGCAGCCACAGAACCATAAACTGCGCGAACCTCGCCAAGGAGCTAAGGATAATTGAGGAGAACAAGAAGAAAGGAGGGGGAGGCCAGCACAGGCAGCATCATGGTAGCCAGCCCTCTCGGCCTAAGCCAGAAGGAGAAGTCCACCCCGAGCTGGATCATAGCAAGTCCTTCGGGGTAATCACAGGTCTGTAAATTGCCTAGGGTAATTCTCTAGGATAGGGGGGAAGTTCCCCCTTTAGAAGGAAAGATCACCTCTGTACCCGGCAGGGGGCTGTAATTCGTTACTTTATTAAAGCTTTCTTATATATGAGTAGTTGCATCCCGATAAAGTTTCACGTATCTCGAAGTTCACGAATAAAACAACAATACCAAAAACAAAAAAAACTAATGAAATCCTCCTTGAGAATGCTTACAGGACTATTCTCAGAAGTAGGGCCCTTGACCCCCAATGAGAGGAAAAGACACGTCCACGAGGTTCACCGGGAACTCCCGGACAAGAAGGACACGAAACATCAAAAGCTCCCCCCAATCTACTTCACCGAGGACGATGAAGACGGAGTCCTGTACCCGCACAACGATCCACTGGTCATAAGGGCTCAGGTGAATGACCGCATGATGGAAGGAATCCTGGTCGATAGCGGGGCAGGTGCAAACGTCATTTCTGTCGAGGCAGTAAGGAAACTCGAAATACCGGAAGATAAGATCAAGCCCTACTCGGCCGTACTGGGAGGTTTTGTAGGAGGAATCTCGGCTAAATCTACAGGAAGCATCGACTTCACCATCACTCTAGGGCAGGGGGACGAGAGGCGCACGGAAGAGCTGACGGCCTTCATCCTTCCCGGGCTCTCTGGGTACAACATGTACCTCGGGCGACCAGGAATAAACGCCTTCAGAGCCATTTGTAGCACCCACCATCTGAAAATGAAGTACCTGACCCGGTCAGGGAAGCTCGTAACGGTGAGGGGAAGCCAGAAAGTCGCGCGGGTGTGTGAAGTACGGATCATGGAAGGTCTGCCGGAAAATGAGACCGTCAAAACCACGGGGTCCGAAAAGGAATTCAAGGGAAAGCTCCCCCTTCCCGACGAAACAACAGGGCGGTACGAGGCCCCCGCCGATCCTCCAAAAGAGGTACCTCTACGAACTGACCCCAGCAAATTCTTTAAAATTGGGAATGCCTTTGACAGCGAAGAACAAGTCCATCTAACAAGGTTCCTGGAAAAAAGAAGGGCCACATTCGCCTGGAGCACAGAGGAGATGCCCGGAATAAGCCCAGACGTTATCCAGCATAATCTCAATGTAGACCCAGCGCACCCGTCAATCCGCCAAAGAAGAAGGGTGGTCGGGGCAGAAAGGGACCAGGCTGCTCGAGAAGAAGTCCGGAAGCTCCTGCAGGCGGGTTTTATCAGAGAAGTGTCTTACCCCAAGTGGCTGGCAAACGTGGTCATGGTAAAGAAGTCTAACGGGAAATGGAGAATGTGCGTGGATTTCACCGACCTGAATAAAGCATGCCCCAAAGACTTTTACCCGTTACCATCGATAGACAGACTGGTTGTCTCGTCGGCCCAGAGCTCCGTCTTGAGCTTCTTGGACGCGTTCTCTGGGTATAACCAAATAAAGATGAACGAGAAGGACTCTGAGAAAACTTCCTTCGTCACCTCAGCAGGAATCTTCTGCTACAAAGTGATGCCATTCGGGTTAAAAAATGCTGGCGCCACTTTCCAACGAATGATAGACAAGGTGTTCCGGGAGCAACTCTCGAGAAATGTGGAAGCCTACGTGGACGACATAGTCGTGAGAAGTCCGTCCAAAGAGCAGCACATGAAGGACTTGGAAGAGACATTCACCACGCTCGACAAATTCCAAATCAAACTAAACCCGGAAAAATGCGTATTCGGGGTCTCCAAAGGAAAATTCCTTGGCTTCATCGTCGGGCAACGAGGGATAGAGGTGGATCCGGAAAAGACCCAGGCGGTTCTTGACCTCAGCCCTCCCCGAAGCATCAAAGATGTCCAAGCCCTCAACGGAAGACTCACGGCCCTGAGTAGGTTCTGCTCAAAGTTACAGGAAAAGGCAATCCCGTTCTTCAACATACTAAGGAAGAACAGCAAGTTCCAGTGGAGCCAGGAATGCAAAGAAGCCTTCGAAAAGATCAAAGAAATGCTCCGAGGGTTACCCAAGCTGGGAGTCCCAGCGCCCGGCCAGGACCTCTACCTCTACCTGTCCGCATCAGCATGGGCGGTAGCAGCGGTCCTAATTATGGAGCACGAAAAAAAGGAGATTCCCGTCTACTACACAGGGAAGATCCTGACCCCCGTAGAGAGACGCTACACCAACATCGAAAAGGTTTTCTTGCTCTGGTGGTGGCATCCCGGAAGCTGCGCCCATATTTCCAATCACATCGAATCCTGGTAAGGACTAACTGGCCGCTGAAGCAAATAACGAATAACCCGAATGCGTCGGGACGCATGGTAAGCTGGGCAGTCGAGCTCACCCAGTATGAAATCCACTTCCTACCACGAACGGCAATCAAGGCTCAGGCCCTAGCGGACTTCATAACGGAAACCAGCTTCGACCAAGAAGAAGGAAAGCCACCCACCCCCTTCATCATCCAGGTAGACGGTGCTCGGTGCAAAACGGGAGCGGGAGCGGGGATTGTAGTCCAGACTCCCGACGGACGGGACATCAACTACGCCTTCCGACTGGAATTCGAAGTAACCAACAACGAGGCCGAGTACGAAGCTCTCATTCAAGGCCTAGAGGTCGCCATCGCCCTAGGTGCGACAGACCTGGAGATATACTCAGACTCCTTGCTGGTCACCCGCCAACACGACAACATATATGAGGTAAAGGAAGAAAAGCTCTGGAGGTACTTGCTAAGGGTTCAAGAGCTAAAAGCAAGCTTCTCGAGTGTGAGCTGAAACACCTTCCTCGGACAAAAAACACCGAAGCGACGCGCTGGCAAAGTTAGCAAGCATGGCCGAAAGGATACCAAGTAAGGTGTGGTTGGAGACAAAGACCAATCCAAGCGTAGACGAGGCACAGGTCCTGGCGGCTGAGCCCCTCGTGCCAGAAGAATCTTGGATGACCCCGATCGTGGAGTACATCCTTGAAGGGAAATTGCCCCCGGAGGATAAAGAGGCCAGGACCCTGAAACGACGAGCGGCATCATTCTTTTTCGAGGAAGGGCGCCTCTACAAAAGGTCGTTCGCCAGGCCCGCCCTCAAATGCGTCACGGACGAGAGGGAGGTGAGCTTATAAAGGAGGTACATGAAGGGGTTTGCGGAAACCACCAGGGCGAAAGAGCCACGACCCACAAAATCATGAGGCTCGGCTACTACTGGCCAAGAATGCAAAACCACTGCAAGGAGTACATTCGGAAATGCGCCAGGTGCCAGGAGCATGGCAGCAAGATACATAACCCCCCGGCCGCGCAACAGGCCATACTATCCCCAATCCCGTTCGCAATGTGGGGGTTGGATATCATTGGCCCTTTCCCGGAGGCATCTCCCGGGAGGTTCAGGTTCGTGTATGTGGCCATTGATTACTTCACAAAATGGGTGGAAGCGATGCCAACCGTGTCCATCACAGCCAAGAGGTCGCAAGAGTTCATATGGAAGCACATTGTGTGTAGATTCGGGTTACCAAGGATCATAATAACCGACAATGGGACGCAGTTCAATTGCGGCAGTTTCCGGGAGTTTTGTGAACAATGGAAAATCGAGGTAAGATTCGCGTCAGTGGCGCACCCTCAGGCCAACGGACAGGTCGAGAACGCAAACGGGCAGATCATAAAAGCGTTGAAGAGAAAGTTAGGAGACAAGAAAGGAGGATGGGCCGAACTATTACACCAAGTCTTGTGGTCCTACCGAACGACAGAAAAGGGACCAACGGGAGAAACACCTTTCAGGTTAACTTACGGCCTAGAGGCAGTCGTTCCGGCCGAAACTATGATCCCATCAGTTCGTTGCGAATCTTACGACGAGCAGCTTAACAATGAAGGGGTAAAAGACGGCCTAGACCTTCTTGAAGAAAAGAGAGCCCTTGCAGCCGCCCGGATGGTGAAAGACAAGAGGAGAGTAGAGAGGTACTTCAACCGCAAAGTCAGGGAACGAAGCTTTGTCCCTGGCGAGCTTGTCCTAAGGGAGGTTAAGCAGCCCAAAAAGCTCGACCCCCAGTGGGAAGGTCCTTACATTATTCATCAGAAGGTTGGACGAGCCTCGTATCACCTGAAGAATGTCGAGGGATACGAGTTGCCCCATTCTTGGCACGCAGAGTGCCTCAAGAAATTTTATGTATATAAATCGATGTAATGCGTTGACAACATCAATAAAGGAATTATTTTTGGAAAAATTCGAACGCTACAGAAACAGGATGTAATGCCCTGGAAAAGAAACACCCGGGCCAGGCCCTACAGGATGTAATGCCCTGGAAAAGAAACACCCGGGCCAGGCCCTACAGGATGTAATGCCCTGGAAAAGAAACACCCGGGCCATGCCCTACAGGATGCAATGCCCTGAAAAATCTTGCTATGAGTTGTCGCACTCAAGCAAGAACAAAAACGGAAAACCCATCTCTGGAAACTCTGGGAGCTCTGGTCGCCTGTAATGGGTGAATCATTAGGTGTGGGACGCCACACCGTAACTCGGCTGAATCCCCCTTGCAAACTCTTTCTCCCTCTCGGGAAAAAGAGAAAGGGGGAACAACCGCAAGTACCGTCGCTTGGCTACCAAAAGCAAGGATAGGGAAAGGACAAACAGAAGCGCCCGGTCACTAAAAACGACCGGGCGAGGGCGGCGGAGACCAGTCGTCAAAAACGACCAGTCGCGTCCTTAAGATAAAAACGAGGCGACCGGTCGCTCGAGCGTGACCGGTCTTGCCCGCAGAACGAATCAATAAAAGAAAGGCAATCGGTAACACGACCGGTCTAAGGAAACGACCGTTCGCGAAGCAAAATTCATTAATTAGCAAAATAACGGGCGAGTCATTCCATTAATCATTGAAAGTATGTACAACATCAAAACAAAAAAAAATGAAGGAGAACTAAGACTAATCTAAATTTCCCCTGGTCTAAGTCCCCTGTACAGTGTTGACATTCGCGGGGGCAGCCCCTTGTACGCTCTCAGAAGACCCAGACCTCCCGGGTGACGACCGAGGCCTACACCGCCCTGAAGCGCGATACTCCCGGGAGGAAGAAAAGACGCCTGACCAGGGACGAGGCACGTCTCCCCCGGAAGGCGCCCGAACTTCTCAAGCACCTCATAAAAGGAGGTCTTTTGCGCGACCTCCTTGAAAGACAACTCCCGGTAGAGGCCGTCATCCATAACCTCTCCCTTGCCCGTGAAAAACTTCGAGACAATTTGACGGCATGACTTCACCATCCTCCCACACTGAGAGGTGAAGGATTCCTTCAGGTGGGCAAGTTTTGTGCTCTGCTGCCGCAGGTCCTCTCGCACCTTCCGAGAGTAAGTCTCGAGATTGGCCACCTGCTGCTCCAAGGTATGACCATAAGCCCGGTACCGGTCGCGGTTAGCATTTGCGGCAATCAACTCCTCCTCGAGGTCGTCGATCCGCAGGTTCAATCTCTCCAGTCCCTCAAAGGGATTCCCAGGCTTCGAGTCTAAGCAAAGAAAAAAAAAACTTTATAAAAAAAAAGGAAGGCGAGAAGGGCAACAGGGGATGATCGGGAACGAAAAGAATCACCTCTCATGACCAGCTCCGAGCTTTCTAGCCGCAGCTTAGCAATTTCCTCCTCCAGCATTTTTGCTCTCTCCTCGGGGAAAGCCGTTGCTCCCTGGAGGCCGCAAGCTCTCCAGATAGCTTGAGAAGCTCGGCTGACAGTCTCTCCTTCTCAGAGGACAGGACCTCGCCCGCCCGGGCCACCTCCGCCGCCTTCGCCTCTGAAGACGACAACTCCTCTTTCAGGAGAGCATTCGCCTCAGCAAGCAACGCCTTCTCCCGCGCCAAAGCGGCCTTCTCGGCGCGAAGACCCCCAACCTCTTGATCGTGGGAAGCTCGGGCCTGCCCCACCAAGGACTCCAAGTCAGAAAAGGCATGCAACTGGGCGTCAGCAAACTCACCTCGTACCTTTTTAAAAGATGCGGCTTCCGTCTCCAACGTCCGGACCTGACCCTTGAGGGAGAAATTCTCCTCACGCAGCCTCTTCAACTGCTCCTCGTACTCGTCACTTTGCTTAGTGCACGCCCGGCGGGCATCGCCCAGCTCCTTCTTCATAGTCGCGGTCTGCTCGTGCACCCGCCGGGATATCTCCTCTTGGACAGTGTCAACGAAGATGCTGTTGGAGGACCGCTCCATCCTTAACTCCTCTTGGGCATTGCGAGCCCGGCATTCCTCGAGGTAGAGCTTCGAACGGAGGGCCCGGGTGTGCACGTCCACACTCTGGGCAAAAGCTACCGTCTGTACAAAATAAAACAGTGGGGGTAAGAAAATCCAAAAGAGACATACAAAGCTGACGATAAAACAAATCACGCACCCGGTAGATGCCCTGCCACAGGTAATTAAGCGAGTCATCTAAGGGAAAGGAGTGGCGCATGATAGCATCCGCTCCGCCCCCTCCAATCCTCAACCGCTCCTTAGCCGCAGTAATAGTCTTCAGCGGGGCAAAAAGGCCGTCGGGGGAGTCAGACCGGCGAATTGCTTCCTTCCACAGGTCGGAGTAGGAAGACGACTCGGTCACAGGCAATAAAGGGAGAGGCTGGCCGCGGTGGTAGAACCATCCCTCCTTTCCAGAAGGCCCGCAGAAAGAGCCGCTGGTGGGCGGAGGAGGTGAAGACGGTGTGGTGGTATCAGCATCCTCCATCGCCTCAGGGCCCGGGGGCACCTCCTTGGCCGCGCCCGGCATAGCACTCACCCCGCAGACGCCTCCCCCCGGGAGGGAAGTCCCGGACCCAGAGGGAGCAGCCTTCTCCAAAGACTCCCGTTGAGGTGCCGCATCTGGAGCATCTGACTCATCAAGGTGCACTATGTCAGAGGCCTTCGTCCTTTTGGCCATGTGTTTCACCTTACCCTTCGAAGCAAGGGACTTCTGCCGATGCTGGGTAGCGGACGGCTGTCCGGGCGCCTCGCCCGCGCCGGGTTGCCCGGCTCCCTCCTTGGCCTTGGCCTTCTCAGCCTCGGGAGCTGCAAAGCAGAGGAACATACAACAGCAGGTAAGCACAAAAAAGAGCCAGACGTTAACGGCAGGTGGCAGCCAAGGCAACGAAAGAATAAATCAACAAGAAAAGGCCAGAACAGGTGGAACGCGAAGGATAGGACCGCACATGCACGCCCTCTCTCCTCCCACGGACTAAGATTGAGGTCTGACCCGGGCGTAAGAGGAAGAAATACCCGACGGCCGGAACCTGGACTAGTGTACCAAGTACCTGGTTGGTTTGAAGTATCAGGCGACCGGGCCTCCGGAGTCCGAGGGGACCCCCCTTCCCCGTCCTTTGCCGATCTCGGCTTCTTTGCCAGGTGATCAGCTTCGCCCCCGGACCTCTTCCGACCAACGACAACCGCCTCTTCCTCGCGAAGGGCCGACTCCTCCACAGCCTCCAGGGTGGCGTAGTAGTCCACCTTTCCTTCCCCGGTCTTGAAGGACACCAGTTGCCAGCTGTGAAAGGGGCCAACCTTCGCCCCGAGCTGAGGGAAATCTGCGACGACAAAGGGATAGGTAAGTTTGGGACAAGACAAAAACGATAAAGAAAGCAAAAAGGGGAGGGGAAAACTCTTACCCTCAGAGTGTGCGAGCGAGGCCAGGCGCGGACCGGTGAAAAAATCCTCCACACTCGGATGAAGGTCGGCAACCGCCTTCAGGGCCCGGGACATGGTGAGCTCCGACTTCGGTACTACAGGACTGTGCAAAGAGCCCCTAATAATCGAGGGGCAATAGGCAACCCCGAGATACCTCCCGGCGGGGGGGACGATGACAAACCACCGTGCACTCCAGCGTTGAGCGAGCTTCTTGTACTCAAAAAGCGAATATCCGGACCGACCGGATATGGTCAAATTATTGGAGTCGACCCTACTGGTGAAGAACTGGACGAACTCCGTAGCAGAAAGCGCAACCCCCTTCTCGGCGCAAAGAGCAATGTAGGCGTGGAGGTGACACACCGCCTTCGGGTGAAGCTGAGTGAGTGTGCAGCAGCGGCGGATTAGAAAGCCCATCACGAACGGGTGGGGAGGAACCGTCATCCCACGCAAAAAGAAATCGGAGTACACGGCGTACCCACGCCCGAAGTCGTCCAGCGGGTGCGAATCTTCGGAGGGAAGGAAAATCTGAGTCCCTGTGGGAACGTCTACCTTCGCAAGAAGCGAATCGAGAACCTTCACATCCAGAATGCTGGGCAACGGTTCCCGATTACTGGAATAAGCGGACTTAGGCTTCAAGAGTGTCGGGCGGAATTTCCCGTCAGATTTAAAGCCCACGATGGCACTTTTAGCAGAAACGCGAGATGATTTGGAGCTGGAAGACGCCATTGAAGCACCAAAGTAAGGCAGGAAAGGAGCAAAGAGAAGGAAGAAAGAGGGAAAGCGGAAAAGCAAGGCGAAAGAAGGGAGAGAGTTCGAAAGCCTGAGAAGAGTAAAAAATCGGAGGAAAGAGAAAGCGTCACCCTCCTGAAAACCTTTTAAAGGCGGTGAAATAACCTCGGAAATATTTAAAACGTAAAAGCAAACAAAAAAAATGCTTTTTGCAGGAAAATTGCAGGGGCTCTGCATATTCTGCAATGACGGCTGGCGTGCGCGAAACGATAGGAATTCTACAACGGTCACTCCGTACGAGCACAGACGTGTGTGGCACGGGCGTGGCACGCGCATCGCACGGACCAAAGAAGTCCCACCCTTTTGTCCAAAGAAAAACGGTGGAACTTGTGGGACTGGGAGATAGGAAACAAGAAGGAAAGGCCGCGCGAAAGAAAAATTTTTCATCCCCCAAAAACAGGGCCACAAAGTCAAGATTTAAGTTCTACTTTCTTCGCAAGGCGCTAAAAGTAGAACTTGTGGGACTGATGAAGAGGGGAAAATGTGTCCAGAGGCCCTAGAGGAAGAGCAACAGCCTAATAAGGCTAAGACAACGACCGGGCGTCCCTGACCAAGCCCAAACAGGCCTCAAGCGGTGACCGGTCGCATTCGACCGGTCGCCAGGAATCCCAGAACCCAGCGTAAAGAGCGACCGATCACCCTCCAAAAGTATCGCTACGGCCGGTCGGTTACGACCGGTCACCCGAGATATAAAGGGCGGTATGAGAAGCGCCCGGTCGTCTGTGACCGGACGCCTAGTAAAGCATGAATAGCGACCGGTCGTCTGTGACCGGTCGGTAGGGAGTTTAGGATAAGATATTTATCAGATATTTTGTAAGTCTGCCGAGATATTTTTGTGCCAGGCTGGCACAAAGTGATAGGCCAGAGGGCAGATGGGAAACACTATAAATAGGGGTTCACCCCTCAAATAAAAGGCACGCGAACAATACTTGAGAATTCTCACTGTTGCATTGTGTTGTTGCGTCTCTCTCTCTTCACCCCTGTTCTTGAGCTCCCCCTTTCGGTAACAAGGTAACCTGGTAGAACTCAGCAATAGATTAGAATCCCAATCATTAGACTACGTGAGAGGACAGTGTGAGGATCCTGGGGTTTGTACCATTTCATTACCTTTCCCGAAATACATAATACATATACAATACATACGCAATACATACGCAATACATACACAATACACAATACTTGTTAGCTCCATTTGTCCACCCAGGTTAATCGGGAGGAGATTACTCTTTTACTCGGGGTCAATGACTTACACCAGCCAAGACCATTACTCATACAATACTTTACTTTACTTACTACTTACTCAAGTCAAGTCATCAGGACCTCCGGCCCGGGGACTACACCGTCCCACCACTGGGATTTACTTGGTTCACTAATCCAGGATGCTACCCATTTAAGGGGTTTGGGCCGTGGACAAGTTTAAGAATTAGGAATCGGATCCAACCTCTTGTGTCTCCTCATCCTCACGCGTGGCCGAAGCTATATCGGAATTCTACTCATTCCAATTTACTCAATACTTACGTTAGGAGTTAGGTAGTTAGGAATTAGTAGAAGTCATTCACATCCAAGCCACACAATAATTCAATACTCCCATACACATACATACAAGGTATAATACATAACACAAATACACTACAAGGTACATACACACTTCATCATCATCCATTCGTTTCATGAATTATACAAACTAAATGTTCAAGACAATTATATCAAGAACAATTTAAACAAGCACAAATAAGTGCAATATAGTCCGATTCATGCATTTATCTTATTTAGGTGATCAAATAAGCACACAAATCGGGGTAACCAGGTTAGGATACAGAGCATGAAGAAATCATACCTTTTACCGGAATTTACTTTACCGGGTGTTCCCTTGTTCCTTTTGTTCACTCTTATTCCTCGATCCTTATTCTCGAACCAATGACTACATGTCAAATGATTCCATTAATACTAAGCGTTACGATACTTAAATAATTACTACTCCCATACTTACCCCATTATCCCGTTGTTTCGGTTTAACTTAATGTTCTTAAACTTACAACTTTCTTAATGACTTCTCAAACTTGTTTACACTTCTTAGGGCCTTTAAAGGTCACCAAACAAGGCCTTAACAACACCTAAGACCAATACCATTCACTTCCCCATCATTAGCCACCTTAAAAACACATTCTGTTACAAAATTAGCATGGTCCGGGTTTGTGTCCGGGTCTACAAACCCGGACCAGACACTGAAATCACGTTCTGGCCATTTTTACATGTGGTCCGGGTTTGTGTCCGGGTTTACAAACCTGGACCACCCCCTGGGATGGTCTTCTGCCGTGTTTTTGCTATGGTCCAGGTTTGCGTACCGATTTGCAAACCCGGACCACCTCTGGAACTGTCAAAATTTACAGTTTTTGGACAGTTTTCAACCCCTAATTCACCTCTAATCATTTCCTAACCTTTCCACATGTTTCCTACATGTTTAAGTCCCCTAAAACATGCCTAAACAAGTTCCAAACCTCCTCAAATCTTTTACTAACTTCTTACTTCTTTTCATACTAATTCACACACATAATTTCTACATTTGCATTCCAGCACTTACATTATTTCTTCTAGTTGTGTTTTGCTGCAGATTTTGGCTCCTACTTCCTCCATACATAATTTCCTCTCCTAATGCCATTTCCAAGGCCTACAATGCATTATCTTGCCTCTTCAAGTTCAACACTCATTTTACTAGGTATTGCACACAAGTTCTCCTAGTTTCTCCAATACGTTCCAACACCTCTTGCTACAGATTTTATATCCTTTCATTCTTATACTACAACTACTACTCCATGATTATTAAACATCTCTACTAACTCCAGTACACACCTTGGTTCTCCCATTCACCAAGTCATCCATGAATGCACAATTCCTACCGAAATTTTGCCATAGTTCACCTACTTTTCTTACTTAGCCACACATATCCATTCTCGCCAAATTCATTCCTAATCTAGCCACACCCATACAAGGGTCCTACCAGCACACAAGGCAATACCAATACTTCCATCAAACAACAATGCCAATACAAATACACAATTATTTGGCTCTATGGCCTACAATCCCAAATACAAGCTCACAAATACTCAAACTTACATAACTACAATACTATTACAATATTTTGGGTTCTTTAAATTGGTTTACCCCTTCCCATTACTCTAATGCATTAAAATTTAGCATTAAGAAGGAGCTCTTACCTTGAGCTTATATCTCCTTCATTTCTTTTCCAATTCTCCTATTTCTCTCTTTCTTGCCCAAATCGGCCATGTGGGGGATGGAGTTGCCAAACTCCATCCCAACACCCAAATTACATAAAGAGGATATAATTAAACTTCTAATCTCTTAAAACATCACTAATTCAATGAAGGGTTTAAATGACCACAAGTTAGGGTTTACCTTTGGAGTGTTTTAAGAGGGGTTTTAGCCCTTGGTTCAAGAAGGTGATTCCACCACCATTGTAAGGTTGAAATTATGCTCAAAAGAGAGAGAGAAAATAGAGTGTTACATAGGGCAAAAATCGGCTACTAATGAAGATGAAGGAAACATGAGCTTTTCATGAAGATTTTTACCTTAATGGAGAGAAGAGACTCCAAGCTACCCATTGATGCTATTTTCTCTTTGAATGGGGAAAACCCATGGAGATGAACTTCCTCATTTTTGGATTTTGAAAAGAGAGAAGTGTAGAGGATGATGAGGAGAGTAAGATTATGTACTTATTTTAGCATTTGGAGTTCAAATGAAGATGGAGCATGAAGGTAAAGTGGAGAAGCCATTGTTGTTCTCTTTGAGAGCTCCAAAATCGCCCAACAGAGGAGGGAGAAGAGAGAGAAATCGTTTGGGAGGAGGGAACTCACGAGAAAGAGGAGAAATGAGAGGATGGGAGGTGAGAGAAAAGGTAAGTACCCTTTTTCACTTTATTTACTTTTTGCTTTTTGACTCATTGTTTATTTAGCTAGTATGTGTGTGTGGGGGGGTTAATTAGCTTATTAAAACCGGCCCCCTATATTACTACTAGTTGGAGCGTTTTCGTCTTTTACAGAAAACGCTCGTTTATTTTACCCGGTTTTGGTACTATTCACTAACCGGGCCCGTTTTCCGGAATTTTCTCGTTTCTTTAATTCTATTGGTTATCAAGCTTCCATTAATGCTTAATAATAGTTATTTAATGATCTATAATTTTTACGGGTTCGTTTGACCACTCAATGTCACGTTTTCGGGTTTTCTCGAAAAACATGCGCTAAAGCTCTATTAGCGTTTTAATACATTATTTGGATCCGTTTTCTTCGGGAGTTGTTCCCATATATTATTTAGGCATTATTAAGCCTTAAGAATCCATATAATACGCTAACGAGGTCTTGTACCTCCTATGGTTATTTAATGCTTATTTAGCGTTTTTCGCTTTTTAAGCGTTTCTTCATTTCTTTTTGGATTTATTTTCCTTACCGATATTACTTAAGCATTATTAGGCTCTTAAATTCGTATTAGGATAATTTTAAATCCCTATATTTAAGTTCAGGGTATATCAATTATCAAGAATCAATTGTCCATATTCAGCTCCTATTACCGTAAGTAAACAAGAGAGCAAGGCAAAGCTACTATTGTTAAATCATCTTAGAAAATTCAAAGAATACAACTACCTACCATAGCTCTTGTCTTCTTCTTTTAAATTGTCAAACAAAGACTTCCTATCCCCTTGTCATGTGGCTGAAGGTGTGCATCAATTAATAGATTTATTGAGTAAAACAAACAATGAATAAACAAAGGAAAAGATTAGTCAAATTTGGCATTGTTTTATCAAAAGAAAAATCCTCTCTTTCCTTACCTTATACCCTTACGTGAGGTTTCATTCTTTCCTTTGCCATTCACCAGCCGATTGTGTAAGCTCTTCTAACTCTCTCTTTTCTTCTTCATTTGCTAGTTTACTCCTTAGGGTTTCAAAGCTCCATTAATGGTGTTCAAAGTCCTAACACCATTTCTATGTAATTTTCCTAGCTAAAACTACTAAGTCTTGAAGCAAGAAATCATCCTAGCAACCCTTGCTATTTTCGCCAAGCTTGAGTGTTCCAAGGAGGTTCCTAGATTCAACAACAACATAAGGAACAACAAGATCAAGTTAAGGTATATTTTCATGTTGAAAAATCCCAAGTAATTACCTAAATCATTTCCGAAAATTTATAACTTCTAAACCTATATTCTCTTCATTATTTCATGAAGGAAACTTGGATCTACTGTTATAACCCATAATTGGTAACCTTATATTATATCCGTTACAATGTTATCCTAGGTTGGATTAAAACCCTTTGCTATCAGTTTGGACGTCAGCGGCGTTGTTTTATTTGCCAAGGACAAGGAGGTCATTCAATTAATTAATCAAGATAATTAATTATCTGATTTGTAAGGAAACGAATTCCTTAATTCTTTTATTTTTCTGATCATTGTTATTCACGTCGGATAGGTCATGGGAGCGTTGTCAGTTTTCAAAGTCAGAACGAGCGTTCTTCTCTTCCTCTCTCTCTCTCTCTCGATTTCCATCCTGCTGTGAATGTGCCTCCTTCTACTGCAATCCGACTGGTGATCCCCGTTGTTGTGTGATTCTCTTGTCCGCCTTCAGGTTTGGCTTCCGGATTTCAGATTTGTAATTTGGAGCAAGTTCTCTTCCTCTGCAGTTTCTGATTTCTGGTTGTTGTTGCGATGAATCCAGCGTTTGTGTTTCTGCATTTGGATCCGTGAATCGTGTGAGACTGCTACTCTACGAAGAGATGGGAATTCCGCGCTCTTGTAATCAGGTACGGGTCAGAATTTTGGAACATTGACATTCTAGGTTTCCTTGTTTGATTGCTGATTTTGGATTGTGGAATTGTGGGAATTCAGTGGTCTTTATTTGCCTGGCTACTGGGTTGTTCGGACTGCGCTTGTTGATTCAGACTGTTGATTTACTTCTGCTAATTGAGGTAGGTGGTTACTCGATTCGGTTTGGAAGTTCAGCCATGGGGTTTGCAAGGTTTTGTTGTCTGATTTGAGTGTGTGTCTAATTGTGTTGATGTTTGATTGCGTTTTGGATTGGCTAAACCCTCATGGTCTTCTGTATTTATGACTGATTTGGTGTGTGTTCTGAGTTGGCGATTCATGGTATCGAATTGCGTTGTTTTTCTGCTCTGATCGTCTTCTGGAAATTGCAGTTTTCGCACTGTCCGGACTTCCGTCCGAGCTTTGAAGTTCGGACAGTGCGTTTTTGCCTTTCTGATTTTCAAAGTTCGGGGTATGTCCGGACATCTGTCCGAGCTTCGATGTCCAGACATACCCTCAGGTTCTCTTCTGATTTAAGTTCGACCTGTGTCCGAACTTCGACGTCCGGACACAAGGTCGGACCTTCCGCGTAACTCTTTCGTAAAACCTGTCCGAACATCATTCCGAACTTAGATGTTCGGACACTCTGAAATCTCCTGTCTGTTTTCAAATCGACTTGTGTCTGAACATTGATGTCCGGACACAAGTTCAAACATTTGGCTATTCTGGTTTCTGAGTCTCGACTTGCGTCCGAACTTCGACGTCCGGACACAAGTCCGGACACTGCTCTGTTTTCTGCATAACTTCTCCGTCTGAACTCCGATTTGAATGCCGTTTGTGGCGTTGGACTCCTCTAAGTCTCTACTACTGTATTATAAGTGTTTTGGCATGTTTTCATGCAAGGTTGCTTCTGTTTTGCATACTTCTGTTTTGGGGCACTCTACTCTGTTTCTGAGCCGTGAATGGCTGGGTCGAGCTATTCCGTGGTATACCATGCAGACGTCATTCTGAGTGTGGGTCATTCCCTTTCTGTTCTATGGAGTTGATGAACCCTTTGGCTCTTCGAGTCATTTCTGCGTTGCCGAGAGACCTGTTATGGTCTATGGGTCTTCGACCCTTCTGAGTGTGTGCATGGTACTGTGTCCCCTACCCGTTTGTGAGCTCTGGTTATTTCTGAATTGGGAACTCTAGTGTTCCATTCTGTATTTGTTTCAGCAGTGCTCTGACTATTTTTGAGAACTATGGTTTTGTGCTAACCTCTGCTTCTCCTCTGTTTTCAATTGTTTTGAGCGACCTTACTGATGACGGTCGCTGCTTACTGGGCATAGTTGTGTGCTCACTCCCCTACTTTTAACATTTTTGCTGATTGATCAGCGAGGGTCATTCTAGTTCTGGAGCTTTGATTTATTAGACATTCTATTGTTAAACATTCGATTGTATGAGTTGTAGCCTTCGGGTCTTACTTCCTTTTGACGTTTCATTTCGGTTTGAGGATTACTTTATGGTTTAATGTATTCAGTACAATTGTTTTACAAGTATTTATGGAAGTGTTGTTTCGGGCCTCATTTGTGACTGCTAAGCGTTAGAGCTTTGCGTTATTAGGTAGTAATACACGGCGTGTAATGCCCTTAACTCTTAGGCCGGTTTTAGGGGTGTTACATTTAGTGGTATCAGGGCCAGGTTTGGCGTTCTTTAGGGTCTGTGGTTGTGTTTGCTTGTGTGAGATTCAGTTGTGATAGTTGTTTGAAGTATGAGTCAGTTTTGACAAGTTTTGGATTTGTGAATCTCAGAATGCCTCCTCGTAGAACACCAGTGACCCCTCAGGGAGATGTTGTGGATGCAGTGCAGCAGTTTGTGGCGCAGTTGATGCAGACGATGGCTGCAGCTGCTGGGGGAGCTGGTGGAGCAGGGCCAGCAGGGGCGAATGCTGTGGGAGGCCGAGTTAGAGCCCTCCAAGAGTTTATGAAGCTGAAGCCGCCTTCCTTCGACGGTTGTGGCGACCCTCAGGAGGCGAGCCACTGGATTACAGAGGTGGAGGATCTGCTGGGAGTGATAGGCTCAGAGGATGACCAGAAGGTCGACTTCGCCACGTTCCTCTTTAAGGGGGAGGCGAAGGAGTGGTGGCGTATGGTGATGGGTAAGCATCCCCAGCCTTGGACCTGGGAGCAGTTCTGCTTGGAGTTCAACAAGCAGTTCTACCCTGACGTTTACAAGGACCAGAAGATTAATGAATATAATCGGCTGCGTCAGGGGAGAGACATGTCAGTCGAGGAGTACGTGAGGAAGTTTGTGACTCTCTCGAAGTATGCTCTAGAGCCAGATGAGCATAGGAAGGCCCGTAAGTTCGAGAGTGGGCTCAGACCAGATATCAGGTCCGCTGTGACACCTCTTCGTCACCGGACCTTCAGAGATGTGGCGGATGTCGCTCTGCTGGTAGAGACCGACATCAAAGGTAGGCAGGCTGGCAAGGACCACAAAGGGAAGAGGCGTGCTGAGGAGCCTCAGAAGAAGGAGGCTGCTCCTCCTCAGAAGAAGCAGTCCTATGGAGATTGTCGGGGAGCTTCTTCATCTTCGTCAGCTGGGGTGAAGTGTGGGTCTTGTGGCCACTCCCATCCTGGTAGGGAGTGCTACAAGAAGACTGGTGCCTACTTTAAGTGTGGGTCAATGGAGCACCGGATTGCTCAATGCCCTCAGGCATCCGGTAGAGGCTCAGGAGATAGAGGCACCGGCTCAGACTCAGGGGCGAGGTCCGACCAGAAGAAGCCTCAGACTCAGGCTCTAGTGTATGCTATGGCGGGGGAGCGTGATCGTGCTGGTGATCGCGTCGTTTCAGGTATCCTCCAGATCCATTCTCAGGATGTATTCTGTCTGTTTGACTCTGGAGCTACGCACTCCTTTATCTGCTGTGATTTGTCGGGTAGACTTGAATTGACTGCTGTGCCTAGTGAAGTAGATTTATGTGTGAGTAGTTCTTTGGGTGGGATTGCTCCTTGCATTCTTGATTCTGTGTGTAAGGCTTGTCCCATAGTAGTCCGGGACAAGACCTTTTGTGCTGACCTCATCCCGATGCGGATGACCTGTTTTGATGTGATCTTGGGCATGGATTGGCTGGCAGAGCACCATGCCCATATAGACTGTGCAGCGAGAAGAGTAGTGTTTGATCTGCCAGGCGGGAGCCGTTTTGTCTTCGCTGGGAATGCAGTCCCGTGTGTGCCTATGATTGTGTCTGCGATGCAGGCAGCCAGCTTCTTGAGGAAGGGCTGCCAGGGCTTTTTGTGCTACCTACCGGAGGTTCACGAGGGATCTAGCTTGGAGAGCATCCCGATCGTCAGAGAGTTTCCTGAGGTCTTCCAGGATGACGTGCCCGGACTCCCACCAGTGAGGGAGGTGGAGTTCACGATCGATTTAGCGCCAGAGACTCAGCCCATCTCTAGGGCCCCTTACCGTATGAGTCCGGCGGAATTGAAGGAGCTGAAGGTTCAGCTTCAGGAGTTACTGGATAAGGGCTTCATTCGCCCTAGCGTTTCACCTTGGGGAGCGCCAGTGCTGTTTGTGAAGAAGAAGGATGGGACCTTCAGATTGTGCATCGACTATAGAGAACTGAACAAGGTGACCATCAAGAATCGCTACCCCCTTCCGCGCATCGATGACTTGTTTGACCAGTTGGCGGGCGCCACAGTGTTCTCGAACATAGATCTTCGTTCAGGCTACCATCAGTTGAGGATTAAGGCCGAGGATGTGCCTAAGTCCGCTTTTAGGACTCGTTATGGTCATTACGAGTTCTTAGTTATGCCGTTTGGTCTGACTAATGCTCCCTCAGTCTTCATGGATATGATGAACCAGGTTTTCAAACCCTATCTGGATCAGTTTGTAGTGGTCTTCATAGACGACATCTTGGTGTACTCCAAGAGCGCAGAGGAGCATCTGAGGATTGTCTTGCAGACGCTGAAGGATCGTGAGCTGTATGCTAAGTTGAAGAAGTGTGACTTCTGGCTCGATCGTGTAGTGTTTTTGGGACATGTGGTCTCGAAGGACGGTATCTCAGTGGACCCTGAGAAGATTAGAGCAGTTATGGAGTGGGCGAGGCCCACGAATGTTGCAGAGATCCGTAGCTTCCTTGGGTTAGCTGGGTACTACAGGAAGTTCGTTGAGGGGTTCTCTAAGATTGTATCCCTGCTACCCGTCTGTTGAGGAAGGAGATTAAGTTCGAGTGGAGTGAGGCTTGCGAGCAGAGCTTCCAGGAGGTTAAGAAGAGGTTGACGACAGCACCGATTCTGACACTGCCATCTAGGACCGAGGGATTCGAGGTCTTCTGTGATGCGTCCCATAAGGGACTAGGATGTGTTTTGATGCAGCAGGGTAAGGTAGTGGCTTATGGCTCTCGTCAGCTTAAGCCTTATGAGAAGAACTACCCTACCCACGATCTGGAGTTGGCAGCGGTAGTATTTGCGCTTAAGATTTGGACGCATTATCTGTATGGGGCGTCGTGTAAGGTCTACACGGACCACAAGAGTCTCAAGTATTTGTTCACTCAGAAGGAGCTGAACTTGAGACAGAGGAGGTGGTTGGAGCTACTTAATGACTACGATTTAGAGATCCTCTACCATCCTGGTAGAGCAAACGTTGTAGCAGACGCTTTGAGCCGGAGAGGTGCTCGGGCGTAGCTTGTGCGTTGACAGGAGTTCAGAGGTCCGCCTTAGAGCTTCAGCGTATGGGTGTTTGGGTAGTCAGACCGGCCAGTGCCAGTATGATAGTAGCGCTTCAGGTTCAATCTTCGTTGGTCGACAGGATCCGGGTTGGTCAGGAGGCAGATTCAGCTTTGTGTCGGATCAGAGAGGGGCTGTCTTCAGAGCAGAGTTCGGACTTCAGTGTCTCCAGTGATGGTTGTCTGCGTTTCAGAGGTCGAGTGTGTGTTCCAGACGACGCAGTTCTGCGTAGAGAGATCCTTCAGGAGGCTCATAGAGCGCCATACTCAGTTCACCCAGGAGGGGTGAAGATGTATCGAGATCTCAGAGAGTCAGTCTGGTGGTCTGGGATGAAGCGTGACATCTCTGAGTTTGTTTCGAAGTGCCAGACCTGTCATCAGGTGAAGGCTGAGCACCAGAGGCCAGCGGGTTTGCTTCAGCCCCTTCCCATTCCGGAGTGGAAGTGGGAGAGTGTGGGGATGGACTTTGTCATGGGTTTGCCCAAGACTTCCTCGGGTTGTGATGCTGTATGGGTAATTGTTGATCGTCTGACGAAGTCCGCCCATTTTCTTCCAGTGAGGAAGACCTTCAGTTGGGAGCGTTTAGCTCGTCTGTATCTCGATGAGATAGTGAGGCTTCACGGGGTGCCTGCTTCTATAGTTTCTGATCGTGACCCGCGCTTTGTTTCGAGATTTTGGCGCGGTTTGCATAAGGCCTTGGGTACGAATTTAGCTTTCAGTTCAGCCTACCATCCTCAGTCGGATGGCCAGACAGAGAGGATTAATCAGGTCTTGGAGGACATGCTTCAAGCATGTGTCCTAGATTTTGGAGGTAGCTGGATTAGCATGTGACTCTGATTGAGTTCGCCTACAACAACAGCTTTCAGGCGAGCATTGGTATGGCTCCGTTTGAAGCGTTGTATGGCAGGAGGTGCAGGTCTCCCATCTGTTGGGATGACCTGAAGGAGAGGGTCTTGGTTGGGCCCGGGCTGGTGCAGGGTGCAGTGGAGAAGATCAGAACGATTCGGGAGCGTTTGCTTGTTGCTCAGAGTAGACAGAAGTGCTATGCAGACCAGAGGCGTAGGCCGTTGAGTTTGGGATTGGAGATCATGTCTATCTGCGAGTGTCGCCGGTCAGGGGCGTAGTCCGGTTTGGGAAGCGTGGGAAGCTTAGCCCAAGGTTCGTTGGACCGTTTGAGATTCTGGAGAGAATTGGCCCTGTGGCTTACCATTTAGCGTTGCCCCCAGCCTTGTCTGTTGTCCACAGTGTCTTTCATGTTTCTACGTTGAGGAGTACCTGCATGATCCGTCCCATGTGATCGACTACAGCCAGCTTTAGTTGAGGGAGGACTGCAGTTTCGAGGTGGTGCCTACTCACATTCTAGCCAGAGACGTCTGTCGGCTTCGTAGTAAGACCCTGCCTTTGGTCAAGGTCCAATGGTCTGATCAGTCAGAGAGCGAAGCAACTTGGGAGCTCGAGGACGAGCTGCGTGCCAAATTTCCCTCCCTATTCGAGCAGTAAGGTGAGTCAATTTCGAGGATGAAATTCTTTTAAGGGGGAGGTGATGTTATAACCCATAATTGGTAACCTTATATTATATCCGTTACAATGTTATCCTAGGTTGGATTAAAACCCTTTGCTGTCAGTTGGGACGTCAGCGGCGTTGTTTTATTTGCCAAGGACAAGGAGGTCATTCAATTAATTAATCAAGGTAATTAATTATCTGATTTGTAAGGAAAGGAATTCCTTAATTCTTTTATTTTTCTGATCATTGTTATTCACGTCGGATAGGTCGTGGGAGCGTTGTCAGTTTTCAAAGTCAGAATGAGCGTTCTTCTCTTCCTCTCTCTCTCGATTTCCATCCTGTTGTGAATGTGCCTCCTTCTACTGCAATCCGACTGGTGATCCCCGTTGTTGTGTGATTCTCTTGTCCGCCTTCAAGTTTGGCTTCTGGATTTCAGATTTGTAATTTGGAGCAAGTTCTCTTCCTCTGCAGTTTCTGATTTCTGGTTGTTGTTGCGATGAATCTAGCGTTTGTGTTTTTGCATTTGGATCCGTGAATCGTGTGAGACTGCTACTCTACGAAGAGTTGGGAATTCCGCGCTCTTGTAATCAGGTACGGGTTGCAGAATTTTGGAACGTTGACGTTCTAGGTTTCCTTGTTTGATTGCTGATTTTGGATTGTGGAATTGTGGGAATTCAGTGGTCTTTATTCGTGCCTGGCTGCTGGGTTGTTCGGACTGCGCTTGTTGATTCAGACCGTTGATTTACTTCTGCTAATTGAGGTAGGTGGTTACTCGATTCGGTTTGGAAGTTCAGCCATGGGGTTTGCAAGGTTTTGTTGTCTGATTTGAGTGTGTGTCTAATTGTGTTGATGTTTGATTGCATTTTGGATTGGCTAAACCCCCATGGTCTTCTGTATTTATGACTGATTTGGTGTGTGTTCTGAGTTGGCGATTCGTGGTATCGAATTGCGTTGTTTTTCTGCTCTGATCGTCTTCTGGAAATTGCAGTTTTCGCACTGTCCGGACTTCCGTCCGAGCTTTGAAGTTCGGACAGTGCATTTTTGCCTTTCTGATTTTCAAAGTTCGGGGTATGTCCGAACATCTGTCCGAGCTTCGATGTCCGGACATGCCCTCAGGTTCTCTTCTGATTTAAGTTCGACCTGTGTCTGAACTTCAACGTCCGGACACAAGGTCGGACCTTTCGCGTAACTCTTTCGTAAAACCTGTCCGAACATCAGTCCGAACTTAGATGTTCGGACACTCTGAAATCTCCTGTCTATTTTCAAATCGACTTGTGTCCGAACATTGATGTCCGGACACAAGTTCGGACATTTGGCTATTCTGGTTTCTTAGTCTCGACTTGCGTCCGAACTTCGACGTCCGGACACAAGTCCGGACACTGCTCTGTTTTCTGCATAACTTCTCCGTCTGAACTCCGATTTGAATGCCGTTTGTGGCGTTGGACTCCTCTAAGTCTCTACTACTGTATTATAAGTGTTTTGGCATGTTTTCATGCAAGGTTGCTTCTGTTTTGCATACTTCTGTTTTGGGGCACTCTACTCTGTTTCTGAGCCCTAAATGGCTGGGTCGAGCTATTCCGTGGTATACCATGTAGACGTCATTCTGAGTGTGGGTCATTCCCTTTCTGTTCTGTGGGGTTGACGAACCCTTTGGCTCTTCGAGTCATTTCTACGTTGCCGAGAGACCTGTTATGGTCTATGGGTCTTCGACCCATCTGAGTGTGTGCATGGTACTGTGTCCCCTACCCGTTTGTGCGCTCTGGTTATTTCTGAATTGGGAACTCTGGTGTTCCAATCTGTATTTGTTTCAGCAGTGCTCTGACTATTTGTGAGAACTATGGTTTTGTGCTAACCTCTACTTCTCCTCTGTTTTCAATTGTTTTGAGCGACCTTACTGATGACGGTCGCTGCTTACTGGGCATAGTTGTGTGCTCACTCCCCTACTTTTAACATTTTTTGCAGATTGATCAGCGAGGGTCATTCTAGTTCTGGAGCTTTGATTTATTAGACATTCTATTGTTAAACATTCGATTGTATGAGTTGTAGCCTTCGGGCCTTACTTCCTTTTGACGTTTCATTTCGGTTTGAGGATTACTTTATGGTTTAATGTATTCAGTACAATTGTTTTACAAGTATTTATGGAAGTGTTGTTTCGGGCCTCATTTGTGACTGCTAAGCGTTAGAGCCTTGCGTTATTAGGTAGTAATACGCGGCGTGTAATGCCCTTAACTCTTAGGCCGGTTTTAGGGGTGTTACATCTACAATCATCCCAAGGTGTACCAAAAATACCTTGTTAAATTTCTAAGGTAAACTCTTGTAAAACTACTCCAAATCTTATTTATAAATCCTTGTTAGAAGTCTAACAAATGGATTTCCTAAATATTTATTAGGAGGCCGAATTCTCTTCACCAAAATACCATTGGAGGAGCTTGGAATTCAAGGAGAAATCAAGTACAAGAATTATCTTGATTTAAGGAGTAAGTTTATATAATTAAGGTTTATTAAGTTTGAGTTTGATTTAAGCTTCAAACTTTGGTATAAAAATTATGTATAACCTCTAGATAAATTAAGGCCGAAAACATTGGGTTATATTGTCAAGAAAATAAATTACAACATATAAGGTAAGATTATTACCTTAAGGTATAAATTTGTGTCACAAAAATTAAATATGATACATATATGTACAAGCCGAATTATCTAGGGATTAAATGTTCTATTTTGAGTTTATAATCATTCTAAGTCATTAACATAATTTTTAGAAGTGTTATATGGCTTATACACATTTATATGTACATATTATAAAGTTTAAATCAAGTTTTAAAACCATAGAGTAAATATATATTAAAGCCGAGAATGATATGAGTATATTGGTGATTTTCGAAATATATAAGTGTATTAACTTATATTATAAATTTTGGGAGTATTAAAATAGCTACAAGTATTTTAATGGCTAGTTTATTAATTTATGTGGCAAAAATGTGAATTTTGAAAAGGTTAGTGTGTTAATAATAATTGTCGAGAACAAAGGGGTTTATTTGGTATAGTTATGGTATAATATAAGGTAGGAATTAATATTATGAATTTTGGTGAATTTAAATAAGTGAACAAGTGTTAAAATAACATTTTATAAAGTTTTGGGGCTATTTTGTAATTATTGGAAAGTTTAGGAGTATAACCGAATTACTTATGTTTTCTGGGTATATTAAAGTATTAATTATGAAATTAAGTCTTGGTCAAAGTGTTGACCAAAAACTTTGGGTTAAAATGATTTATGACATAAAATATTAAGTTTATAAAAGTTTAAGGGTGAATATGTAATTTATGAAAGTTTAATTGTAAAACCAAATTGGTTAAGGGGCGCAAATGTAATTTGTGAAATTATATGGGTCACTTCGGTATTTAAGAAAATTAAATATTAAAACTATAGTTTATAAGTTAATATGTAACTTATATAAAGTTTTGGGGTTAAATTGTAAATAAAGGAAATATATATATTATGACCGAAGGTATATGTGGTCATTTGGTAATTTATAAAGATTAATATATTAGTTTTGCAATTTCCGAAAGTGAATATGGATAATTAGTAAATTATAAAAGTTATATGGTTATTTGGTAATTTATAAAAGTTGTTGGGTACAAAATATAAATACCGAATTATTATGGTTGGTTTTGTAATTTAATAAAGAAAGGAATTAAAACTAAGTACTATGGTATATTATGGAGTATAATGTAAAGTTTATAAAATAAAGGTGGATGTAATAAAAATAACCAAATGGTATAATATAGAGAATAAGTGGAAACAATTATGGGTATATAATTGAAGAAATAGAAATATACTACAAAGTAGAAATTCATTATCACATGTAGTATTACATAAAATAATGAACTGATGAACTACCTAGAACCACTGTTAAATAACAGGGGGAAATAAAGAACATACAGAGTTAGTATTCTACGAGTATAAACTCTACAGTGACAGTACTGTAACGCTTAAGGAATAGTGGTATTAATATTACCCGGTATTGCATGTATATATAATAGCGTACGGGAAGGAATTTCTAGAGCGTGAATTGTCAAGCTAGTTGTTATCCCGGTGAACGGTATGTTAATTGTGTGGTCTGAATGTCCTAAGGATTTTCCTAAGGTCCAGACATTGTGTGTTATTTGTTTAAGAGCGATATCTGTGATTTATGTATATGATATTGTACACTGTGTTGCTCAACACTGTTGCGTTTTATTAATACGCGAACGTCTTATGACTGGAAGTTTATACATCTAAACTTGAACAAGACTAAAACTGACCTTTAGGTATTATTAAACCTAACTGATGGTCAACTGTTATAGTCTTAACTCAAGGATTGGATATTGTATCATTGACTAAAGGGCTAACTTATAAAGAGAGGAATCCAGACTGTTTCGACTTTCTGGTTGCGCATCGTGATCACTACGAGAGACTTCAATGGGGAGTCACTCAAGGGAATCCATTGTCCACATTCGACGATGGCGGAGGGCACTACCGTTGGTGCACAGGTTCGACCGGATCGGTCATTATCCAGGGCCATAAGGTCAGCTGGTAACGGTTCCTTTGGAACCCAGGGGACATACTGTCCATTATTAAGTTATTAAGGGTTGTCTTAACATGACGCCTGAGGTGGAATTTAATTGGAAAAGTTTAAGAGGTTGGTTGAAAGTATAAGGGTCAGGTGGCCAACTAACAAGTACAGTTAATTAATACGCGTATCTTGTTAGGTTATTGTTATGGATTATTGGTGATTGATTATCTGGTTGTTGTTACTATTATGTGATGTGATTTGCAGGTGAACTGTTATGTGTTTGTTTAGCATTTACAGTTATTACTGTTATTGTTGTAAACCGGTATTTCATGTAAAGAATCTAATATCAAGATGGCTAAAAGACTTAAGGAATCTAGATGACTTAGGACTACATTTAGCATACCAGCATTTCGATTGCTGAGCCCTTCAATGGGCAAAACATTTCAGGTTACTAAAGAAGACACAAGCCGGAGTGCGGGGCACTGGGTAGCTGATGGGTTTTAATAAAGAACTCTTTAAGTTTTATTATGTATCGTATTGAGGAGATTGTTGTATTCAGTTAGCTGCTCATTTAGTTTGGATTTAGTTTGTAATAATTAGAGTGCTCAGTATCTGTTCATCACAGCGTGAGGAGTTGGATTGTTGGAAAGAGTAAGGTTGCCTTGTTGCTCACAAGGGTGAGTAACGGCGTGTAACACCGAGGATAGATAGTTTTATTTTCCGCTGCGAATTATTATTTATTATGCTACAACTTGCGACGTTATTACAGGTTTAGGATTAGGGGTGTTACAAAAAGTGGTATCAGAGCGTAGTTACGCTCTGATGAAGGATATTGAGTCAAGAACATGAGCATAGGAATATTGGGATACAGGAAACGTCTGTGAGGATTCGTGACCTAGAAAGAAAATTCTAGGGATATCCTTATTTGCTAAGTAGTTAGCTTTCCTATATATATTTGTGATTGTGTATGTAAAACGGTGTAATACCGAGTAGTAATAATAATATACTATACAATAGATGACGACAAGAGGAAGACCACGTGGAGGCAGCAGTCGACGCGGTGGCGAGACACCGGCGGATGTTCCAGAGGTACCAGGCCTAACACAAGCCATGGCAGCCTTCGCGCAGCAACTAGGAGCTCAACTTACGGGAGCCATACCCCACCCGCCGCAGCCCAGATAAACCAACTGGTTGAAGAGCGTTGCGGACGCGAGAGTACCGACTTATTCAGGGGATCGGACCCCGCCGCACTGGAGAAGTTCATTGTAGAGCACCAGAAGGCGTTCAAGGCTGTCAGAGTTCCAGAAGACCAGAAGGTCGACATTGCCGCATACAACCTGAAGGACGCGGCTGACATTTGGTGGCGGTCTGTGGAGGGCCACCATAGAGCTATACCGGACTTTGGATGGACAGCGTTTGTGGAGGTGCTGCGAGAGAAATACTACCCCGAACACTTAAAGCAGAGAAAAAGGCAAGAGTTCGAGACCTTAATCCAGGGGAGCCAAACAGTCGACCAGTACTACGCACGATTTATCAGCCTGCTAGATTACATACCAGGAGTCGACTACTCCGACACTGTGAAGATTCAGAAGTTTAGGGGAGGTTTGCAATTTCGCATCCAGGGCGCTATGGGAGCAATACGTTTCGCTACCTTACAAGAATGTTATGACGCCGCATCGGCAACAGAACTAATGCTTCAATCCAGGGAGGAGGCGCAGGGAAAGAAGAGAAAGAGTACTGAAGGAGATGATGGTGGATCAACCTCTGGCGGTTACTACAAGAAGGGGAAGAGATTCTTTGATAAGAAGAAGGGGCGGAAGGATTTCCATGGTCAGAAGACGAAGGAGCAGGTCCCTCGTCTGACCGGCCCAGCCATTGATGCACAGCCACTAAGATCAGCACCACCTAGGGGCAATAAGCCAACCCAGCGCCACTACTACTGTAAGCGCTGTGGAAATGATCACCCAGGCGTAGACTGCGCAGGCAGGAAGGTGGAGTGTCGCTATTGCGAGAAAGAAGGTCACAGGGAGTATGAATGCTTTTCCAATCCAGGGAGCCGAGTATACAAGGGAGCTAGAGGTTCACAGAGAACACCAGCTATTGAGGCGGGCGGACCAAGAGGAGGTCAAGCGCCGCAGAACAACACCTATACTAGAGGACCGGCAGGACAGCCATCCTCATCCGGGAGTTAGAAGGGAAAGGAGATAGTTCCAGGAAGAAACACCCTGTACACAGTGGGAACTTCAGGCGCTGAGGCTAGCGCTCAGCGTGAAACCGGTAAGCCTAGAACCTAAACCAAATGCATGATGCATGAATGTGTGTTTATAGTTATTAGTCGATGAGACTTGTATGTGTTTAGTAAGTATCAAAAATTTAGAGAGACCTAACTTAGGTAACCTCTCACCTAATAGGATACTTCGACATTTGTTTTCCCTTATCTATGAGACCGAGGTCACCTGAGCCTATGAGCGAAGGTCGGGAATATCCAGAGGCAGAATGCCAAGTACTTCGACCCGGCATGATCCTACTCAAGAAATACTTAACTATAGATGAACAAATAGCCATTGTAAATGAATGTAGAACTTTGGGGATAGGCCTTGGAGGATTTTATATTCCAGGATATGGAAGTGGATCAAAACTTAAATTATATATGATGTGTATGGGTAAGGATTGGGATCCACAGGCTAGGTTATATAGTGAAGTAAGAAAGGTAGATGGAGCACGAGTTCCTAGGATACCCGATAGTTTCCAAACTTTGGTAACTGAAGCGGTCAAAATTGCACAACAATTAGAAACCAACCACATACCAGACATTGAAGCCGACGTTTGTATTGTGAACTTCTCTGAGGAAGGAGGGAAGCTTGGGTTACACCAGGACCGAGACGAGACATCTGAGTCAATTAGCCTTGGGATACAGGGTGTGAGATAGTACAGTGAGGAATAGTAAGTTAGTTTTGCTTGGTCCGCCGAAGGACGTTATCAACTGTCCAAACTTACAATAACTACAAATTATGACCTGCCTAAATGACGAGCAGATGTCATAAAAAGGAATACATTAATTAATATGAAATACTTAGACTACATGAATTGTCAAAAGGGTTTGTTAAAGACCTGCACGTGAAGAGCAAACACTGAATTTTATGGGATACCCAGGTACCGAGCTTACCGCCCAGTGCGGGACTGGAAAATCTTACAATCCCTAATTTACTTCGCGAGAAGATAGTGCGAAACCTTGAAATATGACAATAGAGAAACAGAATCTCAAAATATATAACTAAACATCCATCATGGATAAGCACGGGTTTTAAATGCCTGAGCAAATACCAAGGGTCTCAGCTAGTATCAATATATTGACAGTGCTGGACTCCTAATTAATAAAGGGGAGAGAACAAACTTTGAATCTATATTTTCTGAAGTCGGGAGAACTACCTAATTAGCAATACCAAATGCTACATATATACATATAATTTGGAGGTTGTAAACCTAAAACGTTGAGGAGTATTGATACATTTCAAAGGGCTAAGTATCATTAAATATACCTACCCTATTTTGAGGCTCACATCCTACACTACCCTTATGGTTCTATACGAACATATGTCTTCTATGACAGCTCAATTTATGAATGCGAATAAAGAGCGCAAGAAACCAAATAAAGTTAACCCCCTTTGTAATATAAATTTTAATATAAACATGGTAACAAATAACTCTCCTTGACACTTGCAAGGAAGGCAGTGTAAGTTATATTAAGAGTTTGAATTAATATATACACTAAAAGTGAGTGGAAGTTAAATTTAAAAGTAGGAAAACATACCCCTTGGCTTGTAACAATTGTTTTACACGTAAACCTTCCTAACGTTATATACTAATCCCTGTGATTCTAAGTCCTCTATTTGATACACCTAATCGACCTATTTTTGGAAGCCATTGAGCTTGTGGATTAACCACGTTTCTAAGAGATAGAAACAAACAATAAGCTTTGATTGTCCTGTTACCAAACCATAGGATTCAAACTAGAAACCCTTAGTTTGAGATGGTACTAATATTAAGAGATACTTAACCTAGGCTGAACATATGGTTCACCTTCATGGAGTTTAAATGAAATAAGAAAAAACCAAGCTTTAAGGCGGGGAAATAATACTTTATGGAACTGTAATTGTTGATCGAGTTATGAAAACTTTTCCTTGGAGTCTAACTGTGACTGTCTTTGTTCCATGTAATGATAACCAAAGTGTAGGCAATAATCAAGCCCTGGTGAGTTAAATACTAGATGAGCCTTTTAAAGAGAAGAGGGTATTCTAAGGTATCCAAGTCCATAACTGAATTTATTACTTGTATAATGGATTTAAGAGTTAAAATGATTGATGAATATAATTATTAGACAGTATGGGCCTAGATGTTTTAATAAGAATTTACCTTTTATGCCAAGAGGAAAAACTGGCTTCCCCGCTTGATGATTTGACCAAAGGAATATGGTTCCGGGGATTAGGTAATACACAAGATTCGAGTATAGGTTATAACAGATATTGGGTTAGTTGTATAGTGGTCAAGAGAAAATGTAGTACTCACCATGTCACAAAGTTTGATAAGATAAAATTTGGAAAATGACAATTATGTGATTGTTTGATATTTGACGTGGGAGGTCGAACTTGATCCTGGTCAGATCAGGGAAAACCAAACACAAAATGGAGTGGAAGGATAGTTCAACATTGACGCTGACCCCGTCAGGGTTGAATGATTCCTGAGACTCCCTACAAGTGGTCACAAATATCTCTGTGATAAGTAAATATTTATTCTTAATTTTAATATAAAATTTGATTAATGAAGTATATGAGTTGTGGAAGGTGTAAGTTAAGAATTAAGTTGTCCAGGTTATCCTGAAGAGATAAAATAGCTAAAACGACTCCGCTTATGTCGTAAAAATAGTCAACTGTGAAGGGAATAATAACTGTTATTATACATGAGCCATGCTAATAAGTTAAAAATCAGATCAAGAGACATTTACCTATAATAAAAGTATTCTCAAGTTACCTTCTAAGTTATGGCCATATTGCCATCTGGAGGGAAGATCGACTTCCATGTCTTTCTTTATGAATTCAAACCCAATATATTAAATGGGAACCTACCTATAAGCATGGTAGAATATAAAGAGTAGAAACATTATACTAATACTCACATGAGTTGATTCACAACCGCAAGAACATGTTCAATTGAGAGGAAACTGTACCTTGTTAGAAACCTTAGCGGGAACCCTACTGTGGTATACCTGATGAACAGACGATAGAAATCGTGTATGTACCACCGACAATTGGTGAATCAATAATATCAAGAAACATTTCTATAATATACATAAGATGCACGGCTCGACCATAGGTCATACTTTACATTGAAAATGAAAACCAAATATGGTGACAGTAAACTCAAATACCAGAATCACAAAATGATGACCTGAAGATCAAAGAGAGGGATTTTAAGTATGCCCCAATATTAATACAAACCCGAGCGCCGACGATTACAACTACAAGGGGCGATTAATGGAAGTGCGTTACACGCGATAGTTTAAACAAGCCATGAGATAATATTGGCAACGTACAAGATGGTAGATCACCTTCACCCATACATACGGGATTCAAATATAAAAGCATACTAATGCACTATGGAACATATCAGAGAATGCATAGATTCTTGGGGGCAATACCTCGTAAACGGACAGAAGTCATATGCTGATGTCCGTAGGAGCGACCTCGAGTTCGCAGTAGGCGATCGAGTCTTCCTTAGAGTTTCACCTATGAAGGGAGTTTTCAGATTTGGGCAGAAGGGCAAGCTTAGCCGAAGTATGTAGGACCGAACCTTATTACGGAGCGAGTAGGCCCATTAGCCTACAGATTAGATTTACCTGTTGAGCTTGGAGAGTGCACAATGTGTTTCACATTTCTCAACTAAAGTAGTATGTGCCTCACCCGTCACATATCTTAGAGCCTGAGACACTCGAGCTAGATCCTACACTTAGATATGAGGAGACCCCAGTTCGCATTTTAAAATACAAGACTAGGGAGACCAGGAACAAGACCATTAGAATGGTCAAGGTTCTGTGGTCAAACCACGGCATTGAGGAGGCGACATGGGAGTTAGAAGACTCCATGCGAGACAAGTATCCAGCACTTTTCTCTTAGTTTTGTGTATACTTGTGGGGGTACGTGGGCGTAACCCTTTTTAAGGGGGATAGAGCACCACATGCGACTTGCATATCTGCAGTCTATACTGGTTTTGTATTTGGTTGTTTGTGTTTGATTGTTGCGCATGTGTGCAATTGGTTAAATGGTTATGGATGTGTTCTATGTAACACTTGGTTATTGATATGTCCTATGTGACACTTGGATGGTTATTGTTGTGCCCTATGTGACACTGGAATGGTTATGGTTGTGTTCTATGTAACACTTGGTATTGATGTGTTCTACGTAACACTTGGATGGTTAATAAAAGTACACTTATTTACTTTACAGTATATTCATTCCTATTGTAATCACACAAGAGATTTACTGCCAAGGGTTTACGCCTCTGCACTCTGTAGGACTGAGTGTTTTAGTATTGCACTTGTGCAGTGATGACCTAGTGGGATAGCTAGGAAGTTAGGACACTTAATTACTTTACAGCGTCTATCAAGTTACTTATGCTATGATTACAATGTTTGCCATGAGCAAGGTTATGTATATGTACGAATTTCATACACTCAGATTACTGATGGAATGTAGAGGTGTCAATATAGTACTGACACCCAGGAATGATAAGCATACAGGGAATAGATACGAGGAACTTGATTCCATAGGATATGTAAGTATAAGTTATGACTTCGGGGCGAAGTCCTTTTAAGGGGGGTAGACTGAAATACCCCTAACCTTTAAATAATTAAATAATGATAAATAAGTAATATTTAGGGGATTATTAAACCCTAAGAAAGTATATAAACACTTGGGCGTTAAAACGCACCTAAACTCCTTAAGGTCAAAAACGAGCGTTAAAGCCCGACCTTAAGCTAAACAAGTTATATAAGCTATAAACCTCATATGAAGGTAACCTAGGATCATTATATGACCTTTAGAATACAGGACCTCATCTAAAACGGTGTAAAAATACAAAACGCTCGGGAGTTCCCTTAAGGGCCCTAAAGTCCCGAAAGTCCCGGAAATACTTTATAGGATGAAGTAAAGCATTACACTTCATTCCAAATGCACCATAACACTTTATTAAACATTTAAGATGAAGTCCTCACGGTAGAATTTCAATTAAACGCAAAGCGCTTGGAGGTTCCCGACGAGGACCCCATAAACCCCTGGGAGTGCCCCGGAGGAGTGCCGAGGTGGCACAAAGTCCTATATAATTCATTCTTAGAGTTCCTAACAACATTATTCAACATTCTATAGAGAATACTCGAGCTACTTTCACAAAAATAAACAAAGTGCTCGGACGAATTTCTTAACGCTCCTATTTTGCCCCAGGAGTGTCCCGGTAGCCCGGAAATTGAGTTATGAGTTGATATAACCCCATATAACTCAATGCAACACCTTAACATATTATTATTGACTATAAAAAATGTTTATAAACACTTGGAACTCATAGCGACTAATTATTTTCCAGAAAATCCTTAAAGCACAAAAACACACCTTCGGGTGTCACAAAAATGCGTTCTACGCAATTGCCTTGAAGTTTTTGAGGAGCCACGAGTTGATAATCTTAAAAGGGAATAAATTGACCATCTAAATCAATTAATTCCAGTGCTAAACACATAGCACAACCAGGGCCGATTTTATCATCAAAAAGGTACCTAAAATCAGCATTTTTACCTTAGAACTTTCATCTTTTACCTTGGTATAAATGTACCAATTAAATGTTGGGACTTATAACATGTTATAATATGGTCTTAATCAATATAGTGTGACAAGAATCAAATTAAAAATCAGTCCCATACAGCCCTATTGTAGGCGCCATTTTAGGTGTTTTTAGATTAGATTTCAACTTGTAAATTGTCTTATGGAATGGTGACTCATCCCTACATGTGCCATATGATATAATGTCAAATAATTCAGTAAAATGAGCCTAGAATTACCGATTCCTACAAGCAAAATGAGAAGGAATCAATATTTGAAAAAGTCATGAAATAAAATACAAATCTAGATCTACTTTTGACAAGGCAAATAAACAAAGAAATCAACTTGCTCCATAGGCATATGGCTGCCGATTTTGATAAGGAAAAAGGGAGTTTGATTGATGAATTATTGTCAAATAAAACACTTACCTAACTAGCATGTTCTCTTGTCTTAAAACAAACAAAAATCAACTTGCTTCCTATGGCACATGGTGGCCGATTTCAAGCAAGAAAAGAAGGTGTATTTGCCTTATAAAAATTAAACTAAGATACCTACCTACCTAGGCATGTATTTATGTCTTCAATTATCAAGAATCAATTGTCCATATTCAGCTCCTATTACCGTAAGCAAACAAGAGAGCAAGGCAAAGCTATTATTGTTAAATCATCTTAGAAAATTCAAAGAAGACAACTACCTACCATAGCTCTTGTCTTCTTCTTTTAAATTGTCAAACAAAGACTTCCTATCCCCTTGTCATGTGGCCGAAGGTGTGCATCAATTAAGGGATTTATTGAGCCAAACAAACAATGAATAAATAAAGGAAAAGATTAGTCAAATTTGGCATTGTTTTATCAAAAGAAAAATCCTCTCTTTCCTTACCTTATTTCCTTACGTGAGGTTTCATTCTTTCCTTTGCCATTCACCAGCCGATTGTGTAAGCTCTTCTAACTCTCTCTTTTCTTCTTCATTTGCTAGTTTACTTCTTAGGGTTTCAAAGCTCCATTAATGGTGTTCTAAGTCCTAACACCATTTCTATGTAATTTTCCTAGTTAAATCTACTAAGTCTTGAAGCAAGAAATCATCCTAGAAACCCTTGCTATTTTCGCCAAGCTTGAGTGTTCCAAGGAGGTTCCTAGATTCAACAACAACACAAGGAACAACAAGATCAAGTTAAGGTATATTTTCATGTTGAAAAATCACAAGTAATTACCTAAATCATTTCCGAAAATTTATTACTTCTAAACCTATATTTTCTTCATTATTTCATGAAGGAAACTTGGATTTACAATCATCCCAAGGTGTACCGAAAATACCTTGTTAAATTCCTAAGGTAAACTCTTGTAAAACTACTCCAAATCTTATTTATAAATCTTTGTTAGAAGTCTAACAAATGGATCTCCTAAATATTTATAAGGAGGCCGAATTCTCTTCATCAAAATACCATTGGAGGAGCTTGGAATTCAAGGAGAAATCAAGTACAAGAATTATCTTGATTTAAGGAGTAAGTTTATTTAATTAAGGTTTATTAAGTTTGAGTTTGATTTAAGCTTCAAACTTTGGTATAAAAATTATGTATAACCTCTAGATAAATTAAGGCCGAAAACATTGGGTTATATTGTCAAGAAAATAAATTATAACATATAAGGTAAGATTATTACCTTAAGGTATAAATTTGTGTCACAAAAATTAAATATGATACATATATGTACAAGCCGAATTATCTAGGGATTAAATGTTCTATTTTGAGTTTATAATCATTCTAAGTCATTAACATAATTTTTAGAAGTGTTATATGGCTTATACACATTTATATGTACATATTATAAAGTTTAAATCAAGTTTTAAAACCATAGAGTAAATATATATTAAAGCCGAGAATGATATGAGTATATTGGTGATTTTCGAAATATATAAGTGTATTAACTTATATTATAAATTTTGGGAGTATTAAAAATAGCTACAAGTATTTTAATGGCTAGTTTATTAATTTATGTGGCAAAATGTAAATTTTGAAAAGGTTAGTGTGTTAATAATAATTGCCGAGAACAAAGGGGTTTATTTGGTATAGTTATGGTATAATATAAGGTAGGAATTAATATTATGAATTTTGGTGAATTTAAATAAGTGAACAAGTGTTAAAATAACATTTTATAAAGTTTTGGGGCTATTTTGTAATTATTGGAAAGTTTAGGAGTATAACCGAATTACTTATGTTTTCTGGGTATATTAAAGTATTAATTATGAAATTAAGTCTTGGTCAAAGTGTTGACCAAAAACTTTGGGTTAAAATGATTTATGACATAAATTAAATATTAAGTTTATAAAAGTTTAAGGGTGAATATGTAATTTATGAAAGTTTAATTGTTAAACCGAATTGGTTAAGGGGCGTAAATGTAATTTGTGAAATTATATGGGTCACTTCGGTATTTAAGAAAATTAAATATTGAAACTATATTTTATAATATATATGTAACTTATATAAAGTTTTGGGGTTAAATTGTAAATAAAGGAAATATATATATTATGACCGAAGGTATATGTGGTCATTTGGTAATTTATAAAGATTAATATATTTGTTTTGCAATTTCTGAAAGTGAATATGGATAATTAGTAAATTATAAAAGTTATATGGTTATTTGGTAATTTATAAAAGTTGTTGGGTACAAAATATAAATACCGAATTATTATGGTTGGTTTTGTAATTTAATAAAGAAAGGAATTAAAACTAAGTACTATGGTATATTATGGAGTATAATGTAAAGTTTATAAAATAAAGGTGGATGTAATAAAAAAACCCAAATGGTATAATATAAAGAATAAGTGGAAACAATTATGGGTATATAATTGAAGAAATAGAAATATACTACAAAGTAGAAATTCATTATCACATGTAGTATTACATAAAATAATGAACTGATGAACTACCTAGAACCACTGTTAAATAACAAGGGGAAATAAAGAACATACAGAGTTAGTATTCTACGAGTATAAACTCTACAGTGACAGTACTGTAACGCTTAATGAATAGTGGTATTAATATTACCCGGTATTGCATGTATATATAACAGCGTACGGGAAGGAATTTCTAGAGCGTGAATTGTCAAGCTAGTTGTTATCCCGGTGAACGGTATGTTAATTGTGTGGTCTGAATGTCCTAAGGATTTTCCTAAGGTCCAGACATTGTGTGTTATTTGTCTAAGAGTGATATCTGTGATTTATGTATATGATATTGTACACTGTATTGCTCAACACTGTTGCGTTTTATTAATACGCGAACGTCTTATGACTGGAAGTTTATACATCTAAACTGGAACAAGACTAACTGACCTTTAGGTATTATTAAACCTAACTGATGGTCAACTGTTATAGTCTTAACTCAAGGATTGGATATTGTGTCATTGACTAAAGGGTTAACTTATAAAGAGAGGAATCCAGACTGTTTCGACTTTCTGGTTGCGCATCGTGATCACTACGAGAGACTTCAATGGGGAGTCACTCAAGGGAATCCATTGTCCACATTTGACGATGGCGGAGGCACTACCGTTGGTGCATAGGTTCGACCGGATCGGTCATTATCCAGGGCAATAAGGTCAGCTGGTAACGGTTCCTTTGGAACCCAGGGGACATACTGTCCATTATTAAGTTATTAAGGGTTGTATTAACATGACGCCTGAGGTGGAATTTAATTGGAAAAGTTTAAGAGGTTGGTTTAAAGGATAAGGGCCAGGTGGCCAACTAACAAGTACAGTTAATTAATACGCGTATCTTGTTTGGTTATTGTTATGGATTATTGGTGATTGATTATCTGGTTGCTGTTACTATTATGTGATGTGATTTGCAGGTGAATTGTTATGTGTTTGTTTAGCATTTACAGTTATTACTGTTATTGTTGTAAACCGGTATTTCATGTAAAGAATCTAATATCAAGATGGCTAAAATGACTTAAGGAATCTAGATGACTTAGGACTACATTTAGCATACCAGCATTTCGATTGCTGAGCCCTTCAATGGGCAAAACATTTCAGGTTACTGAAGAAGACACAAGCCGGAGTGCGGGGCACAGGGTAGCTGATGGGTTTTAATAAAGAACTCTTTAAGTTTTATTATGTATCGTATTGAGGAGATTGTTAATTGTATTCAGTTAGCTGCTCGTTTAGTTTGGATTTAGTTTGTAATAATTAGAGTGCTCAGTATCTGTTCATCACAACGTGAGGAGTTGGATTGTTGAAAAGAGTAAGGATGCCTTGTTGCTCACAAGGGTGAGTAACAGCGTGTAACACCAAGGATAGATAGTTTTATTTTCCGCTGTGAATTATTATTTATTATGCTACGACTTGCGACGTAATTACAGGTTTAGGATTAGGGGTGTTATGTTGGCCAAAACATTGTTGAAACTGGCTTGCTAACTATGGGCAGTGAACCCAATCATTGTAGTACAACAAGGTCGTATCCACAGGGACTTCGTAATTGTCTAGCTAATTATAAGCTTAGTAAATGTGCAAGAGGATATATACAAAAGTGAAATAAATATTAGGGGTTTTGGGTTTTTGGTTGTAATTGGAGAAATAAAGAAAAGCAATAAACACTAAACTAACTATCTAGGATAGGTGTAGCCCGGGATGGATATTTGCACCCGTCCTCCCCTTACTACCGATTGTCGAACCTCGAACTCATAGCTAAAGCACGGGAACGCTTAATTAATTAGCAACCTAATCTAGGCCTACTAATCCTAACCAATTTAATCGAGACTTCTCATTCAGCTAAGCCTCGGGTCAATCGATAGCACTAAGCTCAAGTTCCACTAAGGTTGCAATGTAGTCTAATCTCAAAATTATCAAAATCAGAGTACACCGTTTTAGTCTCTAACATTTTAGGTTTCTATCTCTGAATAACAATTTGATAGAATCCCACAATAATGCTAAACTAATCGGTAGGCCAAACCAACCAATTTAACACATAGAAGACAAATTGAGCAAAACCCTTAACAAATCCCCAAATCACGAGCAACAAGTTTAGAAGTCATAAACACTCAATAATCATCTTCATTAAGCTCAAAGACTAAAATAAAACCATAAATGAGTTCAAGAATCTACAATGGAGTTTAGGGATTTTGGGACAAAATCCCCAATCCCTAGATACAAATGATTCTACACAGCCATAGGAGAGAAAATAAAAGAGCAAGGGATAGAATTAGCCATTAATGGAGCTTGGAAGGAGGTGAGCTTCTCTTCTCTTCTCCTCCCTTCTCTTCTCTTCTTCTTCTTCTCTTCTCCTCTTCTTTTCTCCTTTAGAATCGCCTTTCCTCTCTGTTTTTGGGGCGGAACTCGACTGAATGAAGAATGGGGAAGTTTTCCCCAAAATTCCCCGTTTTAAAACGCAGATCTGGGCTAATTTTCGACCCGACCGACCTTGCAAGGTCGGTCGGAGTCAGTAGTAATTTTCGGGCGCGTTTTTAAGTTCGACCGACCTTGAAAGGTCGGTTGATTCCAGTAGCTTGCAAAAACGCAAATCTGGGCAAAATTTGGACCCGACCGACCTTGCAAGGTCGGTCGGAGTCAGGCTAACTTCAAAACGCTGTATCTTTTTCGTTTTAACTCCGATTTTGGATCTGTTTGTTGCCCACGCGTTCCTCTCTTCGTCTACTTTACTCCTAGATATGTTACTCCTCCTGTTTAAACATGTAACACCCCAACTACTAACAACACACTTAACAACATATCGCGCAGCGGAATTCATAACTCACAACATCACTTAACTCTTTGGTGTTCACGCCGTTAGCCACCCACGTGGCTAACAAGGCTAACATACATACATTGTACCGGTCTGATGGACTAAGTTCCCGAGCATCTACACATTAATCCGTTCCATGTCCAACATTCATCATACACTTATATTACAACTGTACCGAGACTTACTAACTAACGCCGATAATTTCGGTCTTACACCTACAATACATGTTCAATTTGCATGTCTACCCATGTACAACAACTACCCGTCCTACTCTCGAACGGCTTCCAGCTCCTTTGTACCTGTAAAGTAATGGGAGCCCCCAAAGGGGGTCAGCACCTTTGCTGGTATGGTAATCCCGCAGCCCGCATGCTACCGGGCCACGCACAACTAATTGTCGTCTTAGCATGCGATTGATTTTATTTCAAACATGCACAAACTCACACACATATCATGCTTATAAGCAAACATCCATTAATAGAATACAGACACAAGGTTAGCACACTTAACATAACAACACACTTCACTTTATAACATACACAACCTAATTTCACTCTTCTTAGAGTACATGAACTTCACTTAGGGAGTGCCGGGGTGATATAAGCCCGAGCACAACATACATACATTTTCTTTACTTGAGTGGCGGCCTCATATAGGACCGTACACAACATACACAATTTCCCCCTAGCTCCAATAGTGATGAGGTAGGTAAGCCTTGGCTAAGCTTGTGGGTGGTTGTAATTCAAGGAGGAAGAACAACCGTAACATAACAAGAGGGAGTCGAAGCGAACTTAGGCTTCAACACCCTACCAACATTATACATAATTTCCCTCCTAGCCCGATGTGGAGGTCGGGTAGGTAAGCTTTGGCTAAGCTAGTGGGAGGTCGAAATCCAATGAAGGAAAACAACCCTAACATAACAGGATGGAGTTAATTCACATATATATATAACTCCCAAACAATACGCGCGACCGGGATACCCGGATTCCTCTCCATACATAACATATACTTATTAGTTAGAGGTCCCCTTATGGAACTTATCACATACATACATCACATAGTGTTACTAACTCGGTTAGACACCTAAGGGAAATCATATCCCATTTCAACAACACGGATAACAGTATCCAACATCACAACACATTAAACAAGTCACATACATCACACATTGTCACAACATACAATAACGCACGGATAGCCGTAGTTAGAACGTTCCCGTGGGTTGGATTTATTCCGAATACCGATCTCTTATGTGAACCTAAGGTCGGTTAACTATTATTTAACACATAATTAAGGTTAAGCGGTATCGGAATTGATTACGCCACAATAATGAATTACTATAAACTCATTTCATGCTTTATCTTGCAAGGTGGCAAACACAGAAAAAACATTGGCATACAAGCCGGTGTAATCCGGTAGGACACAGGTTGCAAGAAAACCATACCTGTCACCGTGGGTTTATCTTTACCGGTGATCTCCCGTTCCTTGGTTCACACTTGTTCAACTGATAACATTCAAATGTTTTCATTAACATCGAAGCATTACAGTATGAACACTATACTCCCGTATTTAACCCGTTATCCCGTCGTTTCGGTTTTTAACTTTGTGTACTTAAACTCACAATTTTCTACATCCAACCTAACACTTTGTTTACACCTTCTAAGGCCTCTAAAACTCATCAAACAAGGCCTAACCAACATCTAAAACCATTACCATCCAATCCCCCATCATTAGAAGGCTCAAGCACACTTATAGAGCAAAAAAAAATGGAGTTCAAAAGATTATTGGTCATTTTAAAAAAAATATACCTAAACATATGCCAAAAACATGTCAAAACAGATAGTACTTGAAAAGAGGAATCCAACGCCGCAAACGGCACTCAAAACGGAGTTCAAACGAAAAAGTTATGCAAAAACAAAGGTTGGTCCGAACATGCGTCCGACCTTGCATGTTCGGACATAAGTCGAGAGTTCTGAAAATTTTCCGTCGTATGATGTCCGAACTTCAATGTTCGGACACATGTTAGGACATACCGAAAACTGCAAAATCCATTACGGAAAACAACTAGAACCAAGCCACAAATCCCCCACAAAACATACATAACTTATAGTAGCAAAATAGCTCATCGAAAACACATTTCAACGGGGTTTTAACGCATCATACACACATTAAAATCAACCAAAAACATCACCAAATCAAAGAGTCAAAACACTCATTTTCTACCAAAATTTCGCCATAACCTCCCCATAAACCTTACATGTCCACATCCACCAATTTTCACCATTTGAAATCCTAATTTAACCACACCCTTATAAGGGTCCTATCAGCACATAACAATTCCTCAAATTCCATCAACAACAACATAATCACCATAAACTCCATAACCACAATATCAATCACAAACTCAAAACATTTGGCTCTAAAGGCCCTCCATTCAACCATTAATTCACAAACCTCTCTAAAATCAATTAAACACATTTCCAACACAGATTTTCAATCCACAATTTGGGTTCATTAATTTGCTTACCCATCCCAAACACTTAAACAATTATAAACAAGGTTTAAGGTGTATTCCTTACCTTAATTTCACAAGTCTCCTTAATTCTCCTCTTGCTCCTCATCTCCTCCAAAAATCGGTTAAGAGGGTATGGAGTTTCCAAACTCCATCCCAACATCCAAGAACACAAAACACACTCAATTAATTATCTAAACCCTTGGAATATCTCAATTCAATCAAAGGCTAGAACACAAGGTTAGGGTTTACCTTTTGAGGCTTTTAAGAGGGATTCTCACCCTTGAATCAAGAAGGAAATTACTCCACCATTGAAGGGTCAATTTGGAGCTCAAGAACAAGGAGAAAACAAGGTATCAAAAATGGTGAAAAATCGATTACACCAAGAGATGAAGGAAAAATGACTTTTTCTTGGGAATTTTTACCTTAGAAGGAAGAGGAGGCTCCAAGCTTCACATTGGTGCCATTTTCTCTTCAAATGGGGGAAAACCCATGGAGGTCAACTTCATCCTTTTGAAATTTCGAAAAGAGAGGATGATAGAGGAAGGTGAGAGGAAGAAGAATATGTGATTTTTTTTGATTTGGAGCTCAAATGGAGCTTGGGGATGAAGAGGAAGTGGAGAAGCCATTGTTGGCTAGGTTGGAGAACTCCATCGGCAGAGAGGGAGAAGGGAACCGTGGAGGAAGAAAGAGAGAGAGAGGAAAGAGAAGAGGAAAGAGAGAAATGAGAGGAGAAGAGAGAGAGAGGGGTATAAGTGGTCCCTCTATTTTTTTTGACTTAATTAATTTGTTAACTAGTCTTGTGTGAGTGAGCTGTTTACATTAATAAAACCGGCCCACTACTGTAAACATGCTGGAGCGTTTTTCGTTTTTAACAGAAAACGCTCGTTTATTTACCCGGTTTAGCACTATTCACTAACCGGGACCGTTTTCCGGAATTTTCTCATTCCTTTAATTTTAATGGTTATTAAACTCCCATTAATGTTTAATTATTGTTACAAAATCAACTATTATTTTTACGGGGTCATTTAACTGTTTAAGGTCACGTTTTCGGGTTTTCTCGAAAAACGCGCTTTAAGACTCCGTTAGTGTTTTAACACATTATTTGAATCCGTTTTCTTCCGGAATTTTTCCCACATGTTCTTAATGTGTAATTAAGGTATAAAAATATATTTATAACCCTAATAAAGGTTATGTACCTCCTAAAATAATTAAATACGCGTTTCCACGTTTTTGTGACTTATACGCATTTTCTTTTTCTTTTTGGTTTTCATTTCTTCACCAATGATCTTAAGGACTTAATTAGCCTTAGAAAATTATAATTACATAATTAATTAACACATTAAGGTTTGGGGTATTTCAATCTACCCCCCTTAAAAGAACTTCGTCCTCGAAGTTCACACTTCCCTAGCGTCATTTGAATTAGAACACAGGGATTACTTGCAACATAAACTTCCATAACAAACATACTTTACATCACAACCTCGGACTTAACGGTCCGGGTAACACATCCATACATACATACATGACTTAACATACTTACATAGTATCCTCGGACTTAATGGTCCGGGTACCTTAACAACATTTGCACATACATAACAACCCTTAGACTCTTGGTCTGGGTAACATAACAACATTTAGACTCGTAGGTCTTGATAACATAACAACCTTCAGACACATAGGTCTGGGTAATATAACACCTTCTGAACTTAACCACATTAGGACTCAAGGTCCAAAATAATAATTATTACACATACCACACAACATGTCTTAGCATGTATATCAACCAGAAATTCCTTTTCCATCTCTTCATGAGTTCGAGACCCATGTAGAGTACATATACACTGTGATCCCGCAGAACCGGTCGCGATGGACACTCTGGTCCCCGTTCCTTGGGAGATCAAAACAATTGCATACATCTTTAAAATAACTTTCATGTCACGGTCCGAAGACAAAGGCTCATACGTCCTCAGCTCGTGAGCAAGTAATACGAAAATACTCTATATGAGGTTCAGTATAATGAAATCCTTTATTGGAAGGATACAAGTTGAAAATCCTCTACGAGGTCACATAAAGGTAGTCCTTCCTTTGAAAATACCACTTAAGAATCTTAAAGTTTATTGAAGTTTTGAAAATACCAATTTTTTGAAACCACCAATTTAAAATTCTTTTGAAAACCAATACAACTCCAAGTTCAATTATCTGCTTATTCTTGATGTGGTTATTTATGACCACTATAGGGAGTTTCAAGAATCATCCAACCCTGATGTGATCAGCATCAGTGTTGAACTATCTCTCCACCCCAATTTGTGTTCGGCTTCCCTTGATCTCATGATAATCAAGTTCCACCTCCCACTTCAATTTCAACAACAGCTAATTCAAACATGTACCATTTTCTATCTTTAATCCTTCTAGTTGTAATCATTACATCTCCAAGGGATAGAACTCTGTCTATCAATCATCTTCCAGATTTATTTTAAATCAAGTTACCTAGGGAATTTAATTCTCACTAGGTTCTATGTTGGTGTCACACTCTTCATAAATCACAATACTGTATATATATATGCTTTTATAAAAATACAATACACGGTTTTACATTTAGTATTGTATGAACATACATAGTCGGGGTTTAGTTCCCCGGGAGTTTCTTACTCCCTTATACTTATACTTTCACAACATCCGTTAACACAAAACACACTTATCACAATGGTATTCGCATCTTCTGTGCGCAATTACCACAATTAACCATGAATGAATGCGTATGTTTATGTAACACGCGCACCAATCATCAAAACAAATCATTTTGTGCTATGCACATCATAGTTCACGTACACTTGTACGGTAAAAGACACTAAGTGTTCTGCATCTACCCCCCTTAAAAGGGATTACGCCCACGTAATCAATCAGTTAATCATGGTTTAGAACATTCTACCGTCGTGAAGTGTTTATCTCCACGCGGTTTATTACAATGTGTTCTGGTTTGAGGATCTTAGCCATATTGGCGGTTTAGTCCCTAACCAAGAATTCTCATTAGAGTTTATTTTAACTCTTAACTGGTTTCGATCCTGGCCTGTGAGGCTTTTAGGCATCATTAGTTTGCCATTCACTCATGTTCACTATTCACATTCATCGTTTGACTCACTGGTTCACCAGTTTCTGCTGCGCAACTCTTGATAATTTAGAGCTTAGTTTGCTCCATACATTATCCTTACTGTATTATGCATCCCCGATTATCACCTTTATCTTTGTAATAACGGTTTCTCAACCGACGCGTGGTATTTCTTACCGTGAGCGAATTCGGTGAGTTACAAACTTTCTATTCATTTCCACGATAATCTATTGTATTCTACAATGATTTACTTGGTTTCTTCCGACTTACTGTCGGTTAAGTTTGAGCTACTACCTTTTGTGTAGTACTCTGTCGGTTATTTCCAACACTTGAGGTATGTTCCATACCGATATTCAACAATCGTGCTACTGTAGTCACTTATGTCAACCAAGTACCCTTTGATTGGTACTACCGTGCTTATCTTATGCATCGGTTTTATCACATCATAAGTCTTGTTCTTCTATCACATTTAACATTTTCAGACTTCCTAGCTATCTCACTTGATCATTACCGCGCAAGCGCAATACCAAAACACTCAGTCATACAGAGTGCAGAGGCGTAAACTCTTGACAGTAAGTCTCTTATGAGATAGCAATAGGAATTCATACTGTGTTCCTTATCACGTAGCATCAACTACTGGCGTATTGCTCAGTCTGTGTATCATCACTTATTTGTATGTCCATTGAGTTTCACTCATAACTGGTCTTATTGCCACATTATTATTTAACAACACTTATGCAACGGTCGCTTACTGCGCACCGTGCTCTTACTCATTGTATAACATTAGCTTACACTGCATCCGCTATTATATTAGCTTCTGCCATTTCACTGTGTTTCGCCATTTATTTGGCTGGTTGTTGAATACGCTATTCTACGAGTCTTTATGCTCCTTGAGCGTTGTTCATTACACATTTAGCATCCCACACCTATGGTGGTTGCTATTTGACTTTTTACTCATCCGATCTCCACAACTGGTGCAAACACTTCCTTTCGTATTATTCCTACTCACATCATTCTTGGGTAATAGCAACATAGTCAACTCTTAACACATTCCCTGAACTTAGTTCACATAACTACCGCTGTTGCGGTCTCCCATATCAAGAGGTATCCCCACACTTTAATCAGTGGTTCGTTATCCGCTTACCTACTTATATAACATAAACTTCCATAATCAATAAAATTTCCTTAACACATTTTACTTGTGGCTTATAAGCCCTATTGCCTCGAGCTCTGCTCATTGTAGGCTGTTCACACACATTTACTTCCCGTACATAATACACGGTTTATAGGTTGTATTGGGCTCCATGATTTATTCCTTTCATGGGATGCCCCTTCAAGGATGTCAGACTTCCTCCTAACGCCTTTTGCTTAAACTGGGTGTTAGTTTCGACCCTTGCGTTTCTATCATGTTATCTCATTCAACCGTTGTTGATCCAAACACCCTTTTAAGGATAGTTCCTGGGTGTTACTAGGTCATGCCATTACATCTGGCTTGTACTTATAAGTACGTTTAATCAACTACATTGCCTCGCGTTCCTGGCTGATTCATCATCCTCTCCAGTGAGATTGATATCTCTAGTGGTCATCTCCGGAGTCATCCCGTTCATCGCACATCAACGTATCCATAGTAGGCATCTGCCTCACCATATTTAGGCTGGGTACTTACTCCAGCTATATGTCTTGTCCTTCAGGTTCCTTATGACCTATTCCATGTCTTCACTTACCAACCAGTGCACTTCGCACTTGTTCACCTTTAAACATTTCCTTAAAATGAACTTACTAATTCCTTTAGTTTCCTTAACTTGACTGGGTTCCTTTACTTCAACCATTTGATGTAATCCATTGCTCTTGCTTGACTTCTACTTCGGACCGTAGTATGGAGTCGACTACTTCCCGTGTTCCAGGCTCCACTCGTATACATACATGGGGTATCCTACTGATACATTGCTACTTACCCGTCTACCCCATAAGAAGGTTTGTCAGGCCCACAAGCTCCTAACGGAGTGCGGTCGTCCCATATTACTGTTGGTACACTCGTAGTGTCCGTCACACGCCTAGGTGAAGTATTCTGTTGTCAACTCCTCTTATATTATCCTGTGATAATATGCATTCCGTGCTTCCCGAACTTAATCAAGGGAAGTGTATCCGCTGTTGTATTATTATGAACTCACTCCATTTCCTCGGGTTGTTACCCTTGGGTTTACTGGTTTCCATTCGGTTATTTAAAAGTAACTGGGTAAAACTTACCTACCATGTGGCACTGAGGCCCGTGTAGGTCTTCTGGTTTAGTTTAAAGAAAAGAAGAATTGAAATAAGATGGGTTTGAAAGAAAATTTGGTTTTGAAAGGAGTTCGAAAATGATTTTGGGGAAAAAAATTTTGTGGTTTTACAACGTTTCCTTGCCTTACCAAGTCTAGCTTCCTGCTGACTGGTGTATTTCCAAGTACTGAGGTCAGGCTATTAAGCCCTTCCACGGTTATGATAATCCCACTTAACTTCATGGTACTTTACTAAGTACCGGTAGTTGTTTAAATTTCCCGTACAACCTTGTTGTAGCAGCACTTGCCATGGCAAGTGCGCCATGCTAACTGGTTATCGATTCAGCACACACTGGTTGCGGTATTGCTTTCACCCGCTCTAACATCAGTGGCCTTGTTGGCCCTTACTTGATCTTACAGTCTAACAAAATCCTCTGGGTACTTCTCACTGTCTTCACTGATAACCATTAACTAGGGTGTTTCCCATTCTGGGAGACCCCTTTTCTTAGTTGTATCCTCCTCGTACTGTTGTAGTTCCTTAATCGGTGGTATACCGTTGGTGTATTAGTTAACATTGTAGTCCCGTAGACACTCGTCTCGGGTTCTACTACTTCACTTCTCCACTGTTGCACGTTAGTGTTGCAAGCTGGTTGTCCTCGACTGCTTCGCATGTCGACCCAGGGTGCTGGAAATTCCATTCTCTTATGCATAAGATTCTTCACTTTTCGCTACAAGAGCGGTTAATATTGTTCAAATGGAACCGTCTTCGGGATTCACACCTTTCGGAATCTACCGTATGACAGGTTCTCCTTGCTCATTAGGGCACTTAATAACAGCCAGATCGGGTATTCCCGAGTAAGAGAGGACTTCCATCTCTCTGGCGTTCTTTCCAAGTTATATAATAGGGTTTGTGGAGGGCGGGATGGATACTGTAGGTATCCAGTACACACTGGTATTTCCCTAACTAGCGTACTTCTCACGCTATCACTCAACCCTTAACCCAAGGTACTAAAATCTTAACTCGGTACTTCAGTCATCAGAGCGATACTTCGCTCTGATACCACTTTTTGTAACACCCCAACTACAACAACGTACTTGAACAATACTTTGCAGCGGAAATCATAACTCACAACATAACTTAACTCCTTGGTGTTACACGCCGTTAGCCACCCACGTGGCTAACAAGGCTAACATACATACATCGTACCGGTCTGATGGACTAAACTCCCGAGCAACTACACATTAATCCCGTTCCATGTCCAACATTTAATATACACTTACATTACAACTGTACCGAGTAATTACCAACCCGCGCCGATACATTTTCGGTCTTACTACTCCTACCATACATACACGATTTGAATGTCTACCCATGTGCAACAACTACCCGTCCTACTCTCGAACGGCTTCCAGTTTCTTCGTACCTGTAAAGTAATGGGGGCCCCCAAAGGGGGTCAGCACCTTTGCTGGTATGGTAATCCCGCAGCCCGCATGCTACCGGGCCACGCACAACTATTTGTCGTCTTAGCATGCGGTTGATTTCATTTCAAACATGCACAACTATACACACATGTCATGCTTATAGCGCAAACATCCATTAATAGGATACAACACAAGGTTAGCACACAACATAACACACACTTCACTTTATAACATACACAACTTAATTTCTCTCTTCTTAGAGGACATACACTTTAGTTAGGATGTGCCGGGGTAGTATAGGCCCGAGCACAACATACATACATTTTCTTTACTTGGGTGGCGGCCTCCTATAGGACCGATCACAACATACATAATTTCCCCCTAGCTCCAATAATGATGAGTTAGGTAAGCCTTGGTTAAGCTTGTGGGTGGTTGTAATTCAAGGAGGAAGAACAACCGTAACATAACAAAGAGGGAGTCGAAGCGAACTTAAGCTTCAACACCCTACCAACATTATACATAATTTCCCTCCTAGCCCGATGTGGAGGTCGGGTAGGTAAGCTTTGGCTAAGCTAGTGGGAGGTCGAAATCCAATGAAGGAAAACAACCCTAACATAACAGGATGGGAGTTAATTCACATATATATATTAACTCCCAAACAATACGCGCGACCGGGACACCCGGATTCCTCTCCATACATAACATATACTTATTAGTTAGAGGTTCCCTTATGGAACTTATCACATACATACATCACATAGTGTTACTAACTCGGTTAGACACATAAGGGAAATCATATCCCATTTCGACAACACGGATAACAGTATCCAACATCAACAACATATTAAACAAGTCACATACATCACGCATTGTCACAACATACAATAACGCACGGATAGCCGTAGTTAGAACGTTCCCATGGGTTGGGACGTTTATTCCGAATACCGATCTCTTATGTGAACCTAAGGTCGGTTAACTATTATTTAACACATAACTAAGGTTAAGCGGTATCGGAATTGGTTACGCCACAATAATGAATTACTGTAAACTCATTTCATGCTTTATCTTGCAAGGTGGCAAACACACAGAAAAACACATTGGCATACAAGCCGGTGTAATCCGGTAGGACACAGGTTGCAAGAGAACCATACCTGTCACCGAAGGTGCACTCTAATGTGCCATCACATGTTCCTTGAAAATCTTTGAACAACTGGTAACATTATAACTATCTCCATTAACATCGGGGTAACATAATTATTTAACGACTAATGCGCCCATGGTTAACCCCGTTACCCTGTTATACTTAATTTTACTCTTGTGATCTTAAGTTCACAACTCTCACATCAAACCTAACACTTGTTTACACATCTTAAGGCCTTTACATGTCACCAAAACAAGGCCTAACATCATCCAAAACCATTATCCAATCCCCCATCATTAGAAGGCTCAAGCACACTTATAGAGCAAAAAAAAATGGAGTTCAAAAGATTATTGGTCATTTTCAAATAAAAATATACCTAAACATATGCCAAAAACATGTCAAAACAGATAGTACTTGAAAAGAGGAATCCAACGCCGCAAACGGCACTCAAAACGGAGTTCAAACGAAAAAGTTATGCAAAAACAAAGGTTGGTCCGAACATGCGTCCGACCTTGCATGTTCGGACATAAGTCGAGAGTTCTGAAAATTTTCCGTCGTATGATGTCCGAACTTCAATGTTCGGACACATGTTAGGACATACCGAAAACTGCAAAATCCATTACGGAAAACAACTAGAACCAAGCCACAAATCCCCCACAAAACATACATAACTTATAGTAGCAAAATAGCTCATCGAAAACACATTTCAACGGGGTTTTAACGCATCATACACACATTAAAATCAACCAAAAACATCACCAAATCAAAGAGTCAAAACACTCATTTTCTACCAAAATTTCGCCATAACCTCCCCATAAACCTTACATGTCCACATCCACCAATTTTCACCATTTGAAATCCTAATTTAACCACACCCTTATAAGGGTCCTATCAGCACATAACAATTCCTCAAATTCCATCAACAACAACATAATCACCATAAACTCCATAACCACAATATCAATCACAAACTCAAAACATTTGGCTCTAAAGGCCCTCCATTCAACCATTAATTCACAAACCTCTCTAAAATCAATTAAACACATTTCCAACACAGATTTTCAATCCACAATTTGGGTTCATTAATTTGCTTACCCATCCCAAACACTTAAACAATTATAACAAGGTTTAAGGTGTATTCCTTACCTTAATTTCACAAGTCTCCTTAATTCTCCTCTTGCTCCTCATCTCCTCCAAAATCGGTTAAGAGGGTATGGAGTTTCCAAACTCCATCCCAACATCCAAGAACACAAAACACACTCAATTAATTATCTAAACCCTTGGAATATCTCAATTCAATCAAAGGCTAGAACACAAGGTTAGGGTTTACCTTTTGAGGCTTTTAAGAGGGATTCTCACCCTTGAATCAAGAAGGAAATTACTCCACCATTGAAGGGTCAATTTGGAGCTCAAGAACAAGGAGAAAACAAGGTATCAAAAATGGTGAAAAATCGATTACACCAAGAGATGAAGGAAAAATGACTTTTCTTGGGAATTTTTACCTTAGAAGGAAGAGGAGGCTCCAAGCTTCACATTGGTGCCATTTTCTCTTCAAATGGGGAAAACCCATGGAGGTCAACTTCATCCTTTTGAAATTTCGAAAAGAGAGGATGATAGAGGAAGGTGAGAGGAAGAAGAATATGTGATTTGTTTTTGATTTGGAGCTCAAATGGAGCTTGGGGATGAAGAGGAAGTGGAGAAGCCATTGTTGGCTAGGTTGGAGAACTCCATCGGCAGAGAGGGAGAAGGGAACCGTGGAGGAAGAAAGAGAGAGAGAGGAAAGAGAAGAGGAAAGAGAGAAATGAGAGGAGAAGAGAGAGAGAGAGGGGTATAAGTGGTCCCTCTATTTTTTTTGACTTAATTAATTTGTTAACTAGTCTTGTGTGAGTGAGCTGTTTACATTAATAAAACCGGCCCACTACTGTAAACATGCTGGAGCGTTTTTCGTTTTTAACAGAAAACGCTCGTTTATTTACCCGGTTTAGCACTATTCACTAACCGGGACCGTTTTCCGGAATTTTCTCATTCCTTTAATTTTAATGGTTATTAAACTCCCATTAATGTTTAATTATTGTTACAAAATCAACTATTATTTTTACGGGGTCATTTAACTGTTTAAGGTCACGTTTTCGGGTTTTCTCGAAAAACGCGCTTTAAGACTCGTTAGTGTTTTAACACATTATTTGAATCCGTTTTCTTCCGGAATTTTTCCCACATGTTCTTAATGTGTAATTAAGGTATAAAAATATATTTATAACCCTAATAAAGGTTATGTACCTCCTAAAATAATTAAATACGCGTTTCCACGTTTTTGTGACTTATACGCATTTTCTTTTTCTTTTTGGTTTTCATTTCTTCACCAATGATCTTAAGGACTTAATTAGCCTTAGAAAATTATAATTACATAATTAATTAACACATTAAGGTTTGGGGTATTTCAATCTACCCCCCTTAAAAGAACTTCGTCCTCGAAGTTCACACTTCCCTAGCGTCATTTGAATTAGAACACAGGGATTACTTGCAACATAAACTTCCATAACAAACATACTTTACATCACAACCTCGGACTTAACGGTCCGGGTAACACATCCATACATACATACATGACTTAACATACTTACATAGTATCCTCGGACTTAATGGTCCGGGTACCTTAACAACATTTGCACATACATAACAACCCTTAGACTCTTGGTCTGGGTAACATAACAACATTTAGACTCGTAGGTCTTGATAACATAACAACCTTCAGACACATAGGTCTGGGTAATATAACACCTTCTGAACTTAACCACATTAGGACTCAAGGTCCAAAATAATAATTATTACACATACCACACAACATGTCTTAGCATGTATATCAACCAGAAATTCCTTTTCCATCTCTTCATGAGTTCGAGACCCATGTAGAGTACATATACACTGTGATCCCGCAAACCGGTCGCGATGGACACTCTGGTCCCCGTTCCTTGGGAGATCAAAACAATTGCATACATCTTTAAAATATACTTCTCATGTCACCGGTCCGAAGACAAAGGCTCATACGTCCTCAGCTCGTGAGCAAGTAATACGAAAATACTCTATATGAGGTTCAGTATAATGAAATCCTTTATTGGAAGGATACAAGTTGAAAATCCTCTACGAGGTCACATAAAGGTAGTCCTTCCTTTGAAAATACCACTTAAGAATCTTAAAGTATTTATTGAAGTTTTGAAAATACCAATTTAAAATTTGAAACCACCAATTTAAAATTCTTTTGAAAACGCAATACAACTCCAAGTTCAATTATCATTAACTGCATCTTATTCTTGATGTGGTTATTTATGACCACTTATAGGGAGTTTCAAGAATCATCCAACCCTGATGTGATCAGCATCAGTGTTGAACTATCTCTCCACCCCAATTTGTGTTCGGCTTCCCTTGATCTCATGATAATCAAGTTCCACCTCCCACTTCAATTTCAACAACAGCTAATTCAAACATGTACCATTTTCTATCTTTAATCCTTCTAGTTGTAATCATTACATCTCCAAGGGATAGAACTCTGTCTATCAATCATCTTCCAGATTTATTTTAAATCAAGTTACCTAGGGAATTTAATTCTCACTAGGTTCTATGTTGGTGTCACACCTCTTCATAAATCACAATATATATATATATATGCTTTTATAAAAATACAATACACGGTTTTACATTTAGTATTGTATGAACATACATAGTCGGGGTTTAGTTCCCCGGGAGTTTCTTACTCCCTTATACTTATACTTTCACAAACATCCGTTAACACAACAAACACACTTATCACAATGGTATTCGCATCTTCTGTGCGCAATTACCACAATTAACCATGAATGAATGCGTATGTTTATGTAACACGCGCACCAATCATCAAAACAAATCATTTTGTGCTATGCACATCATAGTTCACGTACACTTGTACGGTAAAAGACACTAAGGGATTCTGCACTCTACCCCCCTTAAAAGGGATTACGCCCACGTAATCAATCAGTTAATCACTGGTTTAGAACATTCTACCGTCGTGAAGTGTTTATCTCCACGCGGTTTATTACACAATGTGTTCTGGTTTGAGGATCTTAGCCATATTGGCGGTTTAGTCCCTAACCAAGAATTCTCATTAGAGTTTATTTTAACTCTTAACTGGTTTCGATCCTGGCCTGTGAGGCTTTTAGGCATCATTAGTTTGCCATTCACTCATGTTCACTATTCAATTCATCGTTTGACTCACTGGTTCACCAGTTTCTGCTGTGCAACTCTTGATAATTTAGAGCTTAGTTTGCCATACATTATCTTACTGTATTATGCATCCCCGATTATCACCTTTATCTTGGTAATAACGGTTTCTCAACCGACGCGTGGTATTTCTTACCGTGAGCGAATTCGGTGAGTTACAAACTTTCTATTCATTTCCACGATAATCTATTGTATTCTACAATGATTTACTTGGTTTCTTCCGACTTACTGTCGGTTAAGTTTGAGCTACTACCTTTTGTGTAGTACTCTGTCGGTTATTTCCAACACTTGAGGTATGTTCCATACCGATATTCAACAATCGTGCTACTGTAGTCACTTATGTCAACCAAGTACCCTTTGATTGGTACTACCGTGCTTATCTTATGCATCGGTTTTATCACATCATAAGTCTTGTTCTTCTATCACATTTAACATTTTCAGACTTCCTAGCTATCTCACTTGATCATTACCGCGCAAGCGCAATACCAAAACACTCAGTCATACAGAGTGCAGAGGCGTAAACTCTTGACAGTAAGTCTCTTATGAGATAGCATAAATAGGAATTCATACTGTGTTCCTTATCACGTAGCATCAACTACTAGCGTATTGCTCAGTCTGTGTATCATCACTTATTTGTATGTCCATTGAGTTTCACTCATAACTGGTTTTATTGCCACATTATTATTTAACAACACTTATGCAACGGTCGCTTACTGCGCACCGTGCTCTTACTCGTTGTATAACATTAGCTTACACTGCATCCGCTATTATATTAGCTTCTGCCATTTCACTGTGTTTCGCCATTTATTTGGCTGGTTGTTGAATACGCTATTCTACGAGTCTTTATGCTCCTTGAGCGTTGTTCATTACACATTTAGCATCCCACACCTATGGTGGTTGCTATTTGACTTTTTACTCATCCGATCTCCACAACTGGTGTAAACACTTCCTTTCGTATTATTCCTACTCACATCATTCTTGGGTAATAGCAACATAGTCAACTCTTAACACATTCCCTGAACTTAGTTCACATAACTACCGTTGTTGCGGTCTCCCATATCAAGAGGTATCCCCACACTTTAATCAGTGGTTCGTTATCCGCTTACCTACTTATATAACATAAACTTCCATAATCAATAAAATTTCCTTAACACATTTTACTTGTGGCTTATAAGCCCTATTGCCTCGAGCTCTGCTCATTGTAGGCTGTTCACACACATTTACTTCCCGTACATAATACACGGTTTATAGGTTGTATTGGGCTCCATGATTTATTCCTTTCATGGGATGCCCCTTCAAGGATGTCAGACTTCCTCCTAACGCCTTTTGCTTAAACTGGGTGTTAGTTTCGACCCTTGCGTTTCTATCATGTTATCTCATTCAACCGTTGTTGATCCAAACACCCTTTTAAGGATAGTTCCTGGGTGTTACTAGGTCATGCCATTACATCTGGCTTGTACTTATAAGTACGTTTAATCAACTACATTGCCCCGCGTTCCTGGCTGATTCATCATCCTCTCCAGTGAGATTGATATCTCTAGTGGTCATCTCCGGAGTCATCCCGTTCATCGCACATCAACGTATCCATAGTAGGCATCTGCCTCACCATATTTAGGCTGGGTACTTACTCCAGCTATATGTCTTGTCCTTCAGGTTCCTTATGACCTATTCCATGTCTTCACTTACCAACCAGTGCACTTCGCACTTGTTCACCTTTAAACATTTCCTTAAAATGAACTTACTAATTCCTTTAGTTTCCTTAACTTGACTGGGTTCCTTTACTTCAACCATTTGATGTAATCCATTGCTCTTGACTTCTACTTCGGACCGTAGTATGGAGTCGACTACTTCCCGTGTTCCAGGCTCCACTCGTATACATACATGGGGTATCCTACTGATACATTGCTACTTACCCGTCTACCCCATAAGAAGGTTTGTCAGGCCCACAAGCTCCTAACGGAGTGCGGTCGTCCCATTACTGTTGGTACACTCGTAGTGTCCGTCACACGCCTAGGTGAAGTATTCTGTTGTCAACTCTTATATTATCCTGTGATAATATGCATTCCGTGCTTCCCGAACTTAATCAAGGGAAGTGTATCCGCTGTTGTATTATTATGAACTCACTCCATTTCCTCGGGTTGTTACCCTTGGGTTTACTGGTTTCCATTCGGTTATTCAAAAGTAACTGGGTAAAACTTACCTACCATGTGGCACTGAGGCCCGTGTAGGTCTTCTTGGTTTAGTTTAAAGAAAAGAAGAATTGAAATAAGATGGGTTTGAAAGAAAATTTGGTTTTGAAAGGAGTTCGAAAATGATTTTGGTTGAAAGAAAAAAATTTTGTGGTTTTACAACGTTTCCTTGCCTTAACCGAGTCTAGCTTCCTGCTGACTGGTGTACTTCCAAGTACTGAGGTCAGGCTATTAAGCCCTTCCACGGTTATGATAATCCGACTTAACTTCATGGTACTTTACTAAGTACCGGTAGTTGTTTAATTTCCCGTACAACCTTGTTGTAGCAGCACTTGCCATGGCAAGTGCGCCATGCTAACTGGTTATCGATTCAGCACACACTGGTTGCGGTATTGCTTTCACCCGCTCTAACATCAGTGGCCTTGTTGGCCCTTACTTGATCTTACAGTCTAACAAATCCTCTGGTACTTCTCACTGTCTTCACGTGATAACCATTAACTAGGGTTCCCATTCTGGGAGACCCCTTTTCTTAGCATGTATCCTCCGTACTGTGTTGTAGTTCCTTAATTGGTTGGTATACCGTTGGTGTATTAGTTAACATTGTAGTCCCGTAGACACTCGTCTCGGGTTCTACTACTTCACTTCTCCACTGTTGCACGTTAGTGCTTGCAAGCTGGTTGTCCTCGACTGCTCGCATGTCGACCCAGGGTGCTGGAAATTCCATTCTCTATGCATAAGATTCTTCACTTTTCGCTAACAAGAGCGGTTAATATTGTTCAAATGGAACCGTCTTCGGGATTCACACCTTTCGGAATCTACCGTATGACAGGTTCTCCGTGCTCATTAGGGCACTTAATAACAGCCAGATCGGGTATTCCCGAGTAAGAGAGGACTTCCATCTCTCTGGCGTTCTTTCCAAGTTATATAGTAGGGTTTGTGGAGGGCGGGATGGATACTGTAGGTATCCAGTACACACTGGTATTTCCTAACTAGCGTACTTCTCACGCTATCACTCAACCCTTAACCCAAGGTACTAAAATCTTAACTCGGTACTTCGCTCTGATACCACTTTTTGTAACACCCCAACTACAACAACGTACTTGAACTATACTTTGCAGCGGAAATCATAACTCACAACATAACTTAACTCCTTGGTGTTACACGCCGTTAGCCACCCACGTGGCTAACAAGGCTAACATACATACATCGTACCGGTCTGATGGACTAAACTCCCGAGCAACTACACATTAATCCCGTTCCATGTCCAACATTTAATATACACTTACCTTACAACTGTATCGAGTAATTACCAACCCGCGCCGATACATTTTCGGTCTTACTACTCCTACCATACATACACGATTTGAATGTCTACCCATGTGCAACAACTACCCGTCCTACTCTCGAACGGCTTCCAGTTTCTTCGTACCTGTAAAGTAATGGGGGCCCCCAAAGGGGGTCAGCACCTTTGCTGGTATGGTAATCCCGCAGCCCGCATGCTACCGGGCCACGCACAACTATTTGTCGTCTTAGCATGCGGTTGATTTCATTTCAAACATGCACAACTATACACACATGTCATGCTTATAGCGCAAACATCCATTAATAGGATACAACACAAGGTTAGCACACACAACATAACAACACACTTCACTTTAAAACATACACAACTTAATTTCTCTCTTCTTAGAGGACATACACTTTAGTTAGGATGTGCCGGGGTAGTATAGGCCCGAGCACAACATACATACATTTTCTTTACTTGGGTGGCGGCCTCCTATAGGACCGATCACAACATACATAATTTCCCCTAGCTCCAATAATGATGAGTTAGGTAAGCCTTGGTTAAGCTTGTGGGTGGTTGTAATTCAAGGAGGAAGAACAACCGTAACATAACAAAGAGGGAGTCGAAGCGAACTTAAGCTTCAACACCCTACCAACATTATACATAATTTCCCTCCTAGCCCGATGTGGAGGTCGGGTAGGTAAGCTTTGGCTAAGCTAGTGGGAGGTCGAAATCCAATGAAGGAAAACAACCCTAACATAACAGGATGGGAGTTAATTCACATATATATATTAACTCCCAAACAATACGCGCGACCGGGACACCCGGATTCCTCTCCATACATAACATATACTTATTAGTTAGAGGTTCCCTTATGGAACTTATCACATACATACATCACATAGTGTTACTAACTCGGTTAGACACATAAGGGAAATCATATCCCATTTCGACAACACGGATAACAGTATCCAACATCAACAACATATTAAACAAGTCACATACATCACGCATTGTCACAACATACAATAACGCACGGATAGCCGTAGTTAGAACGTTCCCATGGGTTGGGACGTTTATTCCGAATACCGATCTCTTATGTGAACCTAAGGTCGGTTAACTATTATTTAACACATAACTAAGGTTAAGCGGTATCGGAATTGGTTACGCCACAATAATGAATTACTGTAAACTCATTTCATGCTTTATCTTGCAAGGTGGCAAACACACAGAAAAACACATTGGCATACAAGCCGGTGTAATCCGGTAGGACACAGGTTGCAAGAGAACCATACCTGTCACCGAAGGTGCACTCTAATGTGCCATCACATGTTCCTTGAAAATCTTTGAACAACTGGTAACATTATAACTATCTCCATTAACATCGGGGTAACATAATTATTTAACGACTAATGCGCCCATGGTTAACCCCGTTACCCTGTTATACTTAATTTTACTCTTGTGATCTTAAGTTCACAACTCTCATCAAACCTAACACTTGTTTACACATCTTAAGGCCTTTACATGTCACCAAAACAAGGCCTAACATCATCCAAAACCATTACCATCCAATCCCCCATCATTAGAAGGCTCAAGCACACTTATAGAGCAAAAAAAATGGAGTTCAAAAGATTATTGGTCATTTTCAAATAAAAATATACCTAAACATATGCCAAAAACATGTCAAAACAGATAGTACTTGAAAAGAGGAATCCAACACCGCAAACGGCACTCAAAACGGAGTTCAAACGAAAAAGTTATGCAAAAACAAAGGTTGGTCCGAACATGCGTCCGACCTTGCATGTTCGGACATAAGTCGAGAGTTCTGAAAATTTTCCGTCGTATGATGTCCGAACTTCAATGTTCGGACACATGTTAGGACATACCGAAAACTGCAAAATCCATTACGGAAAACAACTAGAACCAAGCCACAAATCCCCCACAAAACATACATAACTTATAGTAGCAAAATAGCTCATCGAAAACACATTTCAACGGGGTTTTAACGCATCATACACACATTAAAATCAACCAAAAACATCACCAAATCAAAGAGTCAAAACACTCATTTTCTACCAAAATTTCGCCATAACCTCCCCATAAACCTTACATGTCCACATCCACCAATTTTCACCATTTGAAATCCTAATTTAACCACACCCTTATAAGGGTCCTATCAGCACATAACAATTCCTCAAATTCATCAACAACAACATAATCACCATAAACTCCATAACCACAATATCAATCACAAACTCAAAACATTTGGCTCTAAAGGCCCTCCATTCAACCATTAATTCACAAACCTCTCTAAAATCAATTAAACACATTTCCAACACAGATTTTCAATCCACAATTTGGGTTCATTAATTTGCTTACCCATCCCAAACACTTAAACAATTATAAACAAGGTTTAAGGTGTATTCCTTACCTTAATTTCACAAGTCTCCTTAATTCTCCTCTTGCTCCTCATCTCCTCCAAAAATCGGTTAAGAGGGTATGGAGTTTCCAAACTCCATCCCAACATCCAAGAACACAAAACACACTCAATTAATTATCTAAACCCTTGGAATATCTCAATTCAATCAAAGGCTAGAACACAAGGTTAGGGTTTACCTTTTGAGGCTTTTAAGAGGGATTCTCACCCTTGAATCAAGAAGGAAATTACTCCACCATTGAAGGGTCAATTTGGAGCTCAAGAACAAGGAGAAAACAAGGTATCAAAAATGGTGAAAAATCGATTACACCAAGAGATGAAGGAAAAATGACTTTTTCTTGGGAATTTTTACCTTAGAAGGAAGAGGAGGCTCCAAGCTTCACATTGGTGCCATTTTCTCTTCAAATGGGGAAAACCCATGGAGGTCAACTTCATCCTTTTGAAATTTCGAAAAGAGAGGATGATAGAGGAAGGTGAGAGGAAGAAGAATATGTGATTTGTTTTTGATTTGGAGCTCAAATGGAGCTTGGGGATGAAGAGGAAGTGGAGAAGCCATTGTTGGCTAGGTTGGAGAACTCCATCGGCAGAGAGGGAGAAGGGAACCGTGGAGGAAGAAAGAGAGAGAGAGAGAGAAGAGAAGAGGAAAGAGAGAAATGAGAGGATAAGAGAGATAGAGGGGTATAAGTGGTCCCTCTATTTTTTTTGACTTAATTAATTTGTTAACTAGTCTTGTGTGAGTGAGCTGTTTACATTAATAAAACCGGCCCACTACTGTAAACATGCTGGAGCGTTTTTCGTTTTTAACAGAAAACGCTCGTTTATTTACCCGGTTTAGCACTATTCACTAACCGGGACCGTTTTCCGGAATTTTCTCATTCCTTTAATTTTAATGGTTATTAAACTCCCATTAATATTTAATTATTGTTACAAAATCAACTATTATTTTTACGGGGTCATTTAACTGTTTAAGGTCACGTTTTCAGGTTTTCTCGAAAAACGCGCTTTAAGACTCCGTTAGTGTTTTAACACATTATTTGAATCCGTTTTCTTACGGAATTTTTCCCACATGTTCTTAATGTGTAATTAAGGTATAAAAATATATTTATAACCCTAATAAAGGTTATGTACCTCCTAATATAATTAAATACGCGTTTCCACGTTTTTGTGACTTATACGCATTTTCTTTTTCTTTTTGGTTTTCATTTCTTCACCAATGATCTTAAGGACTTAATTAGCCTTAGAAAATTATAATTACATAATTAATTAACACATTAAGGTTTGGGGTATTTCACTTATGGTCTTTGTTGACCATTTAACTAATTAAAGTTGACTTAAGTCAAAACTAGCACTATTTGGGCACTATTCACAAACTAAGGCACATATTGTGAAATTTTTGATTTCCCATTGTATAGACTTCCAAATGTGATACTATAGTACACATGTTAATTAAAGAGTAATGATGGACATCTAGCCATTCAAAACTCATTTACAAGACAATTTTTCAAAAACGTGCTTTAAGACTCCTTAAAGCACTTTTTGTGTGTTAACTTGTTTTCAAGCTTGGTTTTCTTTGGTAATTGATTTAATATGTTCATTAACATATTTATAAGGTATAGGTATGACCATTAGGTCTTATACAAATTTATCCCAAGCTTAGAGCACATTTTGCTCTTATTGACTTTAAGGTATTTTCTTGTGTTTTATTTGGTTTCATTGTCTACCAAAGTTTCCTAAGGACTTAATTTGCCTTATTAAATCATAATTGAATATTATTAAGTCTTGGTAGGCTCTTTGGGTCCTAACCAAGTTCACTCATAGCTTAGAGCATGTTTTTGCTCAAACTGTATCTTAGTGCTTTATTGCATTTACTATGGTTTAAATTGTTCACTGATGTTTCTAAGGCACTTTTCTTAGCCTTTACATACCATAGTTTAATATTTAAACCACATATCAAGGTTTGGGGTATTTCAATTTGGCATAGTGGTTACATTAGGTATGAACCACCACCTAGAAACCTAGAGGAAAGCATTACAAGTGTTAGCATAATTACAAGGGAAAATGTATAATGATTAAGGTGAAACTTGGTGAATGATTTAATGTGTCTGGAGGATGCTCTAAGGTGGGTTTAAGAGTCTAAATGATGTTAGAACACATTGGGAGACTTGAGTAAAGGTTTTGTGAAGATTTGGCAAAGTTTGGGCATGTTTTAGTGGCGTCCGACCCAGGGGTCCGACCCAAGTTTGGGTCGGACGGCCTCTGTTTAACGCCAGGGAAAGGTTCTGGAATGGTCCGACCCAGAGGTCTTGGGTCGGACATGGGTCGGACGGGTGATTTCTAAAGGGCAAATAAGTTTCTGGAATGGTCCGACCCAGAAGGTTGGGTCGGACGTGGGTCGGACATGAGAGGTTTTAGAAGACGGAAAGTTTCTGGAATGGTCCGACCCAGAAGGTTGGGTCGGACATGTAGGGTTTTCCAAACCCGAAAGTTACTGGAATGGTCCGACCCAGAGGGTGGGTCGGACGGTGGGTCGGACGGCCCTTAACACTTAAAAAAAAGAAATTTTAAATTCTAAGAATGGTACTAGGTAATAAGGTATACCTTTGGTAGGGTGGTAATGATTGGGACACTAAGAACTTAAGGAACTAAGTTAAGTTAAGTGTAAGTTTTAATGTTTAAAGTTAAGATTGTAAGCAAAGTGGCAAAGACTTGAGAGGTTGTTAATAGGAATCTTTGGAGATTAAGTGAGTTAAGTAGGTGCAAATAACTAATGACCTAAAAATGAATCAATGTTTTAGGTTTGTGAATTGGGACCCCGAAGAAGGTTAAACAAACAACGATCGACGGTGAACGGTACAATCCTTCTTGTGACCTGCTTGCTAACGAGGTGTCCCTCGGCTTGTGTGCTATCTGTTTAATTGCTATGACTAAAACAAGATAAAGCATGTAACCGGTTATATTTATTCTCATTGTGTTTGTGTTATCTTTACACTAACCCGCGAGACTTGAGATGGTTACTAACCAAGTTTAGTACTTACTGAGTTAAGAATAAGAGTTAAGTTTGATGGTTGTTGGTTAATGCCCGTTAAGGCTTAGCTAGCACATGGTGTTTAAGATGTCTACTAACTGGAACTTGAGTGAGGAAACCCGGGACCGATCTCCGGTCATGCATGCTAAGGAAAAAGGGGGACGGTATCTGAATCAGATCCACCCTCCGCTTAAGGACTTGTCTTCGGACTTGTAGCCTAGGGCCGATTGCCGGCTCAGCTACGCTGGACTCCCGTCCAGAGTAGGTGGCATTAAGATGGTGCGGTGGGATCACCTAAATCCCAGGTTCGAATTAAGCTACAACCAATCCCTGTCAGGAAAGGTTTGTATACTGAGATTAAGATTAAGATTGAGATTAAGATTAAGGTAAGGTAAGGAACTGAGATTAAGGAAATGAGGACTAAGGAGGGGGTTACTAACCCACTTGATAAGGGGACGCTTGAGTCGTTCATTGTTTGTAAACTATATATGTTCATATGTGGTTATTGTTATTGCACTTCATATTATGTTTGTGTATGTAATCAATTTCCATGCTATCGACAATTAGTCGTCGTAGCCCCGTTAGCTTGGGGGCCATGAGAGGGTGTACCAGCATTCGTGCTGACCCCCTCGGGGGCTATTTTTACACTTGCAGGTAAGAGACCCATGAGGACGCACTACGAGAGTAGGAGCGGTTAGACTTAGGGTGGGATGTTTATTTTGAGTTCGGGTTGCGCCTGTGCGCCCGACTGTTTATATTAAACTGATGTAAGTTTGGGATTATGTTTAAGATACTTGTACTCGGTTGGTTGTGGTATTGTGAATGGTGATGTTTTGAGTTGGATAAGTGTTTGGATAAGTATTGTAAATGTTAAGGCCGGTATATTCTAACGATCAGACCGTGGCAAGGTCCAGGTGTTATTTATTTCTGCTGCGACGTATTCGATTAAGTGTTCAGATTGCGATAACCACGATAGGCTTTGGATGGGGTGTTACATAAAACCAGTAAAAATATTGCATAATTAATACAAACATATAATAACCATTCCCAGAGTATATATATTCTAGCCTAACATATCAAATAGAATACATAAACAAGAGTAAAGAATCATCTTGTATCACTCCTGGATTCGCTCTGCTATTTTATATACGTAGGACTAGAGTGGATTGGTGGAATGTAGAAATAAATAAAATGGAGAATGCGGGAGAAGAGAAATGGGATGGACGTGTGTGGTGAAGTGGATGTTGGGGGGTCTGGATGGATTGATTGGGTGAAGGATCTCTGTTTATATAGGGAAAGGAAGAAGCGGCAGAGAAGGAAAGAAGGAGGAGACAGGCTGGATCACGCTGAACAAGATAAGGGGGTCTTGATTGCTCCTCATTATTGCAGGGGACAGAGGTGAGGAAAATAAGGTGTCGACGGCGAAGTAGATGGATATGGCAAAACAAGTCGACGGGCGAAGTCGCGCGAAGAAGAAACTGGCGCGACTGATTTTAGTCATGACCGCCTAAGCAACCGCCTCAAAACAGGCGGTTCCTTATGTGTGAATCCGCCCCGTAACAGGTGGTCCTAGTAGTCTTGTCCGCTTGATATTGAGGCGGGTTGCCCATGGTCTTGTCCGCTTGGTATTGGGCGGTGCCCATGGTCATGTCCGCTTGATATTAGGCGGTTGCAAGTGTGAGTGTCCGCCCCATTTTGGGCGGTTGCAAGTGTCTCTTGTCCGCCTGTTTTCACGACGTAGCACCTTGTCTCTTGTCCGCCTGTTTTCACGACGTACAGGCTTATTTCTTTTACGAATTTTGACCGGCTCTAGATTCTTCGTTTGGACTCCGTTTTCTTAGCCGTTTGCGTCTATGTGTTCGTCTCTTCTCTTTCGTCTACTTTACTTCCAGCTTGGTTTTCCTCATGTTAACCCAATAAATTTGTGAGATAATAATAAAACATAAACTAGAGGAAAACTAACCGAAGTGGAGAAATGAGCAAGAAAAGTGCTAATATAATATATGAAATACACCTATAAATCACTCAGTTGGACACTTATCAACCTTATGAATATCCTAAGTTTAATAACCTTTTCATTTCTCCATGTTCAACCATGTGCATAATGATTTATTTAACTTCTAATACTGACTACACAACTTAGGTTAGCTTCCTAACCTTTCTCTTCCATAAATAATTCTTAAACCTTATTATATAATTCTATAACACACATATAATCATTATTTTGAACCATGAATTTCTTAAGGCTTCTACTAACCTTAATACTATGACATTAAGACCTTATGTTTATGTCATATTATATGATTCTCAACCTTATGCCGAACTTACTCTTAACCTTATGAAATTCTCGGTCGTACCCTCACAGTTCTCAATATTACATTCCTTCCACCAAATGTTTTCCAACTAAAAACTTTCTCATAATCACAAATTGACTTCACATCTTTTCATATGCTTACAGTCACCACTAATCTTTCATTAACTCACATTTCCCATATTTCTTTCTTTCACTTGTTTCAAAACCCAAAGTCTAACTAGATTTGACCAATTCTGCCTTACTACATATTTTCTAGAATTTACATCTTAACCCCATAAATTTCCAAACTTTCCAATTTACTCCTAAATTTTCCACAACTTCTATTTTCATTCCTGACTCATTTAATACCCTAACTTTAGGCTATATACTATTTACCACTCTAAATTTAGTCTATTTACAGTTCCCACATATCCTTTTAGTCACTTGATTGTTAAGTCATCCAATTAACTTCTAAGCACTTTAAGCCTACTTTTCTCTCCAAACACTTCCTAAATTTGTAGGTATTCTTACACCAAAATTTTGAGGTGTTTCTAAGCAGCTTAACAGCTCATTGATATCATATTAACAAACTTAACATAATACCATAAAGTCCTTACTCTTAGAAACCTTAAAACATCGTAAAGCTCATAAACTTAACTTAAACTTGTGTCCATAATACAAGCCATAAAAATGAACCTCCAATAAGCATTAAATAACCATATAAAACAGCTACTTCGTCCATAATAATTCCCAAGCTGCCCAAAGTTTATAAATTACATAAACCACTTAAACTTAAGTTAATGTGACATTTAAGTCCTTAAGTCCTTGATAGACATTACCAATCATGTTAGTATGATTGTATGCCTTAATTTAGGTCATATTAGACCATTTTTTACCAATTCCCCATGGCTTGAATTAATTCCCATAGTTAATCAACTTTAAAACACCAAAAAATCCTTAAGGTAGAACTTACCCCTTTTTATGCTCCAAGCTAGGTTTAGCACTTGCATTTTTGGCCCTATAAACATATAAGGGTGTAATTTAGATGTTTAAAACAGATCTAAAGCTTAATTACAGATTAGAGCTTAGAGTTTTAGAGCTACACTTACCATTTCTTAAGGTAGATTTTTGACTTGTTTCTCCTTTGATCCTTGGCCACCAACACAAATTTTATGGACTCCAACTTTCAGCCATGACAGTAAGAATATACAGGAGTAAAGTTATGGTCTTTAAACACTTAAACGAGATCAAAGGAAAACCTAAGGCTTAAAGTACCAAAATGTGCACTAAGGATGGAGTTTACCTTTGGAGCTCACCAATGGATATTTTTGCCCAAAATTTTGGCCAAAGATATATAAATAGGCGAATGATCAGATCTTGAATATATCTATACATAAAACATTGCTTGTAACACCCCAACCGCTAATCCTTTCATAATCCATTAATCGTTCCCATACTTACCTTACTCGCAGCGGAATACTTGCTTACTTACTTACTCCCGGCGGGTGATACAACGCCGTTAGCCATCCAAGGCCAACAAGGCTACTACTACTTACTGTATCGGTCTGACGATTAGAATAAACCAAAAACAAATTACATACTTTACAATGCCAAATACTTACTTACAAATGATTACCGAGTATCCAAGTTAGGCAAATTACATTCCATGACTACTTCCCAAAAATGAAGAGTTTATACAACCTCTCCTTACTATCCAATTAAGAGTTCAATGTCCAAAAAGGTGTACCACATGGTACACCGGCTACTCAAAAGGCTCTAGCCGTGTACAACTCGGTACACTATTCTAATTCCTACTAACTACTCCAAAAAGAATCACATGCTGCCCTTACTCTACCTTCACGCCTCGCGGGTACCTGTGGAGTAAAAACATTCCCCCTAGGGGGTCAACTTACGCTGCATATGATAACCGCATACCCCGCGTACTAGCGAGGGTACGCCAACTATTTGGTCGAGTACATGCGGTTCGTTTCATGCATACATACATACATGCTTCATACAATACAATACCTTCATTTTACCAAGCATACATACATACAATACATACAAGGAATACAATACAAGTCATTCATTCATACTTACCATGCTCACCGCATCACGGAGATACAATTCTCCAGTACATACAAAGGTCTTGTTAGCCTTATTACACACCGGGTTAATCGGGTGTTCAATACTTTTACTCCGGGTCAATGACTTACAATAGTCAAGACCAATACAAATTCAATACATACTTCTTACATACTTTACTTCCAGTTAAGTCGGTATGACCTCCGGGCAGGGAGTACTACCTCCCACCACCGGGCTTTAGGGTGGCCCACTAATCCAGGATGCTACCCATACAAAGGGAATTGGTCCAAGGAAAATCATAGCCAGGATTCGGTTCCAACCTCTTGTGGTTCCTTATCCTCACGCGTGGCTGAAACTATATCGGGCTTCTACTCATTCCATTACTCATTACTCAAGTTAGGAGTTAGGTTGTTAGGAATTAGTAGAAGTCCATACTTACTTCCATACATACATACGTACACAAGTACTCATACTTACACATACACTTCATTTCCATTCATTCATTTCATGAATTATACAAACTAAATGTTCAAGAGCAATACACAAGAACAATATAGTTCAAACACGATTATGTGCAATATAAATCCGATTCATGCATTTATCTTGTTGGTGATCACATAAGCACACAAATCGGGGTAACCAAGTTAGGATACAGGGCATGAGGAAATCATACCGTTCACCGTCGAACACGTCCTACCGGTTCCCTTGGAGATCAACTATTTGATTCCTATACATACATGAAGTAGTATGATCAATGATCTATTATTGATCTACCTACTCCTTCATTGATACTTTCAATGTATACTTACTACTTCTTTACATTCTTACTTGGTTATAAAACCGTTCTTTCCTTTATTACTTCATAGACTTGTTTTCTTACAAACTTACTTACTTTCTTACCATTATTACTACATCAATGGTGTATTACGACATATATATGCATATAGGTATATAGGCATGTATATATGTATATATGATTACTATAGTCATATAATTAAAACATTTTTTTTTTGTAAGTGTTTGGGGCCGTCCGACCCACCGTCCGACCCAACCCTGGGTCGGACCATTCCAGTAGGTTTTCGTCCTCTGAAATTACTCCCGTCCGACCCAGCACTATTCCGTCCGACCCATACCCTCTGGGTCGGACCATTCCAGAAGGTTTCGATTTTGTCATCCAGGTCATGTCCGACCCACGTCCGACCCAACCTCTGGGTCGGACGAAGTCAGAAACTTCGATGGAGAAAATTTTTACCCGTCCGACCCACGTCCGACTCACGGCCCTGGGTCGGACCATTCCAGAAAGATTTCCTTGTCGATTTTTAAGGCCCGTCCGACCCACGTCCGACTCACGGCTCTGGGTCGGACGGTTCCAGAAAGTTTGATTCTCGTTTTTAAGCCATGTCCGACCTACGTCCGATCCAGACGCTGGGTCAGACGGTTCCAGAACATTGCTTACAGATTTGTTTTTCTTTCCCAATTTCACCCATTGCTTCCCTACTCTTCCTACATGCATCCTAACATGATTTAGCACTAATTAAACACTCTATATCACCATAATTCATCCACCAAACTTACTACTCAATCCTTACATTTACTTACACATTTCCTCATTACATTTCATCAACACTTATACTAGTTTCCTCACACTTTGCTACAGATTTGGTTACTTCTTTTTATGCTACAGATTTTTCACCTTAACCCTTACACTTCAATACTCCTTCAACTAATGCTACTCCTAGCATCCAAAATGCATTATCTTACACTCTAGTTTCCTTCCATTTACAAACTCATTTCCAATCTGTTACAACTACTAAAGCAATCCATTAAAACTCTCTAACTACTTCCTCCTCTTTTTACACAAGCTAAGTCCCTCTCATTTCTACACAAATTTGACATGGTTTCCCCTATATTTCTAACATTCTCCACACACTATTTCAGCTCACAAGTTCACATTCTCACAACCTGTTTACACAATACATTATGTACACCATTCATCACTACTACAACAACATAATTTCCTGCACATATACACATACTACCCAAGGTTTTCTCAAGCTTTTAAACTTCATTTAAAATACTTCAAAACTGTTACATTATCCATTCTCAATACACTACCACATTGCTACTACTTATTACTCAATTCCATTACTCATTTTACTTGCTCAAAACTGTTACAATACCACATACACAAACTAACTCAAGGTAAGGGTATTTACCTTGTCTTGTTAGTTTTCTTTCTTTCCTTTCCTCTTCTTCTTTTCTTCTCCTTTCCTCTTTGTTCTCGGTTCCAATGGGTTTCTCACACAACAAGTGCTACAGCACATAATACATACACCATCACATTTATCATTAATTTTATACTAACCCTAGAATTTAAGTTTTAGGGTTTGGAAAGGAGTGTTACCTTCCAATGAGTAGATGGAGTTCTTGACTAGCAAGAGAACAATATTCCTAGCCCACAAGAGAAGCCAAATCGGCTGGCAAGAAGAACAAGGCATTCAAAACCGAAAAATTCTTAAATGCCAATGAGGGCTAGAATGATGGATTTTCGAAATTCTTTTTACCTCAAGATGAAGAGGAGGTGAAGGTGCCTCTAATGGTGGACTTGAATCTTCAAATGGTGGAAACCCTCAAAAACGAAAATGGTCCTTTTCGATTTTTGGAAAGATAGAAATGCTCTCCTTGCCAGGGGATTCCAATGGTGTATTTTGTTTTGAGTTTGGACAAGTATTGAGCTAGAACAAGAAGAGAGAAGGAGGGAGTTTTGTGGTTTCTTTCATTTCTCCATGGCTGTCGTGAGGTAGAAAAATAGAGAAGGAGAGAATAGAGAGGAGGCTACGTGAGTGAAGAGGGAAAAGTGAGGTTTAGGAGAGAGAGTGTGTTAGTTTTTACTTATTTCTTTGTCTTCTAGCTAATAAGAAGGAAATAAAGAGAGTGGGAGAGAGTGCTGTCCGCCCCCCCACCCACACACAATCAGATTTTTACATTTTTATTTGTAAAGTGGACACACTAAGTTTGTTTATTTGTACTTTTACCCCACAACTTACCGGTTGTTACAGTTTTCACTAACCGGTACCCGTTTTCCGGAATTTTCTCGTTTAATTAATCTTATTGGTTCTAAAGCTTCACTAATATTTATTAGTGACTATTTAGTTGACCAAAATTATTACGAGTCTATTTGACCCGCTTAAAGTCACGTTTTCCCGGTTTCCTCGGGAAACGCGCTTTAAGGTTCTTTTATGCTTTTAACCCATTTTAAAGGTCCGTTTTCTTCGGGATTTGTTCCCTAGTATTCATTTAAGTGTAATTAAGCCTTTAAAAATATAATTAGCCTAATTAATTACTGTTTTTAATTACGGGGTATTTCATTGCTTAAGCACTTAAAACCTTGATTTATGACTTACCCTTGAAGTCACTTTGGAGTGTTGTTTCTCCTTGGAAATTCGGCCAACAAAAGGAAGTAGATGGAGCTTCAATAGTATGATAAAATATTAAGAAAATAAGTGTAATTGAGGGTATATTTTCGGCCATAATAATGCTTAATAAGGAATGAAAGTTTTAAGACACATTTTTACCTTTACTCACTTGAACTTTGGCTAGTCTTTCTCCATGCTTCCACTTTAGATTTTTGGCCAAAAATCTACTGATTTTAGGACCTAAAAAGGGTAGAATGAGTGGGTGGTTCCTTGCTTTGTTTGACGAAAGAATGAAGGAGATTTAAAACACTTTTCTTACCTTAACCTGGTTGACTTTGGCTAGTCTTTCACCTTTGTTTTTCTTCAGATTTTTGGCTCCTATCACCCATATTTTCAGCCAAAATGAAGCAGAAGAGTGGTTGTTCTTTGTTGAGTAAAGGAGAAGGCTTAAGAGGAAAAGAAGCAAGGATGAGCTAGTTCACCATTGTTGTCTTCCATAGAGCTTGAGGAGGAAGAAGAAGGAGATATTTTCAGCCAAGAGAGGAAGGAGATCTTGTACAGCAGCTGCTTGTAAGGAGTGTGAGTGAAATAAGAGTGTGTAAGAGAGTAAAGAGGGTTGTGAGTTGGGGTTTCCAAGGAGGGATAACTTTTGTGCTTTAGGAAACTTCCTCTCTTTCTAGTAAAGTGTCTTTTTGCTTTTAACTCTTCTTTGCCTCCCATTTGGTCGGCCAGCTAAGAGACATTTGGGGTGTTTTTTTGTAGTTTATGGTACTTATAATATTAAGGTGTTACAAGTTGTGCATTTGGACTTATATCATGTGTTAGGTTGTAACTTGTCTAGTTACCTTGTTCTAAGGTGTATTCCATTATGTTAAGATATATTCCATTGTACTTTGAGTGATTAGTATACTTTATTATTCATTGTGACTAGTTAAGTATGCTCTTTGATCCACTCATGACATTTCTGCTCTTATTTCATGTAATGATATATTACATGTTACATCAACTTTCCTAGTTGATTTCTCCTTATAATTACTCCTAGTTTATTCCAATATTTTATGTAAAGTTTAATGACCTTTTTAAACTACATGTATTTGTTCATCTAAATACATATGGAGATTATATAACTCCTCAGTTAATTTAAGGCTCATTAGCCTCTATAATTAATTAAAAAATCCATAGTTATACTTATTAACCATAGGGGTATTTCAAGTCCGGCAACGGAAAACCTCTTTTTTTTTCTTACTAGATCAACATAAATGCCCTATTGAAGGTGAGAAGTCAAGTGATGATCAAGCTCCTGTAATCGACAATGATTGTATGGTTACGCGAACTGAAATTCAGGGGATTTGGTGACGGATGTAGAGAGTCCATGAATTTGACGGACCAAATAATTGACGTTGGTTTATAATGAAAAAATTGTACGGTTGGGATTACTTATTTGCAAAGTTGGTACGGGTGCTTACTTTTCCTCCTATATTATATAGCTACGCTACTGCTATTTTACTCCTTATTGTTAGGGGAGAAATACAGTAATACTAATATTGTAAAAGAATATAGTTATAAAAAGCAAATTTAATTAAGTAATAAGTAAATGTGTAGAGGACTCTAAAAGGTAATTATTATTGTATTCTAGTAATTTCTTTTGTATTTTTATAATATCTTATTTAATATACAATGAGATAATTATTATAGAAGAAGTCGTAAATTATACAAAACTTCTTTATATGATCATATATAAACATATTAACTATTTACGATTCACTCCATATTTTAAATGAATATATGATGGTTGATAAATATTTCAATCACTTGATTTAAATATATCTATGACAAAGTGTATCTTTATCCATCAATAAATGTGTTCATAAGAAGGTAAAGATGCATCAACGACCACACTAATATTTCCATCAATAATTTAAAATATGTATGATTGTTTTTAGATGTTTCAATAGTAGTTTAAAATGTATACAAGATAGATGATAAATATTTCCATCAATAAGCTAAAATATATGTATGATGTTGATAAATGTTTCCATTAGTGTGTTAAAATGTATACATGAAAGTTATAAATGTTTCCATCACTCGGTTAAAGTATATCCATGATAGTTGATAAATATTTCCATTATTGGGTCAAAATGTATACATGATAGTTTATAAATGCTTCCATCATTAGGTTAAAATATATCCATGATAGTTGATATATGTTTTCATTATTGGGTTAAAATGTATACATGATAAATGTTTCCATCATTAGGTTACAATATATCCATGATAGCTGATAAATATTTTCACCACTAGGTTAAAATGTATCCTAATAGTTGATAAATGTTTTCATCATTGCGTTAAAATGTATACATGATAATTGATAAATGTTTTCATCGCTGTGTTAAAACGTATACATGGCAATTGATAAATGTTTCCATCAATAGGTTAAAATATATCCATGATAGTAGAAAAATGTTTTCATCATTGGGTTAAAACGTATATACAAAGCAATTGATAAACTTTTTTCACTATGTTAAAATGATAGTAGAAAATTGTTTCCATCACTGGGTTAAAATATATTCATGATAGTTGATAAACCACACACCCTAAAAACCACCTTAGAAAAATTAAAACATCGAATGCTTATTTTAGGGTTTATAGTGGAGGGTTTATGAAACCACAAACCCTACAAAATTGTCGAGTTAGTGATGACATTATAAAGTGTAGAACGAGTTATAAAAAGATTACCATATAAACCACACACCCTAAAAACCACTATATGACAGTTAAAATCTCGAACGCTTATTTTAGAGTTTGTAGTGAAGGGCTTAGGGAAACCACAAACCCTAAAAATTTAACAACGATGGAAAAGATATATAACAGTTAGCGCCATCTTTTTTAAAATAGTGATGGACACAGTTATAGGAGGTTGTGTATATGTTTTTAATTATCAGTGGAAATGTTTATAAGCTATCGTGGACATGTTAAAACCAAAGGTTAATTAATACGGAAAGTCGACTTCAACAACTCAGTTTATCATTTCAAACGCTTATAACCTTGTGGTTTATCAATCAATCAAGCTCTATAAATTAAATAAAATGCTTATAAAATATTCTTATACACAATGATTCAATATGAACGCTAAAATAAAATTTTATATAACAATTAGTGTCATCTTTTTTACAATAATGATGAAAACAATTACAGATGGTTGTGGACATGTTTCTTATTATTAGTGGAAACGTTTATAAGCTATCGTGGATACATAAAAACCAAGGTTATTGAATACGTAAAATCGAATCCAACAACTCAGTTTATCGTTTCTAAACGTTTATAGCTTTCAGACTTTATCAATCAACCAATCTCTATAAATTGATAAATGCTAACAAATTATTCTTATACACTATGATTTGATAAGAATAATCAAAGAAAAAAATATAAAGTTACTGTCATCTTTTCTATAATAGTGATGGAAACGATTATAGAATGTTGTGTATACGATTTTAATAATAAGTGGAAACATTTATATGCCATCGTGGATACATAAAAACCCAGGTTATTGAATACGTAAAATCGAATCCAACAACTCAGTTTATCGTTTCTAAACGTCTATAGTCTTCAGAGTTTATTAATCATTTAATCTCTATAAATTGATAAATGCGAAGAAAGTATTCTTATACACTATGATTTGATAAGAATAATCAAAGAAAAAGATATATAAAAGTGGTTGTCATCTTTTCTATAATAGTGATGGAAACGATTATAGAATCTTGTGTACACGTTTTTAATAATAAGTGGAAACATTTATAAGTTATCGTGGATACATAAAAACCAAGGTTATTGAATACGTAAAATTGAATCCAACAACTCATTTTATCGTATCTAAATGTTTATAGTCTTCAGAGTTTATCAATCAATCTCTATAAATTGATAAATCTTATACACTATGATTTGATAAGAATAATCAAAGAAAAAGATATATAATAGTTATTGTCATCTTTTCTATAATGGTGATGGAAACGATTATAGTTAGTTGTGGGTATGTTTTTAATGATAAGTGAAAACATTTATAAGTTATCGTGGAAACATAACAATCAAGGTCAACAAATACGTAAAATCAGATCCAACAACTCTTTTATTGTTCCCAAATGTTTATAGTCTTCAGTTTATCAATCAGTTAAGCTATGTAAACTGATAATTAATTGCTAAGAATGTATTCTTTACACTATGATTTGATAAAAACAGCCAAAGAAAAATATAAGTAACCATCAGTGTCATCTTTTCATAAGAGTTATGGAAATCGTTTGTTGTGTACATATTTCTAATTATCATGTTTACTTATTAGTTATTTTATAGAAAAGTCATGTCAAATTATCAATAATTTGCTTATAATTATTGCTAAATTCATTAATTCAAGTAGAAAAATGTAAACACCAACTCATAAAAAACAACAATAAAATACTACCTCTTATTCAAAATGTAAATAGTTTTAGCTTTTTTATTACAAGCTTTGTAAACTAAAATTAAAATAAGAATTACCTAATGTAATATTAAGCAACTTTTAATAAAATATGACTACTATTATTCTATAATAATTCTAGGCTGAACTTTTTTTTTCAAAACTTATAATCAAAAAAGCTAAAACTACTTACAACTTAAATAGGAGGAAGTATATTATGACTTACATCATTGTAATAGAACATATTTTGTTTTATTTTTAAAAAGAAAGCAAAATTATTTGTAAATCCAATTATATATAATATAATCTAGTAGTAAGTCCAGCAACTAATTCAAATGAAACAAATAAAAGATGTTAATTCACCTCCTTTACGTATACTTTCAAGTACGGATAATTAAAAGGGAGATGATGACATATATTTGTTTATTATCAGTCACAATTCTCACGAGCCAGCGAAATAAAAAATTCTCCATTAACTCACGGTCCACCACAATCTTAATCTGACGGTGAGTAATGCGTCCGTCAGAGACGGAAATATACTATCCGTCACCAAATCCTGGGGGTTCACCGATAGTAGCCTTCACATCCACCGTCACAACGTTTTTGGATACCCGCGAACAACATGCAAGGCGAGTGATGGATACACCTAGAGAATTTAGGGTAAACTGTTGTTATCATCCGTACTTGTATTCATTAATGATATCCTATATATAGGACTAAATAAAGTATGGGCTTACAGATATAAAATGGGCTACTAATAACCAAGCCCATACATAAACATATTGATAGTGGACTAACACACAGCCCAGGACCTATGAACGGTATCTACTCTTACTATCCTCCCTCGAGATGAACTCCCGTGACAAAGGGAGTTTAGATCGTACGGAAACAAAGAGTGAGGGATTTAGGGTTTTTGTTAAAAAATCTGCCAATTGTGCTTCAGAGGGAACGTGAGAGATTTTGAGGCTTCCATTACGAACACGTTCTCGAATGAAATGGTAGTCGAGAGCAAGGTGTTTTACGCGGCTGTGCAAAATCGGATTGCAAGCTAGAAAGGTGGTGCTGAGATTATCACATAGTAGAGTCGGAGGCGATTTGAGATGCAGCCCGAGTTCCGCCATCAACTGCTGCAACCATATAACTTCAGCGGCTCCAGAAGCAAGGGATTTATACTCTGCCTCCGTCGAGGACCGTGATACCGTTGGCTGGCGTTTCGAACTCCATGAAAGAAGATGAGAACCGAGAAAAACCAGTTGCCCGGAAGTAGAACGGCGGTCAGAGGTAGAACCTCCCCAATCGGCATCAGTGAATACACGGAGAGGACCGGAAATTTCAGCAGAGAAGAACAGACCAAGTTGTCTACTTTGATTGAGGTACCTTAGAATTCTTTTCACGGCCTTCCAATGTATGTGTCTGGGTGAGTGCATAAATGAACAGACTTTATTAACTGCATGGGTAATGTTTGGCCGAGAGAAGGATAAGTATTGTAGGCTTCCTACTATACTTCGGTAAAGAGAGGGATTGTCAAACATAGGGGAATCTAGAGCTTCTAGATTAAGTGATGGTGACATGGGAGTAGATAAGGGTTTTGATTCGAGCATATTTGTTTTCTGCAAAATATCTTTGATATACTGGCTTTGAGATAACAACAACCCTTTGGGTGTTCGAGAAACAGAAACCCCAAGGAAGAAGGTGAGGTCCCCAATATCGGTAATAGGGAAGGCTTTAGCAAAGTTGTGGATAAATTTTCTGAGTGTGAGTAAGGATGAACCAGTGATAAGGATATCATCAACATAAACAAGAACATAGATGATATCTTTGCCGTGAAGATAAATGAAAAGAGAGGTGTCTGATTTTGAAATGATAAAGCCAATCTGAATTAGGAAAGAACTTAGTTTGGCATACCAAGCTCTAGGAGATTGCTTTAGGCCATATAAGGATTTTTTGAGACGGCAAACATGATTAGGAAACTTACTGTGCAGAAAACCTGGGGGTTGTTTGGTGTAAACAGTCTCTTCAAGTTCTCCATGCAGAAAAGCATTTTGAACATCAAGTTGTTGGATTGGCCAACCATGAGAAACCGCAATAGATAGAATTAACCGAATTGTAGACTGCTTTACCACAGGACTAAAGGTCTCTGTATAGTCAAAACTAGGTGCTTGATTAAATCCCTGAGCAACTAATCGAGCTTTCCTTCTGTCAAGTGTGCCATCTGATTTTCTTTTAGATCTAAAAATCCATCTGACCCCGAGTAAGTTCATATTGGGAGTGTAAGGGACCAATTCCCATGTGTCATTGCGTTCCAAAGCCTGTAGTTCTTGTTTCATTGCTGCAACCCATTCAGGGTGTTGTAAGGCTTGCTTGAAAGTGGGGTTTTCTGGTATAGTATCAATAGAAGTGGCATGTAATTGATATGGAACAGTTCCATCAGTTCGAACAAGAGGTTTGAGACTGTTTGTTTTGGAGCGTGTGGTCATGGAATGAGTAGAACCAGTGAGGGGTGGCAGGGCAAGGCAAGGTTGACCTGATTGTTGTGGAGATAAGATAGGGGTAGATGAATCTGTTTGTGGTGGAGGGAAGGGATTGGGTAAAGAGTGATGTGAGGAAGAAGTAGGAGAGGTACTTTGAGGAGTTGAATGTGTGTGGGAGTTCTCAGCAGAGAGAAGAGGAGTGGCAACTCTTTGTGGTGATAGAGGAGAATTGAACACCTGGGTAGAAGAGGGGTCTGTAGGTGGTGTAGAAGGTACAGAGTTAGGAATCAGTAAGGAATAGGTGCGTAGGTCAGTGGGAGAAGAAGTGGGAGGGTTGTGGTAGGCAAAAGGAAATTCTGTTTCATGAAACTTAACATCCCTGGATGTATACATCCTTTTGTTTTGAGTATCATAACATAGATAACCACAGTGTTGAAGAGAATACCCCAGAAAAACACATTTGAGAGATCTGAAAGAAAGTTTGTGGGATAGATAGGGTCGCAAGTTTGGGTAGCAAGCACATCCAAAGACCCTTAAAAGAGTGTAATCAGGGGTGTGTCCAAGAAGTTTTTGGTATGGAGTTTGGTAGTCAAGAATAGAAGTAGGAGTACGATTAATCAAGTAGACAGCTGTCTTAAAAGCATATGTCCAATAAGTTAAGGGCATAGAGGCTTGAGATAACAAAGTGATACCTTTATCAACAACCCTTCTATGTCGAGTCTCAACAGATCCGTTCTGCTGGTGAGAGTGAGGACACGTGAGTCTATGCCTGATGCCTTTGTCTTGAAACAGGGATCTGAGAGCTGTAAATTCTCCCCCTCCGTCTGTTTGAACAGACTTAACATGTGTGCCATAATAATTTGTAACCAGATTAACAAATGAGCTGAAAACTTGAACAACCTCGCTCTTAAGATGGAGTGGAAATAACCACATGTAGCGAGAGAAATCATCCACAATTAGAAGAAAGTAACGATAACCATCAACAGAGTGTAAATAAGTAGGACCCCAGAGGTCCATAAATAACAGATCAAAAGGTTTTTCAGAACAACTGGAAGAAACATGATGAGGGAGAGCATGAGTTTTCCCAATACAGCAAGCCGAACAAAATTGGATAGGGGCATTAGCAATAACAGGAAGATTAAAAAGTTTCACAGTTTTGGTAGTAATAGAATTGGATGGGTGGCCTAATCTCCAATGCCAAACAGTGGGGGTAGCTTTTAGTCCAACATTAAGTTGAGGCTGGTGAGCTTGAGTGGTAGGCGAAAAACCATCAGTTGGGAAAATGTAAACTCCATCTTTAGCTGGACCGTGGAGTAGAGCTTGACGGGTAGTAAGATCCTTCAAAACAAAATGAGTAGGGTGAAACTCAAAGAAAGTATTGTTGTCAATGCAGAATTTGTTTACAGACAATACATGTTTATTTAATGTGGGGCTATGAAGAAGATGGTTGAGTTTGTAAGTGTGATTCTTTGAAAGGAGAGTACCCCTACCCTGATGTGATATAGGTAATGAACTGCCATCACCAAGAGAAATGGAGTCTGAACCCGTGTAATCTGATGCAGCAAGGTTTAGTCTAGAAAAATCTCCTGTGAAATGATGTGAGGCAGCAGTATCTGGCAACCAGTCAGCAGTAGACACAGTATTGGTTGCATTAGCAGAAAAGAAAGTAGGTGGTGATGATTGATAAGTATGATTGAAGCGGTGATAACAATCCCTAACTTCATGGCCTTTTTTATAACAATCTGGCAAGATGGTCTGTTATCAGGTTGCCCCATAAAATCTTCTCCAGTACCATTTCCTGCACCACGGTTAGAATTAGAGTGAGTAGAATGACCACCTCTGAATGATCGACCTCTGCCCCTGTTTTGTCTGCCAGAGAATCTGCCTCTGTTTGTGTTGTAACCTCCTCTGTTTTGAGAATAATTGCCGTCAGAAAAATGTACTGTTGTAGCATTTGCTGTGACAGTAGTGGTCATTTGCTGAGCTTGTTGATTTACTGTGACTTCATGCTGTAATAAGCTACTAAGGATCTCAAACGGAGTCAAACGTTGTCTGGAATTCATAAGTATTGTGGACACAGCAGTATACTCAGGAGGTAGGCCTCGTAACAGAAAGGTTTGAAACTCGATATCAGTAACTGAATGTCCAGCTCCATCTAGAGAATAAACAAAACCTCTAGCTCGGTTATAATATTCTGAAATCGTTTCATCTCCTTTTTTTGTAAGACTAGCCAGTTGAAGGTGAAAGTGTCCTAGCTGAGCTGCTGATTGAATGGCATAGGTAGCATGTAGTAAATCCCATAGTTCTTTAGAAGTACTACACCCCACGGTAGAAATAAGGACAGATTGGGTGAGTGATGTATGGATTACTGACATGATAAGTTGATCCTGATTTACCCATTTTGTATATGCTGAACTAACACTTCCATCACTGTTGCATTGCTCAGGACATGGATGAGTATTGTCAAGAAATTTGAACAAATCGTTACCTCTCAAGAAGGGAACTATGGTGGTCTTCCAGATATTGAAGTTCTCCTGGGTTAACTTGATCAGATTTGCTGCTGCCGATAGCACTGATTGTGTACCAGTGGTGAATGTTGTATGAGTTGTGGTGTTTTGGGATGATAAATTTGTGTTTGTGTTTGAGAATGAATTAGAGTTTGTATTGGTATTGGTGTTTGTATTTATTTCTGCTACTGCTTCATCAGGATTGATGACAGCCGCCATTGGGAATGTGTGCTAAGACGGCTGTGTTATGAGCTCTGATACCATAGAGAATTTAGGGTAAACTGTTGTTATCATCCGTACTTGTATTCATTAATGATATCCTATATATAGGACTAAATAAAGTATGGGCTTACAGATATAAAATGGGCTACTAATAACCAAGCCCATACATAAACATATTGATAGTGGACTAACACACAGCCAGGACCTATGAACGGTATCTACTCTTACTAACACCACCTTTGAATTCTTCATCGAGATACCAAAAAACGTTGCTATAATGATCGTATGTACCCCGTTGATAGCTAACAACGACCAACAACCAAACTCTCTAAATCCTATTTTTAGAACGGACCAAATGACAAAGGAATAAGCTTCCATAAGTTCGCTATATAACAAAAGATACCGTAGGACCAAATTAGGACTAAGAATTGTAAAGCCTATGAAAGAAAATAAAGAAAGAGACAAGAAAGCCCCGTCAGAGCAAGCAGCCATAGAAAGCAAGAAAATGAAAGAAGAGGGCCTAAGTTGCATCTAGTAACTTGTATTATGATGAAGAAGCTATAAGTGAGTATATTGCGGATACTCTTGAACTTCAAGTACATTAAAGAGGAGACAAAAGACTATTGATTCATTCAAAACGTATTTCCTTTGTAAAAAAAAAGTAACAAAATTTTTTTGAAAATGACAATTAAAATAATCGATCATAATTTAAACCAGAGGCGGACCGGGGGCTTGGGCCCCAGGCTCCAAAAATTTTAAAAATTTGTCAAATTTTTTTTTAAAATATAACACAACATAAAGTTTTAAAGAAAATTTGTATAAAAAAATTTTTAACGCCGTGAATAAAATTTTTGGAAGTCTTAATCTAATAAAATTTTTAATCCGGCACTGGTTTAAACAATAGGTCCCACCACTATATCAACATCTAATCTTGATCGCGACAGATGGTAGTTTCCAGACAGCACCATGATTAGCTGAATAACTCTTTTGTTGGGTTCTACGTGTTCCATTTCTGAACCAAGTTATGAAGAGTTTGTTGTCTTCTTTCTTTTTGGTGGTGTCCATTCCGGCCTATTCTGGGTCCAGATGTATGCTCCTCCGCGAAGCACATTCTCAGAGTGTAATATGGAGGTCCATCCTCTTGCCAAATGCTAATACTGAAAACTTTCACCCTCATTGTAAACGCCAATAAATATCGGCAAAATATCTCCCCAGTAGTTTTTTTACATAAGCAAAAATGTCTTTCCTGCAGTTGATTCTATTCAGTGTTAACCGGGAGTAGAGATAGCGACCGCTGCCAGCACATCTAAATGATGCTTCCTTCCAGGAATTTTTCCCTAAATCCACCGCCAGTCCCGACACTAGTTTTTACCCATATCCTTCATAAACATCCGAGCAACTCAACTCGGGAGGCTTGGATTTGTTTGGTTCCCAAACCCCAATTTTAGTCAAAAATTATGTTGAGAGTGGGATTTGAACCCACGCCCTTTCGGACCAGAACCTTAATCTGGCGCCTTAGACCAACTCGGCCATCTCAACTTTGACATTCATAAACTCTTGTGTATTATATATCCAAGAAGAAATTGTACATATTACATACTATAGCTTAAAATTTACTAATTTTGCCTCTAGCTTTACTGCTCAGAACATAATGAACACCCCGCCCATCACTACCCTAAGCTATATACTCCGTATAAGTATACATTTGTCTGCACTGCATATACATGATACATGAACACAAGATTTGTAGAACACTCCAGTCTCATAAAAATGGATGTTACAAATACAGCAAAGGCAGGATCAGGACCCAGTTGGTTAATGCAGGCATAGATCAGACGACATGTATACATCACAGCAGGGTTGAACTTCTAAGAGGAACCATTCAGCCTGGACAGCAGATAAAGGCAACCAGAGGAGAGCAGAACAGAAGTAGCGAAGCAAAGCAAGTCGACGGGAGTTTGAATCACTGTTTTCTTGCTCTTGTCGAACAAACCGATTAGCAGTAGCATCACAATCACATGCCCCACCTTGGTTTTCAGCTCGTCCACCGTCTTGATCTGCAACCACTTTGGTCTTTCCTGCACATGTGAATGAAGGATTTGGGTGATAAGAACATACGTTCAAGATAAATTGTTGGACATTCAGGTTTCTTTCTAGACATTCGAGTTTTCATTTGGTTTTGAGCTAGCTTGACTGAGCTCTAAAGATTATTACTCTCTCTATCTCGTGGAGGTGAAACTTTTTTCTCCTAATTTTTATGTGCAGAAACTGACTTTTGAAATACCATGAAACAAAAAAAAACACTGCTATCATGACAATGGGCTTACGGCAATTAGCAATCAGCCATTTGCAATTTAGCCTAGTATGTATGATTAAGAATTGACACAAGTCAAATCAGATATGTCAAAGTTTTAAGAACTCGGGATACTAATACTAAGTGGCTTTGATATAGGCAGTAAGTTTAATAGCAGAAGCTAGCTACTCAGATCTATAACCCTTTCTTACATGCTAGGACTAACTTGAATTAGATCTCATCAAACAAGCATAATCAGTTAAAGCAGCCAAATGCCACTTGAACCATTTTTCAGCCTTTTCCAAATCACACTAGTGAAATCATCAATTGTGAAAAGAAAAAAAAAAACAAGTTCCATTTACCACTAGAGTGAACATGCCAAACAGATTCGAGCGGTTCAACGATTTAGATGAAGGCTGAGATTGAGCAACGTCCAGGGTGGATATGAAGAGCTCAAAAGTCCATCCCAAACACCAACATCACAGTTCCTAATAGATACACATCTGGAACAGCACCATAAGATATTAGTAAGCTCGAAGAGAAAGATCTCCCCTTCAAGAAAATAAAAAAAAAAAGAATTTTTTACCAACTAAAACCCATAACATAGCCGCAACATATTCATGGGATATTTTACCAAATCAGGACTTTAAGACACGTGCTTTTCTTTCATCAATTGAACCATTGCAGTTATATGCTTTAGAACAGTGATATCAACAAATTTTTTAGGAGAAATTGTACAGCAGATATCACAGCATATTTATTGAACTCCATCCCCTAGCTATGGTCATCTTTATGTCAGCCCCCAGGCAAGTAACACAATCAGGAACATGCCAGAAAGGATAAAAACAAAAAAAAAGGATTATGGAATTAATATCACTTACCAAGAGCCTCGACAAGCATTGATATCACCCTCCCGCGGTTCACACAGTATTCCATGAACGATGCTGCAACTACTGTAGAACCCTGCAAGTCAGCTCCATGTGAGTACAGTACAAGGAATACCATTGCAACACCGATGATGCTACATGGTATTATAATCTTCCAAGCTACTTCCAATTTTGAAACCAAAAAGTTCATGTTTGTAAGTGACCAGCTATCACCTCCAATAATGCATGGCATGTGAGAAGACTTCTAAGGTAAATTGTGTCAGCTTGATGATAAGGACTGTACTCAATACCTAGGTCACGGTTCACCAGTATTGAATGGTTTACGATATATTTGGATGAGATGAAGACATTACATATAGGACTGTACTCAGTTAACCTCATTTTTATTAAGAATCTAGAGTGAAAAGAGGTTGAGGTTAATGGAAATTTCAGACCATTTCATTCTAAACTCATTCAGTATTCTCTTTTATTTTCACCGGGAAGCAAAAACAAGATAAGATATTCACCTCGATTCATCTAGTACCCTAGCCAAACCAGATATTAACAAATTAGCCTATATTGACTAAGTTTAACATAATACAGGTTTACTTTAACTCAATTACCCTCCTTAATCAAAACAATATGTTAAGATCACAAGGTACAGGGGCTCTAATGGAAGTCTAGTTTTATTCCCTGCGTTATCACTTATCATTGGGAAGAAGGGTAGCATGCTATTATAACGATATACAGCCGACTTAGGTAACAAACACACTCCATGATCTGATTTTGCTTACAGCTTCAAGATCCACCGCAGGATGCCCTCATATTACTATTTAAGGATTTTCGAATCGCAGGAACATACCTTAACGAAGCAGAGAACTGATCCAAATAACGAACCCAAAACCCCGAAAGTCGCCAGGAATCGGCACATGTAAACAGCCTGCGAAAGCAATTTAAACCCAAATCAGTGACCATCCACCGTCCCCACTCCCACACCGACACCGTAGACGGTCCGGGAAGAGAGGAAGTTGGGATCCTTAGGATCACAGTAGTATAGTCCATGCATAAAACATCGTACTACTTCGACTAACCTTCTCGATTAGGTCCTCTGCTACGGTGTGTGACTCCTCTGCAGGACCGCTGACTTTAAAATCACTTCTGGTATCACCATTGGGAATAATACACGGGACGATGACGACGAAGGAAAGTGCGCGGCGAGACGCGGTGGTGGCGGGAGATGAAACCGACTATTAGTATTAGTAGCGAAACGAAACGGGATTTTGACACCGTAAGAGTTTATTCTTGCTCTAGCAAGAGTGGTTAGATGTGTCGGAATCGGGAAACATGTTGATTTTGGCATCATGAACGCTCTCGGAGTACAAGAAAGCACGGTGGGTAGTGCTTCCGGTAATGTCATGGGAAGACCGACCGGTGATGGAGTGTGACAGCTGGCGGTCAATCGAATGATTCGGAGCCTTACGATGTGTTGACAATGGCCTGTGTGGCGAGTAGGATCAAGAGGAGAGGCAGCACTCCGTTGGATTTGTTCGGGAAGTTGGCAACTTTTTGCTTTCTTGTGTCGAGTCTGACTGTCGACCCAATACAATGAACGACTCTATAACGAGCAATCTACAAAGGCGCGAAGTCGCGACAAAGAATCAGTACAGTACCGTGGGGGTAAGCATTTAGATAATTTCAAAATTAAAAAAAATGGGATTTTGGTTATGTAAATTATCTAAATTTTGATAAAATCTGAATTATCCGTTATAAAATTATTATAAATTTGAAAAAAATTCAGTGGAAAATCAATAGCTGAACTCAAATTCAAATTTTTATTGGTTCAGATTTTACTTAATTGAAATTTAGAAGAAAAAAAATCAAAAACTAAAATTTTTATCTGATTTTCTGTTGACTGAATTTAAAAAAAGGGAAAATTCACGAGATACCCCTGTGATTTTAGTAAATCACAATATACCCCTGTGATTTTAGTAATTTAACTTTAAACATGTTTAAATGTTGTCCAAAATTGATGAAAATTTACATGGACGATGCTAAAGTGTTATATTTTGGTCCAATATCAATTTTGAAGTTTTTTAAGCTCACATGTGACCTGTGGGACCCAATGAATATGTGACTGTTCATTGGGTCCCACAGGTCACATGTGAGCTTAAAAACTTCAAATTTGATATTGGACCAAAATATAGCACTTTAGCATCGTCCATGTAAAGTTTCATCAATTTTGGACAACATTTAAGCATGTTTAAAGTTAAATTACAAAAATCATAGGGGTATATTGTGAATTACGAAAGAAAACAGGGGTATCTCATGAATTTTCCCTAAAAAAACAAAAACATAATAGCTAAACACTAAAAATCACAATGGATGACTTACAGGTAGCATTGTTGATTTTTGTTATCATACCATGATTGATCTCCGTAGCAAAATAATCTTAAGTATATTACTGGTGGACCACCTGATGGCTGTGGTGTCTGGTGCCGGTGTGACGGTGCCACGGAAGAGAACGAAGTAGATTCAGAAGAGAGAAGCAGCGTAGAGATTTGAATTTCACGTTCAATCTCAGAGTTTTAGTATAGGGTTTGTTGTTTCCCTTCCCACCTTCCCTAGAAACTAAAGAAAAGAGAATAGTTTCTTTAAAAATAAAATGTCCAAATTAGACAAAGTGAAAAAAACCAAAATACAAACCCAAATATAATTTGGATATTCGAATGATCAAAATTTTAAATTCACTTACAAAATTCAGTTAAATATCAAAAAAGATTTTTGGTTATTTTGATTTTTGGATAAATCCAAAATATCCAAACCCATCCCTATGACTCTGGTATAGAACCTATTTTCATTTTTTAAATTTTTTATTTATATTTTAATGGGAATGAGATGAGACTAGATAGTACCAAAGTTAAGCTTGGATAATTGGTTTTCACCACACCTTTGTATTGTAGCTCTTATTCTTATGGGTATGAAGAAAAATAATTTTATTAATATAGTTTATTTCAAGCCATTGATAACTGAGCTAATTTACTAATTTTTATATATATATATATACTGAAAATAATTATTTTGAAGAATTATTTAATTCTGAGAAAGTATATTTTATTTTATATATTAAATAAAATATTTACATTTATCAAATTTTTTGTTAAAAATATATATTAGTATTTAACATAAAAAAATAATTAATTAATACATACTATAATGCTTAAAATAAATTTTTTAAATTATAATTTAAAATTAATATCATAAAAATGTTAAAAACCCTTCTAATGCTAAACTAAATTCACTTAAAATTATTACATGTTATTTATTATTATATGGCTTGAACTCCCCATCCCTATTGGTGAAATTGGTGAAAGCCCCACGACTTGTAAGATGGATACGTGAATATTGAAAAAAAATTGTGAATATGCACGATGAGCATATTGTTATGCCTCCCCTCCTTTTCTAAAATACCAATGAGAATCCTATCACTAGGGCATTTACTACTGTTAAACTCTCAATTTTTTTGTTGTTGTGTTTAGTCTGGGGTTAAACAGGTTAATCGGGGTGAGGTTAATTGGGGTTAGATTAATGAGCTTAACTAAAGCAACAATGTAACTTGTTTGATTAATTTATAAGGTTAAATGGGGTGAATTGTTTAAAATATTGATAAAAAATTATTAAACCGTTACAACCCCCATTAAAAATCAATAAAATTAAAGTGAATCAGGGTAAAGTGTTAACTCCATTTAACATCTACCCTATATTTTTTGTATAAAGGGCATTTTTATGTAAAAGGGAAGCATAATGGAAGTAAATAAGGGACTAAAGTGGAAAGGAAGTGTTCCCTGAATTTTGTTGTGTGTTTGGTTCATGTAGAGAGAATGAAAAAATTGGTGCGTTTGTGGCCTCCCATCGTTTGAAACACCATTTTGCATCTAATTCAGTGTCGATCCCACCATTTCTCCTATACTTTATTCAAACGTTGTATCCAAACGCTGATTTAACAACTACCATCAATTTTAGTGTCCCGCCATTTCTCATCCATTTTATTATGACAGTTGCATCTAACAGCTGACCACATACGGATTCATCAATCAATAGTCGTTGGTCATCAGTCAACATCCACTGGTCATCGGTTAATGACCACCAGTCTCCGATCAAAGAGTACTACGAAAAGGGTTTTACATTTTTAGGGAGAAGTGAAATGAAGTAACTAAGATTCAAAACAGTTCCATTACGTTTCTCATTTCTAAAAATTAATTGAAGTACCTAAATAAACATCAATAAACTAAATTATTCCGGTATTCTTTCATAATTATAAAAAATGCACCTATATTAAGATATTCACATCATTTAATCTTTTTAACTCCAATCCAAACATGTTCTTAACACCTTTTTTTTGTAAGCGGTTCTAATGTCATATTTGAAAGGTATGTCACTATATCATAATTATAATATAGTTTACTAAAATTGTTGTAGTGTTAATTAAATGTTTATTAAAATAAGTTTCATATTGAATGGCTGATGTGTGTCCAAATGAGCATGTTTTAGGGGTGTATTTCATATGTTAAATCAACACTTATCAAGCTCATTTCATCACTCTAGCTAGTTTTCCTTAGTTTTGTGTTTTACACATGTGTTGCTTAAATAGAATGAACAACATAGCTAGGAGCAAAGTAGATGAATAAAGAAATGTGTAGACGCAAATGATTCCAAAATTAGAACTAGAACAAAGAAGTTAGGCCTTAATGAAAATTGGTCCGGGTATATGTCCACGTATATAACCTGGACCAGAGTAGAGACAAAGCTTCTGTTGATTTTAGAGTGTGGTCCGAGTTTGTGCCCGGAGAAACAAACCTAGACCAAAGTAGCACACGAGTTTCTGGCGATTTTAGAGGGTGGTCCGGATTGTTGTCTAGGAAAAAACAACCCGGACTCAAAAAATGAAGGGAAAATTTGTCTTTTGTTTCACATCCGCGCAAGTACAACCATTGAGGCACACCACGTGGGCTGGTCCGGGTCTTTTCCCCTAACAAATACCCGGACCATGCCAGGAATCTAGCAGAGACACATTTTAAAACGCCAGAAAAGAAGAGAATGAGAAGGGGACAGAAAAGAAGAGAATAAGAAGAAAGAAGAAGAAGGAAGGAAGGAAGGATGAAGAAGAAGGGAAAGAAGAGGAAGACCCCCCCCACCATTGAAGCTCTTCTCCAACCTTATCCATGGCTATTTCTCTCCTTTATCTCATCTTTTTCCTTACAATGGTTGATTGGTTCCCCTTGTACTCTAGGATGAGGGTTTGACCCCAAATCTTCAATTTTGGCTTGTAATACCTATTTCACCTAATTTAGTTGTTTTCTCTCTTGAACTTATTAAATGTTCTAAGTTTGACCATCTTTATGTATTTGTGGTAATTCTAATTCCTAATGACATTTGGTTTGAAGTTAGGGATTGTGACCAAGAGAGAGAAACCCTAGTTTTTACCCTCCTTAATTAGTTGGTGAATTATATTGTTATGTTTAGATTTGTGCTTAATGCTACTTAGTGAGGTTAACCCTAACTGGCCGTGAAGGTTAAAATTAACTAAGTGAAATTTGGCTCATCTTGGGTTTAGAGGGTCATTATATTAACAACTAGAGTGAATTAATATTAAGGTCATGTGTTGGGTGCATTTGGGTGATTCCCTCACTTCCAGAGTACACCTATCCTCGATTAGTTAGATTCATTTTGTTGATTCTCTTTATTTCTTTAATTACCGAAACCCAAAAACCCCCAATTTACATCTATACTCTTTTATATACATTCTTGGTCATTCACTAAGCTTATAATTGATTAGATAGTTACAAAGTCCCTGTGAATACGACATTTGTTCTACTACAATGATTGGGTTCACTGCCCATAGTAAGCAAGATAGTTTCATTACTATTTTACCCAACAAGTTTTCGTCGTCATTGTTGAGGACTTCGTTCCAACTATCTGGTTAATTATTTGTTTAGTTTTTGTGCATATTTTTCATTTCCTTTATTTGGCCCTTTTTGTGTATAAATTTGTACTTCTTTTCTGTAGGATCGGGTGGCTGACTCAAACCAACTCAAGGTGTGAGTCTGTGAGATGGTTTGACTCAATCGAACTTACACTTGAGACGTAGAAACACTTAGTTGAACTAAGTGCGCGGAAGCAGTTGCTCAAGGTAGTAAAGTAAGAGAGATTTAGAGGAGCTAAATGGATTAACACCCAAAAGGTAGAGGGACTCTGTCGAACTCAGTAGGATACATAATATAAGTTATTTTATTTCCTGGTCAAAACAAAACAACTTATAATGCCCACTCAGTAGATGAGATCTACTTCGTGGTTTTCACTCACTCACCCAATACAATCTCTGATCAGCTCAATGATAAGTGTAGTGAAAACTAGGTCCTACCTAGAAAGACTCTATCCATATGCACAAACGAATCTAGTACTTCTCTCTCTCTCTCTCCCTCTCTCTCTCTTTTTCTCTCTCTCTCTAAAATAGGCAAAACTTTCTCTAAACAAATGCTCTGAATAATTCTCTCTGGAAAGCTGCAGTAAGAAACGAAATGACAACTCTCATATATAGTGGAGTCGTTGAGGGAGTCTGCTTCCGAAATTTCTACCATCTGAATATGGTAGTTACTTGTAGTTGCTTAAAATCTGGTCCTAACTTCTTTATGAACGTTGCTAAGCCTTGGCCCTTAATTTTCAGACAATTACCAATCCATTGGATGACTTGGCAACGTTCAATTATGACTCTCACGTCTGATGTAGCAGACTGACTCTATCAGTTCCAAAATTTTAAGAACCAATGACTCTTTCCTTGAATTTCGGAAGCTGGAGCTAAATTTCAGAAGCTGGAGCCAAGTCTTCAGATTAGTGCCACGTTGAGATAATTTTGGTCCAAGTCTGAACGTTGATGACCGTTGTAAGTCAATGTAGTTGCTGTACTTGCTCCTTAATTTTCGCAACTGACCGACAGACTCTCTCGAATTATCAGAAAGTCAAGGCTTTGGATTTTGCTCACTTTTTGCATGAATTTCGGCCCAAGGATGATAGTTGATGACTGTTATGGTTTAGTGCACGTTGCTCCTTGAATTTTGTAATTGATTGATGAATTCACATGGATGAACTCTCTCGCTCTTTCGAGGTTGACTGACTCTGTCTTGTTTTGAGAAGTGTGATTGACTCGTTTGATCTGGTTGACTATCTCAGCAACACCTTCATACTCCAATAGTTTCCCCCTTGTTGCTGATGATAGCAAAACTCTTTTTGTGAATCCCGAATGAGTCAATCTGCAAAACAAGACAAGAGCAAAAAGAATTTTGGGGAACCGACCCTGTCCAGGTTCCCCCTTAATGATAGCATAGATTGAGTAACTCTTGTTAGAGTTCGCCCTGAATCGATGAGCACAATTTTGGCAAACCACAACCTACTAAGAGAGATTGGAAAAAGGGAATATAAGACTAAGTTAAGAAAACTGCAACCAACATGATCTAGTACCAACAGAGTAAAAACGAAACAGAATATCCAAACTTCACCTAAGACCTAGTCACTTAGAGACAGAGTCAATCTAGAACATAGCCAGAGTGACCCGTTCGTAGAGAGACGGGATTCACTACTTCCCCCTTTTTGCTGTCATCAGTAAGAGAAGTTTGAACAGAGTCTAAGTCAATCCGTACATTAAAAAACAAGTAGAGTGTATCCATAACGCAAACATACTCATGGACGACAAGGGGCAAGAAGTATTGTCATATTCCACAATACCTTTCATTGCCACATACTCATAACTTGTAATGATCCCTGTTGCATTGCATTGTATTTTTGAAGACTTTATAGCTCTATATTGGCAATGCATAGATATTTAACAAGTTAAGCACACAGGGACTGTCTCCATCCCCTAAACTTTTCTCTCCACCCATGTAACAGCTTTGGGCCAAATTTCCCAGGTTTTGCACCCTTAGGAAGTTAGGTGATGAAGCACCCTTAAAGGCTTAATAACCGAGTGGACGAGGTCCGTTTTTCTTTAGGAGAAACAAGTTAGCGGAGTACCTTGCTTTTGTCCTCTCTCCCTTTTTTTTAGGAGAAAATCGCAAAGGGACACAAAGAACAGACACAGTCTATCAATATGAGAACATAGATTGACTCAAATAGTATGCAAACAACACCTACTAATTATACAGCCAAGGAAGGAGAGAGACTACCGTCTTACGTTGATTGAGTCATTCCAATTGCTGAACGGAGTGCCTCGAATCTGGTGGTAGGAAGAGGCTTGGCAAAGATATCTGCTAGCTGATCCTCTATTGGAACAAAGTCAAGTTGAATTAGCTTTTTCTCGACACAGTCCTTCAAGAAATGGAAACATATTTCAATGTGTCTGGTTCTCGAATATTGGATTAGGTTTCCAGAGATTTTACATGTGCAATTGTTATCACAGAAAATACCAATTTGATCTCAGCAAAATTTTGCTTTTTAGAGGGCCTAGAGACTAAGCATGGACCAAGGAATTGTGCATTGCTAGATGCACTCTTTCGATCATGGAGGGAATCTGTCCAATCAGAATCACTAAAACTAGATAAAATAATATAGGGGAACGAATGTACCATAGATGAAGTTGACTGGTTCCTTTTAAGTATCGAAAGATTTGCTTGAACACCTTGAGATGGGACTGTTTAGGTGCTGCTTGAAAGCAAGCACATAGACAGACTTGGTCGTCCGAATTGATGGCATTTAGACACTTCTTGTACATATTACCTTCTTTACGTCCTGTGGCTTCTAAATATCCTGTATGTTCATCAAAAACTTTGCAATCGACAGATGAGAAAAGTACTAAATTGAATCCTACACAAATTTGAAAAAAATGCTTAACAGACTATGTTGAAGTCTAGTGACCAGATGGACTCCATCTAACTTAAACTTGGAGGGGGTACCTACGGAGCCAACTCCCACGATTTCACCTTGATTGTTGTTACCAAAGGTAACCTTACCTCCTTTGTAGGTTGAAAGCGAGCTGAATTTGTTGGGATCTCCAGTCATGTTCCAGAGCACCCATTGTCCAAGTACAAATAGTCCATCTCCACGCTCGCTTCCACGTACAAAAAAAAATCACTTGGTAGTTTTGGGAACCCAAATATACTTGGGTCCCCTTTTTGAACCAGATTTTTTCAACTTTTCTCGTGCCTCAAGGATAAGATTGAGTCGCTTGATATTAAATGACACATCCTTGTGAAGCTTTTCGTAGGCACTATCTCGATGTCCAATACTCCCGCAATAACCGCAAATCTTAGTGGGAGGAAGATTGACGTATTTTTGCTGTCCTTTCCACCAAGAATCAAAATTTTCTTTTTGTTGTTGGCGCTTGGGTTTGTTGTTGGATTTGGACATATTTTTAGGGATATCGAATTTACCTTTATGCCACTTGGGCTTCGATTGAGTGGATCCAACTCCAGATCGTATATTGACTATCTCTTGGGAGAGTTTTTCAACTTCCTTTCGAAGATTATCATGATCTTGACTTACTTCCTTGATCTTGGAGTTGGCCCACTCGGGCAATTCTGATGGAGTGACCTGTTTGATGAAATTGACTGGTTTGAGAGAGAGTGCATGTTCCTTTTCTTTCAATTTTCGAGAGAGTTGCTCAACAGAAGAGGTTAGAGACATAACTTGAGATTCTGAACTATTTAACTCATTCTGCAAAGAACAACACTTGTTAGCGAAAATAGTTAGATCCCTCTTGAGAGAGTCGATCTGAGTGAGTGACTCCTCTTGTTCCCTTTGGTTGGATTCAGTAAGACTCTTGGTGTTGTTGAGCTCCTTTTTAAGGGAGTCAACATGACGCCGAGAGTCTTGCAGATCCAATCTAAGTGAGCAGGAAATAGTCTTATGCTCCTCAGCTTCATCTCTTAGAGCATACATAAGACTTTTTGAGATCTCAAGTTCCTCACTTAACTCGGATATTTTTCTGTTAAGATCAGCTTTAAGAGAGTTAGTTTCAGAATCCATTTTAGCAATCAAAGTCATAAAACCCATAGGAGATATACGATAAAGATCTGTCTCAAGATGAGAGCGAGTTACCTCATTGTCGGGGATCATGGACTCAGTCGCATCATGTGCCATGAGACATACTAGGCCGCTGGACTCTGTGTCTTGATCGTCAGAGTCTGAGTCACCCCAACCGACGGCTGCCATTTCTTGTTGATTTACTGTCATCCTAAGCAAGGCTCTGATACCACATGTAGGATCGGGTGGCTGACTCAAACCAACTCAAGGTGTGAGTCTGTGAGATGGTTTGACTCAATCAAACTTACAATTGAGACGTAGAAACACTTAGTCGAACTAAGTGCGCAGAAGCAGTTGCTCAAGGTAGTAAAGTACGAGAGATTTAGAGGAGCTAAATGGATTAACACCCGAAAGGTAGAGGGACTCTATCGAACTCAGTAGGATACACAATATAAGTTATTTTATTTCCTGGTCAAAACAAAACAACTTATAATGCCCACTCAGTAGATGAGATCTACTTCGTGGTTTTCACTCACTCACCCAATACAATCTCTGGTCAGCTCAATGACAAGTGTAGTGAAAACTAGGTCCTACCTAGAAAGACTCTATCGATATGCACAAGCGAATCTAGTACTTCTCTCTCTCTCTCTGTCTCTCTCTCTTTTTCTCTCTCTCTCTCTAAAATAGGCAAAGCTTTCTCTAAACAAATGCTCTGAATAATTCTCTCTAGAAAGCTGCAGTAAGAAACGAAATGACAACTCTCATATATAGTGGAGCCGTTGAGGGAGTCTGCTTCCGAAATTTCTGCCATCTGAACATGGTAGTTACTTGTAGTTGCTTAAAATTCGGTCCTAACTTCTTTATGCACGTTGCTAAGCCTTGGCCCTTAATTTTCGGACAATTACCATCCATTGGACGACTTGGCAACGTTCAATTATGACTCTCACGTCTGATGTAGCAGACTGACTCTGTCAGTTCCGAAATTTCAGGAACCAATGACTCTTTCCTTGAATTTCGGAAGCTGAAGCTAAATTTCAGAAGCTGGAGCAAAGTCTTCAGATTAGTGCCACGTTGAGATAATTTTGGTCCAAGTCTGAACGTTGATGACCGTTGTAAGTCAATGTAGTTGCTGTACTTGCTCCTTAATTTTCGCAACTGACCGACAGACTCTCTCGAATTATCAGAAAGTCAAGGCTTTGGATTTTGCTCACTTTTTGCATGAATTTTGGCCCAAGGATGATAGTTGATGACTGTTATGGTTTAGTGCACGTTGCTCCTTGAATTTTGTAACTGATTGATGAATTCACATGGATGGACTCTCTCACTCTTTCGAGGTTGACTGACTCTGTCTTGTTTTGAGAAGTGTGATTGACTCGTTTGATCTGGTTGACTATCTTAGCAACACCTTCATACTCCAACATTTTCATTTTAGGAACCTAATTCTGATGAACAGTCATTATGATCAGGCAGAAGGTTGGTATGGCCACTCCTATGGTACATTGCACGATGATACAACCTACGATCGAGTTGTAAACTGTCAAGGGTGTGGAGCATACCATTTGTGACCTCCTTGTGAGGACCTTATCTCTGGATCAAAGGCTCCCATGTAGGACCAATCCTTTACTGTCAATCAAAACCCCACCGAACAAGACATCATCCAATGGATCATGTGCCAAGAGTGTGGAGGAGACCACGAGAGTGCTCTTTGTCCTGTGATCACGATAAAGGTCGGCCCACCTAGTATACAGGATCTTATTGTAACACCCATACTCTTAACTCGTAATAATGAAAGACGTAGCATAATTAAAGACGGTTTGAGTCGTAGTGGAAAATGAAAGACAATCTTTCTCACTCGGGTACTACCGCCATTATTCATCCATGTGAGTAATGAAGTGTTCACTTACCTCATAACATTACTCGTAAATCATAACCGCTATGATGACTAGAGATAGTCCACCACTAATATATACATAACTGATCTATAATCCAAAGTATAGAACAAGTGAGCAACTACATAATCCCAATCGTTATCCAACCATGGTAAATGTACAACATAAGTCTAAGAGTGTGATAATGAAAAGACGAAATGCCATATACCCAAAAGTCCCGCACTCCGGCTTCAAGTTTCGATCATACTCCTGTAATATTTTTTCATTTAGGCTCAGCAAAGCACTGAATATGCTAAAGTGTGATCCTAAAATCCTTTAGATTCCTCAAGTCATCTAGCCATCTTAACATGCGGTTCATTTTATGTTGTTCTAGTTTACAAGTATATAATAATTGTAAATGTAGTAAGTCAACACTCAACAGTTCAACCAATATAATCACAGCGTTCATAGATAATCAATATCAAACGATAAGCGAGTAAACACGGTAATAAATACAAGGGTCGTTATCTTATGAATGGTTCTCGTTACTCGGCCTTTGAGGCCCATTTTTTGTTATCTATATTACAAGGGATATTGAAGTCTCATACTACGGTAAATTTGATACTCATAGACTTAAATTGTTTACTCTTAAACTCATATTGGGCGTCATGTTAGGACAACCCCTTTATTATTCACCATACTTGTTTAATTTGGACAGTCGTCCTGTGTGCACCAACAGCAGTGCCCTCTGGCCAACGATCCAAAGATCTTTAGACTTCCTTTTTGCCTAATAAAGGCGTCTCAAGCTGTCTTAGCCATGCACCATCAGCAGTGCCCTATGACCAATAATCAAATGGGCTCGTAGGATTTCCATATCAAGTGAACCCATTTTGGAGGTCCCCTCTAGTGATCACTCCGCGCAACCAGTTAGTTCGTAGACTACCCTGGGTTTAACCTCCTCATCATACACCAACTCTCCCCATGTGATTAAGTAATTTAATCAATTACCTAAGATTTATTCTTAGGTTATAGAGAATACATTTTATTATTGTTGCCATCAAGGCCTTACACATCCACCTAGAAGTCTTCTAGGTCATATTCATGTTCGAGTTCATGCTCTAAAGATTAGCAGTACCAAATCTCTTTCCCAAGTCTTTTACTTAGGTTGATTAGGAATGAATGATATTCATTGAACTTTAGTAAGTAATGATCCTCCTAATCTTGCTTGTATTTTAATTCAAACTACAATCGGTATACAAGTCTGAAAGACGTTCGCGCACAGTTAATAGCGCGTGATAGTCGAGCACAATAAATCATATAAGCACATGCATTTCACACATATTTCCCATAAAAATTAAACACACAAAACGTCTGAACCCAGGGAAACCCTTACGATGTTCAAACCACACAGTAACATATCGTACACCGTCGGTAAATAGACCACATATATGAATCCCAAGCCCGCTCTCTACGCAAAAGATTTGGAATACATGTATAACAATAAGTACTAATTCCTACGATATCAACTTAATTCGGTATCCCCGAATAAACACTAATCCCCCCCCCCTCCCCCGCGGTAATTAATCCCTTAATAGTTATTGTTACTCGGGTATCGTATGTGTATGTGTTCATAATTAGTTAAGCCAGCCCGTAATTATGTTATAATTAACATGTAGTGTTAATTTACTACTTAGGATTTAATCCTTGTGATCTATCCTATTTATTCATAGGTTATTATATATATATAACAATATAGTTTATTACTATATGTTTATAATAGACCTTGTAAATTAATTAAACCTTAAACTCTCATTTAATTTATGAGTTGATCAATTTGTCCTTCTTTGGTCAATTAGGTTGACTTGGTCAATTGGGTTGACTTGGTCAGTGTATCCAAGTCAACATGTTTATAAATTCATATAATAATACCTTGAATTTTATAATTCATTATTTCAATCCTTTAAACCTAAACATTAGATCTTTATATCTAATGTTTTATAATTCATTCCCACATTATATTATAACACCCCACACTTATATTATCCAATCATATTATACAATCCAACTTACTCCATATATTTATATCCACCCTTATGGATTATAAAATCCATTATATAAATGATATTCCTTATCATTTCATGTGAAGCACTTATTTTCTTATTTGTGCTATCTTTCACAAACCAACATTAAGATTATATTCCTAATGTTATATCATATATTATATTAGACTCCAAACCTGTTTAGTTCCCCACCTAATGTTATAATTTCTATTTCCTAAAATTATTCACATTATTTTATGTGAATAATTCCTTACCTTATATTCATTTCCACCTTAATGAATATTAATACTTTATCATTAATGTAACACTTATATCATTCTCCATCATATACTAAAATTCTTCCCCAACCTCTTATATTCTCGCAACAGTCCCCTAATTTCATTAAATTACAAATCTTCCACAATAGATTTTATAATGTTACAATCATACTCCTTATATCATATGTCATGATATTTATACTCTTTTATTTTTAACCCAAAGTTTCCATCACATTTATATTAACCAATAGACCCAATACTATCCGGCTTTCATTTCCTTCACCACATACTTTTCCTTATTTACACAATGGCCCACATTGTTTCCTAAACTTTACAATATCATCCTTAAACTATATATTATACAATTACATCACTTTAATTTCAATTTCACTCCAACAAGTTCCTGATTATTTTATAACAGCCCCTAGTCTATTTTTGACTCCTTGTTACCCCAAACTTTTGGAAATTTACAAATTGACCACATGTAATAAGTTTTCTAAACTTACAATTAACTCCTCTAAAATTCTTATTATAATTATTCCTCCTTTCTAACTTGGTCAACACCCCTAATATAGTCAAGGTTGACCACCAAAATACTACCTTGACCATAACTTTTATATAATTATGAATTGACCCCAAAATTTTCCTATAATTTTCATTTAAGTTCTTAATTTTGCAATAACTTATATTTTTCATCTAAACTCCAAATAAAGCCTAACTTTCAGCTATTAAATGGTCTAACACTCCAAATTTAATTTATTTACACTTAAACACCCATACTTGCCCCCTTTGTTCATTAGAACATTCCTTAAGTTTATAATTACCTATAAAATTCATTTAAACCTTAACCTAAATTTAATTACCACATAATTCATGGGTAATTAATCCTCAATATTCTTAGGTGATTAAAACTCACCAAATACTAGGGGTGACAATTTTTACCCAACCCGATAACCCGACCCAAACCCAACCCGTAAATAGCGGGTACGGGTTAAGATTATTGACCCATTCAATTTTTGGGTCAAGTATGGGTTACCTATTAAATATATGGCTTATGTATGGGTTAAGGGTCCTAACCCGAATTCAACTTGACCCGTTTACTTAATTTAATTAAAAATGAATAAATAAATATGTATATATTATACTTGGATATGTATTAATTCTATAACCATTAGTATAATAGCAAACAAAGATACTATCACTTCTTTGAGCCCACACAAATAATTATTTTATAAATCCAAATACATTCTCTAGGCCATTTATATCCACCATTCACTGTTTGTTTGAAAACCTATATACCATGTCAATCATTAGACGCACAAACTCCACCATTCACACTATTTTATCCGTACAAATAACAACTATGAGTTAAGATTATTGACCCATTTAACAAAATGTTGACAATTGGAAAAACGGCACACAATGATTTGTAATAAATGACCGTCATGTGCACGCTTTTATGGACAATTGATCATTCTACAGAAAAAAACAAGAGTATTTGTATTTAAATGGGTTAAACAGGCCGGATATGGGTTCACTGATTTTATATGGGTTGGGTATGGGTTGAAAGTTTGTAGCCCGATTATTTTTTGGCCAGGTTGAGTCAATATAATTTTAGTTGGGTTGGGTATGAGTGAGTTTCAACCCGATCCATCAACCCGAATTGCCACCCCTACCAAATACCTCCTTAACACAAGATTTTTTCACCATATTTATACTAACCAAATACTTAACTTTTAAAGCATAAAAAACCTTAAATAACTTATTAAAATGGCCTAAATACATGGCCTTATTATAAACCTCAAACATAACATTAAAATGACATAAAATACTTATAAGAACAATATATGTCATGGCCTTTTAATGTTATACCCATAATCTTTTCATAATTGCATTTTAACCCCTTTAACTTATATTTATGACATTATACGACATTATACACCTAGGTAACTTATCCAAATGTGTTACCATAATTTTAAGTGTGTTTTCAGGTCAAATTAACCCATGTAACCCACCATATTCTCGGCCTTATTTATTTGAACAATATAATTTACTTTAAGCTTAAAAATGTGTTTTAAGATTACTTACATTGTTCAAGGCTCCATAACCATCCCAATTTACTAGCTCCACTCGGAACTATATTAACTTTATGCTTAAGTTAGATTTTTGCTCAAAACATAAGCTTAAGCTTAGTGAAAGAGCTCTTAAGACTTGATTAAATCACTTACCCTCCAAAAGTTGATTTTTCCATCTTGTTTTCCACCTCCTTGGTCAAGACCAAGTCTGAAGTCTATAAGAACCATTTGGTCATGAATCAAACATGGAAATAAAGATGAAGTTAGGATCTTTTAAAGAGCTTAACAAGATAAGGAGACTTAGAGCACTAAAATGAGCTTTAAGGGAAATGATTTTACCTTGATGATCTAAGGCTGATTTTGGATTCAAAATCTTAGCATTCTAAAGGAAAATAGCTTGGAGTTATATCTCTTATAGATCTAAAGGTATAAGGTAGATTAAGGTGCTAAGAAACCTTAAAAAATAACTTACCCTTAAAGTCTCTTGGAAGATGATTCCTTGGTGGAATTTGATAAGTGTCCAAATGAGCATGTTTTATAGGTGTATTTCATATGTTATATTAGCACTTTTCTTGCTCATTTCTCCACTTTGGTTAGTTTTCCTCTAGTTTATGTTTTATTGGTTATCTTACAGATTTATTGGTTAAAAATGAGGAAAACCAAGCTAGGAGCAAAATAGACGAAGAGACGAACGCGTAGGCGTAAACGGATCGAAAAACGGAGCTCAAACGAGGAATCTGGAGCCTGTCCAAGTTTACAAAGGAAATACACACGTCCACCCATATATGGCTAGACACAAACAAGGACACGTTTACACTTACAAATGTGTCCGATCATATATGGCCGAACGCAAACAAGGAGACACATTAACAAGACGCGCAAGCATTTACATTCATAAACGTGTCCGACCATATATGGCCGGACGTAAACAAGGACGCATCATATATGGCCGGAGGGCAGAAATTCTCTAGATTACGTCCGGTCATAAATGGCCGGACGTAAACCCGGACGCAAAGCCGGACGCGTGTAAACGCAGCGCAGATCCAGAATGCACGCGACTAATTTTCTTTCGGCGCCGTTTTCTCCATTTCCTTCTTCATTTGCGGCGCCTACAAACACATCCATCTACCCGATCAGCAATATCAGGTGCCGCACTCCTTAAATCCCTCACACATGCTCCTGCCCTGTCTTCTTCCTCCTCCTTTCTTCTATAAAAACCCACAACTTCTTCATCAAAAAACACACTAGAGATTGAAGAAAATATAGAGAGAACACACACCCCAAATCACTCACGTTCACCTCCAAATCACACTTCCTCCACCCGAATTCCATTTTCCCTCCATACATCCACATCTCTACTTCATTTCCATCATTTCCCATCACTAAATAAGCCTAACTCTTTAATTTTCCAGATTTCCAGAGGTAGAAGATGATCTTCACAAACCAGGCCGCGTCCTGATTTGTGTCCGCTTTTGTGTCCGCGTGGCACCATACGGATAGGACCAACTTTTGCCTATTTGTTCGTTATTCTTCGTTTTACCTGTTTATTATTGTTATGAGGTTGGCATAATCACGGAGACAAGCCCGGAGGCAAAATAATTCTCCCTAAATAGAGTTCTTTCTTTCCTTAACTTTACTCTTTTTTAATGTCTATCTTATTTGTTAAGTCTGTTTTTATAAATATGTGTGAGTAATAAACTTAGCCTCCCGGGTTGGGAAGCAAGCCTATTTTATATAATTGTGTTATGTAGACTTTCCACTATAATCTATTTAAAGCAATATTTTGAGTCTTGTCCTTATTGCGCTTTAATCTTCAGGCCAATTATCAAAGTGATATTTGTAGTTCTCTTGTTAAAATGCGGTGCTAAAAAAGGTTCTAGACATAGGAAGCCAAAACGGGTTAACGACTAGAAGCGTGTCTCGCCTATAGGTTAATCTGTCTCCAATAGGAATTGATAATAAAGCGATTAATTTATAATAACTTGGGCAAGGATTGCGGCTTGTTGTTTAAATTAATCAGGGTTTATTGTACAAGGACCGGTCAATGAACGAATTAAGATTCTTGAGTTTATTGCTAAAATGGTGGAAGTTTATATTAATATAATTGGATGAAATAGGTGACCAGAACAACCTAGGGTGCTTCCTTAAAAATAAAGAGTTTTATAACCATTATTATTTCTGTTTTAATTAACGGAACCACGACCCTGGCGCTGGTTCCAGGGACTAATATGGAGATAGTAGATGTGTCATGCTGAGATTGGGGGGATAAATGAAGAAAAAAATATAGGAAAAAAGAAAGAAAAAAATTGTAGTTACGCGCGCACGAGAGTTTTTGAGGGGTGGGTGAATTTGGTTTTATTAGTAGGAGAGAGAAATTTTTTTAAAAAATGTCATAACTTACAAAATATGAGTGCAAAAATAAAATAAATTATATCATGTTCACATTTTCATGCTCTTCAAAACAAGATGCATCATGGATATGTTTTGGTAACTTAAAATTTTACGTTTTTAGAATGAGTAAATATTAGATATTTTGAAAGTGAATCTACTCATTGGAAAATGAACCTATTTAATAAGAAGTGAACCATTATTCATTAGCAAAATGAATCTTACCCCAAACACTCTAGAAACCAACCCTAGGAAAGTTAAAAACGTTGGAGGCATTTTTAGGGTTGGTAGTGCAGGGTTTAGAAACGACAAACCCTAAAAACCTGTCGAGTTTGTAACGATGATATAAAGTGTAGAACCAATGCCAAATAGATCACCCTACCCCCAAACACCCTAAAAACCCCCCTAAGAATGCTAAAAACTTCGAAGGTATTTTTAGGGTTTGTAGTGCAAGGTTAAGGTTCACTTTTAAAAAACACAAATGATTCACATTGTTCTATATGAAATGTTCGCTTTTCTTTAACATAAGATTCACTTTGTTAAAACAAATGATTCACTTTCAATAAATGAGAGGTTCATATTGTTCTCGTATAAGTTTGTGGTAGGATTAACTTCTATTAGTATTAAACAAAATATTCACTTTTCTTAAATCTTTGATTCATCTTTAAAAAAACTTTTGATTCACTTTTCTTAAACCTCTGATTCACTTTTCTTATAATATCTTATTCACTTTAGTTAAAACAATCTCTATTTATGATAATCACTTTTCTTAAACATTTGATTCACTTTTATTAAATGCATGATTCACTTTATAAAAACCTCTGATTCACATTTCTTAAACATCTTAATCACTTTAGTTAAACAATCAATGCTTACGAGATTCACTCTTATTACTCTGATTCACTTTGTAACACCTAGTGATTCACTTTTTAACAACATTTGATTCACTTTTTTAAAACCTCTGATTCACACTAGTCAAACAATCAGAATCACTTTAGTTAAACAATCTCTGTTTATGAGATTCGATTTTTAAAACATTTTATTCACTTTTAAGCAACTATTTGATTCACTTTTTAACAACCTTTGATTCACCTTTTAACAACCTTTGATTCACTTTTCTTAAACTTAAGATTCACAATGAATCTTAAAAAATATGTACATACAAAAAATAAAAAATTTTAAGTTTGCCAAAACATATCTATGATGCATCTTGTTTTGAAGAGTACGAAAAATGATGAACAATGATATAATTTTTTTTATTTTTGCACTTATATTTTGTGAGTTATAACATTTTCAAAAAAGAATAATTTTCTCTCTCCTACTCACATACTCCTCTACACCTCTCCCTCACGTACACGGTTTGACAATCCCTTTTATTCCCTTTTTTTATTTTTCCTTTATTTCTCTTCAATAAAATATTAACATATGGTATAAATTACACACTAACACAAAATGACAAAGTTACCCATCACCATATAAGAACCTGGCGCAAGTGCCAGGTTCTAAATCGCGTTAATTAATTGTTTTGTCTAAGTTAAGTTTTAAACCACAATTTCTCTAAAAAAGTGATAAGTTTTTGTTCAATAGTCTAATTAGAATTCTCAGTCAATTTACTACACTAGGAGTTAAACTACAGCAAGGTCCCCAAGAGTTCGACAACCCCACAATTCCACAATTCCGCAAAACGATAGGTACACTGCCTAGGTTGTAGAAGTAGTCACATATTTCTCCAACAAGTTTTTGGTGCCGTTACCAGGGACCTCCGGCACGGTTATTTGATAGTTTTTAATTTTATTGAGTTTTCTGTTTAGATTTTGCTACTCTTTAATTTTTGTTTCTAAATTTTTTTTGTTATTTAATTTTTCTAGCAATTTAAATATCGTATTAATTACAGTCATTTATTTTTCTCTGTCATTTAAATTCTGTCATTTAATTTCTGTCATTTAAATTTTCTGTCATTTAAAATTTTCTGTCATTTAAATTCTATCATTTAAATTTTGTCATTTAAATTCTCTGTCATTTAATTTTATGTCATTTAAATTCTAGTCAATTTAATTTCAGTTCTTTATTTTCTAGTCATTTAAATTACTGTCATTTAAATTCCCTTGTTATTTAAATTCCAGCAATTTAATTATGTCCTTTTTCTTTATTTTTATTTTACTTTACTATTTCCATTTACTTAACTGCATTTATTTCTATTTCTCTTAAGTTTATTTATTTTCGGTTTATTTACTTTTGTCAAAAAAGAGAAGTTTTTTTTTCTTGTTTATTTTATTAAGCTTCTTTTATTTGTTTAAATTCCCCCTCCATATTTCTTTCTAATTTGTTATTTAATTTTCTTTAGTTTATCTTTACTTTTTAATTTACTTTTGTTTTCTTTAGTTATTCTCCATCTTTCATCAAACTACATTTTATTTCTATATTCGTCGAACTCGATCTGCAGGTAGCCCTCAAAACAGTCTTGAACCTGAGATTGAGAGATTTCTCCACAGAGAAAGACGACAACAACGAATAGAGATGACAACTCGACAAACTCTCTGCGAGTACCAGCAATCGTCGGTCGAAGGGAGGCCCTCCGCTATTTTCCTTCCTCAAGTTACACAAGCTGAACTGGATGCCTGGCAATTCAAAGCGAGTTCATCCCCACTCTACCATCAGGGACAATATAGCGGGCTGGATTCAGATGATGCTCCACACCATATATCTGCATTTCTTGATTTCTGTAACACTTTTAATAAAACGGGAAATCTGAACGAGCGCATCCGTCTGCAATTGTTCCCTTATTCATTAAAAGATGGCACCTCCAGGTGGCTGAGAAGTTTACAACCCAGCAGTATCCACAGCTGGGCCGAATTAGCAAACAAATTTCTGGCAAAATACTATCCCCCGTCCAAGACAAGAGAAAAAATTGATGAGATCACGAATTTCTGTCAAGAACCAGATGAGTCTCTTTATGATTCGTGGGATAGATTCAAAGAATTACAGATATTATGCCCACACCACTGAAATACCCCAAATTTAGATATGGTGTTCAAATGATAAACTAAGATATAAGGAGGCTAAATAATGCCTTAGAAACATTAAGAAACATTTCTAATCAAAGAAAATATAAGGAAACACCAAAAGAGCAGTTTTGACAAAAACGTGCTCTAAGCTTGGAGAGACATGGGAGAGTACCCAAATATTGTTCTAAGACCTTAGTAATATCCTAATGGTCATTTTAAATCAATTACCAAAGAAAACCAAGCTTGAAAATAAGTTAAAACACAAAATATGCTTTAAGGAGTCTTAAAGCACGTTTTTGAAAAATTGTCCTGTAAATGAGTTTTGAATGGCTAAATGTCCATCATTACTCTTTAATTAATATGTGTACTATATAGTATCACATTTGGAGGTCTATATCAATTGGAAATCAAAATTTCACAACAATGTGCCTTGTTTTGATGAATAGTGAATTAATTAAGCTAGTTTATAACATAAGTCTATATAAGTGAGACATTTGGTCAACAAAGACTTAATACCCTCATTTACAACAAAGGGGGCCGGTTTTTTAAGTGTGACTCACCACACTTATCTAGCTAAGTAAAGAGAAAGCAAAAACAAGTAAGTTATAAAGTAAAAACACTATTCACCTTTTAAGATAAATATCACATTTTACTTACCTCTCTCCTCACTTCTTCATTCTCCCTTGTTTCCCACGATTTCTTGCTCTCTTTCTCTTCTCCATTAACGTGAAGCTCCTCTCCATGCTAGCTCCACCTTCTCTTGCACACAACTTGCTCATTTTAGCTCCAAATCCAAAACAAAATACATATTCCTCTTAGTTAGCTCAAGCTCCTTCTTTATATCTTTTCAAAACTTCAAGAGCTTCATTTTGGTGACAAGTCAAACCACCATTAGAGGAGGAAATTCAAGTTTGGAGACTCCATTGGCATCTCCATTCTCTTAAGGTAAAGAAAGTGTAAGAAAATCTAGGTTTCCACCATTTTCTTCACATGTCCGAAAATATATACTCATGGAACTCCATGTTTATGCCTTGTTCTAGCTTGTTTCTACTCTTAAAAGGAGAGAGGAGGTCCTTCTTGCTTCATATCCAAGTTTGTCTTGAGAAACCAAGGTAAAACAATCACATTAATACCTTAAAACATATTTTTAACCTAGGGTTTGTTCCTTAGGGTTAATGTGTTATCTAGTACTCATTGGAGTCATTGGATATTGGTTAGAACATTGGCAAGGAGACACACATTGGTGACCGAGATTGAACAAAGAAAAACCTAAGGAGAAAAGCTTTTAAGCTTGTGAGAAAACAAGGTAAATTACTTACCTTAAGATGTCTTGTTGTTTAAGGGAATGGGATTTAGGTATATGATGAGTTAGTGTAGATTTTATATTGGGAAGGTGCTATAAAACCTAGGAGGAACAATGACTATACTTGTGAACTTGTGACTAAGGAGCAAATGAGAAAAAGAGATAGTTTAAGAATATAAAGGTGAAGTACAAGAAGCATTTTATTTCAATGGGAGCCTTGTTGAGTGTATTCGCAGGTTGAAGGCATATATAGTGGAAATTCAGTGGTTAAGATTATTGTCATTTAAGGGCCTAAGTGCCAAGCATTTAAGTTTAAGCACTATATGATGATGTGGTGTGGTTTTGGTTGTAAATTGGGTGTTAAGGTGTTGTGGTGAGAATTTGGGTGTGTTGG